>JARYHS010012519.1:91869941-91940151 GCA_031002005.1 Vandiemenella viatica
ATACAATTTTATTTTAGACCCATTATTTATTAAATTTATCATTAGATTGTCTTCAAAAGGTTTCAGCCATAAAAAATTTCAATAGTTGCCTGTGCTGAATTCATCAGGTTAAGAAGTTAAACATTATGTAGCAGCAGTGTACTGCAAAAAGGTGTGTTCTTCAATCTTATGATTTACCAAAAATTTGGAAATATAATATTCCTAACAGATATAAAATATAATATATTATCCATCAGTGTAGATCAGTGCACTGAGGTGACACACACTGGATCTGGGAGCTACAATGGGATCAGGCTTGTGCATAGGCCCCCTGAATACTGGCTGTCCTGATTGCAGTTTCCAATAGATTATGAATGACAGGCCTAACAGACTTTCAGGCAGAAACTCAGTTCCTGATGTGGCCAGTGTCGTTGGAATCTGAATAAGAGAAAAAGTAATAATAATATATTACATAATAAATGACCAAATAGCAGTTTTGATAAATTGACTAATCACAAATATTCTTAAACCAAATAGCATAAGGAATTGCCTTTTTTTGGGGGGGAATATCATATTAACAAATTGTTTACATTTTTCAATGTAATTTTTTATGTGACAATATTACAATGTTATATGTCTCATGTATCAACTATCTACATATTTCATATTCATATTCATTTTATTCATCTTTCATCAATACAGTATTGAAATAGGCTTCATCATATACTCATTACAATTTGCATGTAAGTTAATAAGGAAGAAATTCCATAGTTTTTAAATCAAACATACCAGTACATCTTAAAAAACGTATTTAAACAATGTGTATTACCAGTCCTCACATATCCCTGCCAGATTTGGACCCTAAACAGTCACATGAAGCAAAAATTGAGGAATGTCCAGTGAAGTATGGAAAGAGCAATGCTAGTGTTTACAAAAAGAGACAGGAAAATGGCCATGTACATTTGTTCAATAACCAAAGTGACAGACATCTTAGAAAGGATCATGACCCAAAAAAAGGCAATGGGCTGGTCACATTGCTCACAAAAGAGATGACTGATGGACTACAGCAGTACTGGATTGGATACCAAGGAACCAGAAAAGAGCAAGAGGAAGACCTCTGTATCACTGAGATAGAGACATACGTCGAGTTACAGGTGTGAACTGCAAGAGAGCTGCTCAAGATTGATCAGCCTGGAAGGAACTACAACAAAACAATGTAGAATTAAATTGTAAAATATAGCTCATCTGGCTTAAAGAGGCTACATCCTGAAACAAGGATTGATAAAGTTGTAAAAATAAATGAAATAATACAATTAATCATATAATATTAATAATGTTACATATTTACATTATATCAAATTCCTCAGTTTTATACAAACATTTTGCAGTGATAAATTCCTTAGTGCTAATTCTGAATTTATTTAGGGGCATTATTCTCAGATTCTTAGGCATATGGTTGAAGAATCTGATTCCCATTGACTTAAAACTAGTTTTAGTTATGCTAAGTGAGCATATTGTGTTTATCTCTAGTGTTATAATCATGTACATCAATATGGCTTTTAAACAGATGTGGATTTTTTCTTAACAAAAAGTAAGAATTGATAGATATATAAGCCAAGTACTGTCATAATTCCTAACTTTAAGAATAATTCCTTACAATGGGTTCAGGCAGGGCCACATTTAGGCATAGGCTACCTAGGCCGGAGGGGGCCACTAATGATCACTTTGATGAGCCTCTGCTACTTAGGCTAAAAAAAAAAATATTTAAAAAATGCACCCATAAATTGCCAACAGAGTCTTACACCACATATATAGCCTGGGGGCCCAAAGCAATTGAAGATGAAAATGCTCATTTTACACACAAACTAACATTTTCTTAAACAAATTATGTGAGTATTTGATTTTATTAGACACAGAGCACTCTAAGAATTTTTTGGATATATAGGTGACATTTCTGAGCAGTATGCATCTTATAACAATCTAAACTAATTCAGCAATTCTACAATGTATGAGTTACAGACAAAATGAAGATTTACTATGCATAAGGACTAGTTTAAAGTTCCAGTAACAGAAGAATTCAAACTTTAGCCTTTTCACTAGCCATTCAAGCTGTGGCAAGACAGTATAAAACCATGGATATAATGCGTAAAGCGATAATCAGAATGAAGCATTGTTGAGAGAGAGATGCGAGGAGTAAAGTTGATTGTTGAAGTCGGTCTGCCGTGGACCGTCTGGGAGTTCAGTCGTGAGGTGGCCGCTATATTCATATTGCATCATGTTAGATGCGTGCCCGGTATTAAGATGGCTGCACGCTCTGGCAATACGTTAGAGCAGACAAATAAGGCAACACAAAGTATGTTGCAAATCACTAATTAGTCTGCAACAAACTGTAGAAAATGTCGGTCGCTAGTTGGCAGCACGCCCTGTAATAAGTTGGCAGCGCACTCGGCATTATTGTGTTGAGCAGACGTAACAGTAACAAAATGTTATTTGCATGTAGCTAAGTGATAGTGCTTCGTTAAGATTAATAAGCTGTTAGGAGTTGTAACAAAGTGTACAAACTGAGTTAATGATAGCATGGTTCAGAGCTTGCAATGTGAAGAAAAGAAGTGCTGTATTGCCTGATCCATAGTCAAAGTAAAGGAATTATTGGTGGTGGAGGACATGTACTTGCGTGTTTGGAGAATAAATTTGAAGTGAATTTAAACGGCGACTTCATGACTAGTATAATACAAACCTGCAATCAAGAAACAACCAGACCCACAACAATCACCCAACCATACATGCTGGCTTATTCTTGCTACAAAGCAAGTCCTATGGCAGCAAGCTTCTTTTATCTTTACAAAGCACATTAACTACAAGTTAGTTGATTTCAGTCTTTCCACCTGGGAAAGGTATTGTATGATCAATGGAATACCGTATTTGAGTTACATTTTGTTCAAATTTTTTATAGTTTTACTTTTCAGTATTTTTACATGAAAATAGCCTATGCTGCAAATTTTGTCACAAATGTTAATGATTCTGAAAGCCATGTCACTACTCATAGAATGCAGAAGATCAGTGCCTATTCCTGTAGATGTTAAATCACCTTTGAATACTTACTTTCCATTGACTCACATGTGGGGAAAATTTCTGGTGAACAGCATAATAACTGATAATTAACACATGTTGGCAGTACACATTCATTTCAAATTTTTGCATTCTGTTAGAGAGGCCAGGGCCGGCGTTAGGGGAGGGTAAGCGGGTCAAAAGTACCCGGGCGCACTGGCTGATGGGGGGCCCCGAATACTGATTGTAGGGGTCCTTAGGTCATGAAGCCAAGAATCCACCCATTGTTGTCCAGCCAGTTTGTAGAGCTAAAAAAAAAAAAATAAAAAAAAAGTCACCCGTTTTACCCCACGCCCGAAATTCCTAGCGCCGGCCCTGAGAGAGGCTAATGAGAGGATGTCAGAATTAAGTAAGAGAACTCGGCTACAAAAATTTGTTCTGGTCCCTGCTTGTGTATGGTGGGATGATGTGGAACCCATATTACCATTATCAATTACAATAGTTGGAATGGGCACAAAGGAGATTTTACTGTGGAAATAATCACAGAAAGCATTTAGAAATATATGTGATAAAAACGTTTGAGCAGGAACAGAAGTTGGACAATTCTATTGAAATTGGAAAAAACAATAACATTAATTCAGTAGTTTCTCTAAAAACTGAATGTTCAGACTGCAATGTTTTTCTGGTTTGCAAGATGTTTGCTTCATTTAAAAGTTTTGCTCAAAATCAAAATAAAAAACATCATGTTTAATTTAATTTAATAGTGATTGAGCATTTGCTCTGGTGTAAATTCTCCTACTCACTATTTTATCTAATTCTTTTTATATATATTCAATTTTGTCATGAAACAACTTATACCCTATATATATATTTAATTCTTTCGACGTTTTTGTTAAGTTGTTCAGCACTTCCCTTTGTAACTTATTTGAATCTCTGACATCCTGATCTACAATCTCTCAGAAATATAATGGTTTGTTATTTTCATCAGTATTAAAGCATAGCAATAAACTGTTAGTAATACAACAGATAAATATAATAAATAATAGTAAGCATCTGATTTATGCTGATAAACAGTATCGCTCCTAAAAAATTCGATTGTAGGTGTAATTTACATATATCATAAGAAGTATTTACTGAACAGTTCAGTCTTAAAACTATTAAACAGTTTCTTATGTAATTATTTCCAAAATATTAAAATAGAAACTTGGTAATAAAAAATACAACAAACAAAGTATTTTTATCTACTTATTAATTACAGTAACATGATTGAGTATTAAAGCTCTAAACCAATTTTATTAAAAAAATTAAGTACATAGTATAAATTTTATTAGACTACTTTATCAAATAAACTTAAAGTTCATTCAGAAGCTACTAAGATGCATTTGGAAAAAATCATGACTGGAAAGTGTACCACCTTATTAGGTTCTTCGGTGGTTTAATTTATATATATTGATTAATTAAAAAGTCCACCAGAAGGTTTATGTTCAAGATTTGTTTATTGTTTTCAAAACGAAGTCAGCGATATTCACAAGCATAGATACAATACAGAGATGCACTTCTGAGCCGTTGCAAATAAAATCTCTGTGAAACTAACTGGATTTACAGTTAGTAAAACTGAATACTGAATGAAGTCAACTAACTGCTCTGTCCAGCCGATCTGTTTATATAGTCTCTATCGAAATTACGAGAATTCTTCAAAGGCATCCGCCCAATATTTCTCGAACATTAACAATCACTCAATTTTTTTTTTTGTTTTTTTTTCATTTCATTTATTCACCATATGATACATTTTCATGTATATTGGTTTCGTCATTTTAAATTTTTATACATAATGTAAACAATTTGGATATTCAACTATAAATGTAAGGCATATAGAATATACATAAGATTTGTACAATTTATCTGTAACTACTAATTTAATAGACACAGGTGTTTTACATAATTTGACTACTTTAAATAGTCTTCTACAGAGTAATAAGCATTTTTTACTAGATACATTTTTAGCCTTTTCTTAAAAAGATCTGGGTTTTTTTCTCCCTTAATTTCTACTGGCAGTTTGTTATACAATTTCACTCCCTTGTGGAAAAAACTATTTAGAGTTTTACTTTTTAATTTCCTCTCTATGTGTAGATCATTTTTTGACCTTGTGGAATATGTATGGACGGAACTGTTTGTGGTGAAGTCTTGTAAGTTATTTTTTATATACATTATAGAATTGAAGATATAACAGGATGGAACAGTCAGGATGACTAATTTTCTAAATATGTCCTTACAATGGGTTCTCCTTGAAGTTTTTGCTATTATCCTGACAGACCATTTTTGCAATTTGAAAATAGTATTTACATTTTGTTGCTTGAAGCCCAGAAAATGATTCCATAGGATATTATGGAATGAATGTTTGCAAAGTATATTATTTTGAGGCAATCATCATTGCATACAGGAGCTAGAATTCTAAGTGCAAAACAGGTTGTGGATATTTTCTTTCCCAAAATTTGTACATGTTCATTCCACTTTAATTTGTGATCAATGGTCATTCCCAGAAACTTTGTATTTGCAACACACACAATGTGTTCATTGTTCAGTTTTAAGTCTATCTGTTGAACACTGCTAAGTGAACTGAATTTGATGCTGCTTGTCTTATTTATATTAAGGGTCAATTTATTATTTTGGGACCAGTTTAAGACTTCTATAAGAGCTGCGTTTCCTTTAGCCTGGAGTTCATTGACTGAGGGATCACTGATGATGATGTTTCTGTCATCCGCAAATAAAATTTTATCCCCGTGACTGATACTGGATATAAAATCATTTACATAAATTAGAAATAATATGGGGCCTAGAATACTTCCCTGTGGGACACCTATATTTACAGATCTTGGTTCAGACAGGAACTTACATAAAATATTTGAGTTTTCCGGGATAGCAGAGATTTCAACTTTTTGTATTCTGTTGGTTAAATATGACTGGAACCAGGATTTTGCACTACCCCCTATACCTATTGCTTCTAGTTTTTGCATGAGGATGTTGTGGTCGACAGTATCAAAGGCTTTTGAAAAGTCTAGGAATAGACTTGCTGCATGATCACCTCTGTCAAGAGCTTCAAGTACATTTTTAGTGAACTGTGCTATTGCTGATGTTGTTCCTTTTCCTGCCTGAAAACCAAACTGAGATTTGCTAAGGATATTATATTTGCTCAGGAAGCTGGTTAACCTATCTTTCATAAGTGATTCAAAAATTTTGGAGAAAGATGACAGTATAGAAATTGGGCGGTAATTTTCTACATGTTCATTACTTCCATTTTTTAAAATAGGTAGGACCTTTGCAAATTTTAGGTAGTCAGGAAATACACCAGTTGTGAAAGACTCATTTATTATGTGCGCTAATGGGGCTCGGAGGATATGTATACATTGCTTTATTAGAAACGTGGGCACCTCATCCAATCCTGTTGATTTTTTATTTTTTAGTCTCAAACAATCAAACATATTAAAAACAATCGGGATTAATACAAAATTAATTAACAACATTACAAAATGATCAGAAATGGTAACTAGAGGTACTTAAATACAAAATTATTTGCAGAAATCATCTCAAACTGTAGAAAATTGTCCTGTAGACATCATAACTTGCATTAATACATGGAATTACAAACATTTAAGAAATTCTCTTGCACCATTCAGTTCTTAAACATATTAAATGGGCTTTAAATAATTTTCTTTCATAAAACAAAGTCTATATACACTGATTTATAAGAAATTACAAAACAAACATACCAGATCATATTCAAGCAAACTTTAGCTCACTACAAATACTTCATACAGTACAATACTATTCAAAATTCAGGTATGAGGGCTGTTACAACCTGTCACAGATACATGGCGAAGGATGTGGGTTGTAGTTGGTGTAAGAAGTGGTTTCATAAGACATGTAGGGATGAGGGAATGTGGGGAAATAAATCAGGGTTTAGCATGGTGTTGTCCAGTCTTAGGGATTAAAAGATGAGTGAGATGGGCAAAATTATCAGAGCGCTTCGTGAAAGCATCAGGGTTCTTGAGAGTTGGCCTATTGTGGCAATGCCTGTGGTTTCTCTGGTTTTGGAGGCTCAGCCTGTGGAGACTCAGCCTTTGGAGGCTCAGCCTATAGAGGTAAAAAGTAAAGATGGTGGGTTGGAGTAGGTTGAGAAGGATGGTTGGTCATATGAGAAATAGTGATAGCAGTATGAAGAAGCCAGAAACTTCAGAAATTGTGTGGAAAAATAGCTTTGGCCTGTTAGCAGAGTCAGGAGGGGAAGAGCCTCAAGTAGATGAAGAAGTAGGTAAGACGAAACAGGCATTTAGGAATAGGGGGTGCAAGAAAAGTATAGGAAGAAAAGGGTTCTGCTGGGAGGTATTAGTAATGGGAGAGGTGAAGGCCCTATTTTGCAGGACTAGTTAGGCACAAGTTACCAAGTCACAAGGTTTTTTTATTTTCAAACTTAGTGCAATATTACATCAGGTAATCAAGGATATAGGTTCACTTTGTAGGAACTTCATTAAGGATGATAGAGTAGTGATACTTGAGCTCATGTAAGTCCTAAGTTGCCATGATCAGCCACAGTTGAACCATGCTGTAAGGTGCGTAAATGGGGAAACAGAGGTGCTACTTGGGAAAGACATTAGTTCTATCTTGGAGGTTGTGCCTGTGAACACCATTGGTCAGTGGGGTTTCACTAGTCATGACTTACACCTAAATAGGCAGTACAATGAAGTACTTTCTGAGTTGTTGGATAAAGCTGTAAGGGAGCCCATTTTCAGTGATAATGGGGTTGGGACTGTGCCTATTTTAAGTCAGGGGCTGCTGGTAAGGGGATGGAAATAGATAGTAAAAAGTAATGCTGATTGTAGATACATGATGGGAAAAAATCACAAATGCTAACAAAACAGATGAAGCCACTGAAACAATAACTGACAGGTGAAGAACTGGGAAGGAGGAGATTAATGCTGAAAATATCAATACTCAGTAATAAGGGTGTCACTAGTAAACTATAGAAGTGCAATAAACAAAGTAATAGAATTTTCAAACTTAATAGATACACAAACCGCAAGTACTTATAGAAGAAGAGCCTTGGTTAAAAGAAGAAGTACTAGACAATCAGATTTTGGCCAATGGTTACAGAGTGTACCGCAAGGATAGAGGAGCAGTTGGTGGAGGGGTTTTCAGATTGGTTAGCAAAAACTACCACAATTCACTGGTGATGATAGATCATGACTGTGAGTTCTGGGCTATTAAGAAAGAAAAAAGTTGGAGTGTTGGCTGTTTACCGCAATGGACGAATAACAGATGACAAGGAGACTCTTGTGGAGAAATTAAATTCACACTCAGAGTTAAAAAGTGAGAGTAGAATTGTCATTGTTGGTGGGGATTTAAATTTACCAGGTATAAACTGAGTATGAAGTAAGATTAATAATACAAGGGAACAGAGATCTGCAAATACCTTAATAAGGGAAGAGGCTTATTACAAGTGGTAGAGCACAACAGTAGGGACCAATTTAAGAAAGAATTTAAAGATAAAATTTGTAGAGGGCAAATGTAGGTGTGTGTGCAGGATAGGGGGAAGATGGGTGTGTAGGGAAATTGCCACCGGAGCCTGTGTTCCATTGCAATTAAATTAAATTAAAAAATTAAAAACCAAAATATGGTAGAAATCTTCCTAAAAAGCCATAAGACAACCTTGTGAGGTGTCATATAACTGAAGCAATAAGTGATCATGAAGCAGTTCTGATAGATATTAGAGGATTCAATAATCCAGTGAGCAAATTGAAGAGGTAAATAGGTACAATTGTAAAAATGTACAGATTTTGAAACTGAAGAGATATATGAAGATGAAGAGATATGATATGGTGAAGAAATATTTATTCCAAAACAGAAAATAAATAAAAGTACAGAACATACATACTATAATAGGGAGGTGAGGCAATTAAAGAGGTTGGTAGGAAGATAACATAACAGAATTATGAGACAGAATGGTAGTAGATAGTATCTGAAACAACTAAACAAGGAATTAATAATAAATAGGAAAGAAGGTGGCTAAAGTTTGGTTTATGAAAAGTATTGTCAGTACAAAGGGACCACTGAGTGATGCATCTAGAAATTTATATGGCTATGTTAGGAAACTGAGGGAAGGGAGGATATTGGAACAATTATAGATAAGGATGCAGAAGAAGTTTCTGAGAACTTGAAAAGGCAGAGATTTTAAGTAACTGGTTCAGTGAGACCATTAGGGAGAACGGTTTAAAAATGGAGGGTGTAACTTTGAGAAAGAGCTTAACAATACAATTAGAAATGAGCAGACTAAAAATTTTGAAATTTATCCTGCGGATATGATAGAGCAAGTAAGACAGCTGAAAAAACATAAAGAATCTGGTGTAAATAATATTTCTACAGATGTCTTGAAGACAGCAGGTTGTAACATTGTACCTTATCTTGAAACAGTATATAAATTGATTCTGGATACTTGCTGCTTACCAGCAGACTGGAAAAGTGTGATTGTAGTACTGGTAACAAATAGAGTCAAAAATTGTAGGCCAATTAGTTTGACATCAGTGATAGGTAAACAAATGGCAAGATTGATATGCAACCACATCAGAAATATATTTTAGGAGTGAAAGTGGTTTTCAATTCAGCAACACGGCCTTAAGCAAGGATATTCGTTCAATTCTCAGTTTGTTGGATATATGCAAGATATTTTGGCTGAAATGGACAAGGGAGGTCAAATTGATAGTGTAGCACTAGATTTTTCAAAGGCATTTGATAAGTGAGCCATAAAATGGTTGTAAATAAAGTATAAACAATTGAAGTGGATGAAAAAGTGGTTTGATGGGTAGAAGAATTTATATAAGGTAGAAAGCAAAAAGTTAGTGTAGGAAATGCAGTATCAAAAGAATCTGAGGTTAAAATGGGAAAGCCACAGGGTAATGTATTGGTACCATTGTTATTCCTTACTCTAATAAATAATTGTGTTGATGGTTTATAGAAGTTAGGTTAATTACAAATAACATAATGCTATATAATATGATCAAAATGGTATGGTGTGAAAAGCTGAAGAGAGATCTGGACAGGGTGGTCTACATGGGAGGAAGGTAAATACAAAGATGAGTCAGCTTATTGGGAAACGTGGATAAAAAACTAAAGGTTGATTGTGATTATAGGATAGGATACAAATTGCTTGTTGAAATCTTGAAATGTAAATATATTTGCACAACATTTGATAACAATCTCAACTGGGCAGGACATATTGGACACGTAGTAGAAAAAGCTTTCAAAATCCTGAACTTGTTGGAGAGAGTGATGAGGGGATGTACCAGAGAATTGGGTTACAAAACTTTGATCATACAATTGGTTGAATATGGTGGTGTAGTATGGTATCAGGTACACGAGTTGGAGGGGTGCAACAAAGAAGGGCAGCTAGATTGATCTCTGGAAATTACTGCAGACAACAATCAGTAACCGATATGATAAAAGAGATGGATTTTTTTTTTTATCTGCTTAACGTCTCTCTAACAGCGAGGTCTTTAGAGATGGGAAAGGATAGGGGGCAAGGAATGGGAAGGAATTCGGCCATGTCCTTTTGAAGGAAGCATCCCAGCATTTGCCTGGAGTGATTTGGGAAACCATGGAAAACCCAAATCTGGATGCCCAGCCGGGGATTCGAACCGCCGTCCTCCCGAATGCGAGGTCAGAACGCTAGCCGTTACACCACCACACTCGGTGAAAGGAAATGGAATGGTATCCATTAGAAGACAGGAGGAGGGTGAAAAGAGTCATAGGATTGTGTGTTGGTGAAGAGGCATGGAAAGAGGTTGGTCTAAGAATTCACGTCAAGCACTGGGGAGGAGGGAGGTAAAAGGTGATATGTACTCTAGGCACACCAGCCAAGGGGGCCAGAAAAATTAGGAGTATTGCATGGAAGGAAAGGGTTACTATGACCATGAGCACAATCTGCACTAGGGAGTGGGAAGATATTATTTTTTAGATAAGGTGATCACAGATTGGAATAAGATACCAAGACAAAAGATGAATAATTTACCAAAAACATTGAAAGATTTTAAAGGTGAAATTTGTAGAGGGCAAAAGTAGGTGGGCACAGGAAAGTGAAAAATGGGTGTATAGGGGAATTGCCATCAGGTGTGCACTCCTAGCAATTAAACTAAATTAAAAGAAAATTTTCCCACTCCCTTATGCTTGAAATAGTGTGCCAGCTTGTGGTCGTGGGAATTTGTTTCATTCCATGCAATACTCTTGGTTCTTCTACCAATATCCTTTCAATTTTCTTGTTTGAAATTGTTATGGAAAAATCCCTATTTTTTACTGAGATATCCATGAATCACATTAATATACATAGGCATATAGAAATAGAATATTTAAGTGATTGACCGCTTCCCGTGTGTTTCAGTAATAATTTGTTTCTTCAATTAGGGTAGTGTTTCATATTTTTTTTTTTTTTTTTCAATCCATTCCATTGCTTTTATAACTTAGTGTAAGTTTACACCTCATTAAATTTTGTATTTGATTAATTTACCACTTTAACATATCATTTCTTTTATTTATTCTATGTGTTTCTTTCTTTGTTTATTAATAAGCTTGTTGGTACATTTGTAATTGTTTCTCTTTTTTATATTTTTCATTTTTGAATGTCCTGTTCCACTTTCAGCAAGTTAATTTCCATACTGTTACTGTTAATAAATTATTCCCTAATAGCAGTTTTCTTGAACTCCTAATTTTGTATTTCAAAAGCTATTTTTTGAAATTCTTTAACTGTTAAAGCTGAATTTTTCATAATCCCCCAATGATAATTTAATTCAGTCTTTAACTCCCTTAACTACAAATGAAAGTTTTCCTGCAATGTCCAATTTGATAGAGTTGGAAAAACACAGTATTTTGAAAACTTGCTCTGCTGTCTTCATCAGGTATAGAATGGGTTTGTTGGTTATGAACCTACTATGACTGCATCATTCCTGCTTATCCCTATATTCCTAGAAGTTGCACACCTGGATTTGGTCCCATATGAGGTCTGCACCCAAACTGCTTACATTCTTGCTGCTGCACTAGATTATCACGGTTGGGCAATGGGGTGATGGTTGGGGTGTAGACATCACATGAGAACAAGGCAAAGCACACTGTTTCCACACATATAAGGAGAATGAAACATGAGGCAGCCGCAGTAGGCTTATAATCCCCACTGCCATGCTCCATGTGCTGAAAACATCATATCTAGTTTCAGAAATGTTGCTTTTTCTTGAGTCCATCTGGCTGAACACCCATAAAATTACACAGCATTTTTATATCAGAAAAGTCTCTGCTCAACAATATATTCTTATATCCTGATGCCTGAAATCAAGGGCAGATTTTTAATTTAATTTAATTGTTAAGGAGTGCACACTCCAATGCAATTTCTATACACATCTATTTTTCCTCTTTCCTGAACTTGAATATTTTTTGCTCTTTACAGATTTTAATTTTAAATTCTTTTTGGTAAATTATTAATCACTACATGGTAATTTATTCCAATCCTCCAATCCCTGACTCCCTCACCTGCAAAATAAAATTTTCTCACCCCCTAATACTTGTGGTCTATTTCCTTCCATGCACCTCTACTAATTCGTCCACCATTATCTTTTCATGCCTCATCACCAACATATAACTTTTACACTCCCAGCACACTCTTCAGTCTCCTCCTTTCCTTCAATAAATCCTTCTCCTTTATCATATAATTTACTGATTTTGTTCTGCACTTATTTCCAGGAACAAATCCAGCTACCCTTATTTGGACCCCTCCAACTCCTGAATTTGATACTCAAAATGTGGTGCTATACTTCTTCTGTTTTAGAGCAGTTTCCAGCCATATGTTGGTTCTGCTATTCTATTTTTGAAGAATTTGTCTTTGTTAATTTATCAGTAGGCCTTTCATAGTTAGATGGGGAAATGGGGAAACCAATTGTATTGCCATCTGATTATGAAATCTTTGTGTGTGCTAAGTTTTTTTTTATGTAATGCATAATATGTGAAGTGGATATTGGTAACCATTGCCTTGATGACTGTTCAAAAACTGCAATAATGATTCAATTCTGTCACACTGTGCATCCAATATCCGGTTTGAATTGCCTGAACATTTTGAGCCTCACTGGTGGGTTGAGTCCCATACTACACCATCATTTTCAATAAGTGGTCTCACCCTCACTTGTCTGGTACATCCTCTTATCACCCTCTCCAGTAAATGAAGGCTTTCGAATCCTTTATCTGCCACCTGCCCAATATGTTCTGCCCAGCTGAGTTCATTATCAACTGTTATGCCAAGGTATTTACACTTAAAGCCATCAAAAATAATTTTGTCTCCCAGTATAATCATAAACAACCTATAGTTTTTTATTTGTGTACCTAGTTAGCTGACTCTTCTTGGCATTTGTTTAATTTAATTTTTAATTGCAGTGGAACACCTACACATCCACTTTTTTCCCTTTCCTTTTCCAGTCTAATTTACCAACATACTTATGCCTGTTATTAAATTTCAACTTCAAGTTCTTATAGCATTTTTGATAAATTATTCATCATTTCTCTTAATAATTTATTCCATCCCCAAATCCCTTACATATGAATGAAAATCTTCCCATACCATTATGCCTGAATCATGTGCCAGTTTGTGGTCATGGTAATCTTTTCCCTTCCATGCACTACTCCTAATTCTTCCACCAGTATCTTTCCATGCCTCATCATCAGTATATGCCTTGGAAACTCCCATGACATTCTTCATCCTCCTTCTGTCTTCTACTGAATCCAATCCCAGTTCCTTTATCATATCATTCCATTCTATGTTTAAATATGCAGCATATACTGCTCAGATCCTTCTATAGCTGTTCACAGTCCTCTTCAGTTAATTCTATTATATAACAATATAACATCTGCAAATAATCAGTAAACCACAACACAATCAGTCAACAGAACAATGAACAGCAATGGAAAGGATGATGTATTGCCACCTGTCTGTGAAATGTGTAATTATTATTCTTTGTGATTAGTGTATTTTTATCTGTGAAATATTTAGTTCATTAAGCCGATAAAAGGGACATTCCCAGCATTCACCTACATGATTGTGGAAAACTGCCTAAAACTACAATCACAGAGCCTGGGATTTGAAGCTGGAAACATTGTACCAGATGCTCTTCCTGTTCCTTGCACCCCAGTTCTTTCCAACCAAATTGATTCACATGAATATTCCATCCATAAACCTTGTTGCTAATTTGGAAATTATTTTCTTTCCTCGCAGACATGTTCTTGCATATAATCCTCACCATAAGTTTACCTATAAAAGACATCAAACTAACTGCCCTATAATTTTCAATCTTATTTTTTGCCTCATCTTTGTGAACTAATATCACTATCATACATGGTAAGAAGCAAGTCTCTAGACTCAATCTAAATAACATGTTAAGGTGGTGAACATTGGTGTATCCCACTGCCTTTAGAACAGTTGTGGTATTACTATCTACTGCAGCCTATTTACACATTTTTATCCTTCTTAGTTCCTTCATAATTTCATCAGAATCTATTTCAAATTATTTAGTCTGCTGATTTATAGTTATTTGTGGTTCCTTATCTCATTACTGGGTAATTATTCCAGTTTGAAGATCACTAATTCAGCAATTAAACCACTTACTTATAATCTTTGTCTTTCTCAAAATTTCATTAACTTCTTTTAATCCTTATCTACAATTACCTTATACTTTCCCTTACCAAGTTACAATCAGTTTTCTTACATAACACTAGAAATTTGTAGATGCATCATTCAGTGATCCTCCTGCATTTATAATCTTCTTCATAAACTCATGTTAAATTCTATCTTTACTGTTATTAATTCCTTGTTCAGTTGATTCAAGTATTTCTGATGCCTTGCTGTTTCTTAGATCAAATGTGTTCTCTTCTCTTTAGTCTCACAATCTACATATTATAGTAAGCAGTTTCCATACTTCTCAGTATTTTCTGTTGGAATAAACATTTTTCCACCATTCAAACAAGTATTATTTTCTTCATCTGTTTTCCATTCTACTCTACTCTCCTTGTATCTTCCTTCCACATACTGAACTTTCCCCTGAAATATCTCTTCAGTTCTGAAGGTTGACTTTTTGTACTTGTAACTTTTACATTCTTCCATTTTAGCCAGTGGTTTACTGAATCCTCTAATCCATCGGAACTGTGAAATGATCGCTTATTGCTTCATTTAGTTACGTTCCCACAAGGTTATCATAAGGATTCGATACAAATATATAAAACATGTTTAGTTCCCTTCTCAAGCGCTATACCACTTGTGTAAACTGTCCTTCCCTTGCTGAAGTATTTGTAAACTTCTGAGTCCTTGTGTGATTAATCTATTTACAGAGGCGGCCTTTGGGGGTGGCGAACAGGCCAATCGCCCAGGGCCTCGCTTGGAGGGGTCTCGCGCAGCTACCCGAGTTGATTAAAATTTATGTTTAAAAATATTTTATCTTTAGTTATTAGTGATAACAATAAAATAATGTCTTTATTTATAGTATAGTGTATATTATAGTATATATTACTACCTAATCAAAATTTCTCATTTACATTTATTCAATGTCACATTTGTATAACAGCAGGAGAAACATCTGATATTGATGGACAAGAATTTCATGAACAACTGAATATTTTTATCTGTGCATAAGAAGAAAATGACGGTGTCATCTCAGTGATGAAGTAATAATAGAAAAAACATTAACTGAATTACTTAAGTGTACCCCACTATCAAAGTAGTCATGAGAATTATTGCCACCAGACGTAATTCAGTTGTGTCAGCAGTAAGAAGTTTCTCATGGTTAAAAATTATTAAAACATATTTGAGGAATTCGATACCACAAGATCGGTTTTCGGCACTTTCTATTACTTGAATTGAAAATGACACAGATCGTTCGTTAGATTTAGTCTCAGAAAAAGCCACAAATATCATTTTTAAATCCCTGCAGGTATATTTCAAGGCCTTAATGTACTTCAGTTTATCCTGAAAAATGTATCATCTTTATGTTTGTTAACTTTTAATAACTCTTCTAAAGTAATATTTTAAAACTCAATTTTTTTATTTTTTTTTAACATTTGCATTTTTCGGCGATCGTCAAAAATACCTACTTGTGATTAACATATTTGGAAGCAGTGGCGGATCCAGGGGGGGGGGGGCTAGGGGGCTCAAGCCCCCCTCCCAAAAGTATCTTGGTCCACCCCGAACATTGTAGTTTTGAGACTTTTTTTTAGCTCTACGGATTTGAGGCCCAAGGAGGCTATAAAAACTACCTTTTTCCCGACTCAAGCCCCCCCCCCAAAGCCAATATCCACTGAAGGCAAGCCCTCTGAACCAAAATTCACTCAAGCCAAGCCCCTCCCCCCCCAAACCAAAGTCCGCTCAAGCCCCCCTCAAAACAAAATCCTGGATCCGCCCCTGTCTGGAAGCGTGCATAAATCACGTAGTTCCACTTTGGCCTCTTGTGAATCCTCCTCCCCCCATGTAGCCCTACGTGGTTTTTGCCTCTACCTGCGCCCCCCCCCCCCCCTCGTAGCACGTAGCTTTGTCACTTTGATTCCAGAAGACATTTTGTACTGTTTTCTCTTGTCATACTCTTGTAAATTACATATGAGATAATTAACTGAAGGAAATAAATATTCACATGCTGTTATGTGTTCTGTTCCCCATTTTAACTGTAAAAAATGTTATGATGGGAAAGCTACATGGCCTGGCTCAGAAGCCCCTCCCTCCCCCCAAGTAGCCCAGCATAGCCTTCCAGCCAACCCCCCCCCCCCCCGGTTGGAGCCATGTAGTTTGTTCACACTCCCCTTTGTAAAGGACAAGGGCCTCGCAACGATTTGCTGCCGTGGGACTCACAATGGCTAAGGCTGCCACTGCCTATTTATTTCCCATTTGAAACCTGGCAAAATTACCAAGATTGCTTCTATTGTAACAGTTTTTCTAATGCAAGATAATTTGAATGTTATTTTTCTTCTTCTTTCCTTCCTATTCTTTTGTATATTATTTTAGTCAGTAAATTTGAAGCATGTGCTGTCAGAACTATTTTTGTGACATGCTTATGAAAATGTGTTAGGATTTCCATCTTGTAATTTGAATGATCATTTGATTCCTTCTTGTCCTGGTACATAGATAATTAGATATAATTGATTCCTGTTGGAAGGAGATAGCACCAATCAATTTTTTAAATTATTGAACAGGAGTAAATAAATTCAAACTTTAAATGACTGTGAACGTTTTCGTGGCGGCAGCACTATAGAAAACACTCTCGGGATGCTAGCCGCGTCAAATAAAAGTCGACTGGCGACGTTTCGAGAGCCGGCACTGCTCCCATTGTAAAGCCCTGCTTAACTAACTAAAACTGCCTAGTGGTAGTCTCTATATAGGGCTACCGTATGGGCCCCTGGAGTGTATAAAATTCCTTGTGAGTGTGGCTCTTCCTATATAGGACAGACTTTGAGAATGATCGATGAAAGGCGCAAAGAGCATATAAGATACTTTAAGTTGGGGCAGAAAGAAAAATCGGCTATAGTAGAGCACGCCCTTGAAAACTGTCATGAGCCGTGCTTTGACAAGACGACACGCCTCTGCCATGATAATAATTTTTGGGATAGTGTCGTGAAAGAGGCGATTGAAATCAGAGTTAATAACAATGTGATAAATCGGGATCAAGGACTTAATATAAGTCAAGCATGGAGGCCAGTTATTAGACAATTACGAAACACACGGGAACGGACCATATTTGGGCATAACAACAACCGGAACATGACGTCACCAAGCAGACCCACCCTCCGCGCGAGTTCCCCTCCTCTCCCGTCCGGTAGCCCTATATAGAGACTACCGCTAGGCAGTTTTAGTTAGTTAAGCAGGGCTTGACAATGGGAGCAGTGCCGGCTCTCGAAACGTCGCCAGTCGACTTTTATTTGACGCGGCTAGAATCCCGAGAGTGTTTTCTACAAATTCAAACTTTATTTCTTATGGCAATAATCTATTGCTTATTGTTTATTTTATAAGTAATTTTTGCATACTCAACGTATTGAAATTATTGATTGCTATTTTGGGAGATAGGATAAACTTATATTTTTAACATTCATTTATGATTCACAAATATACATTTATTCTTTTAAGGCAGAAATGCAATCAATCACTTTAAAACAAACTTTAAACAATCAAATGGAAATTAAATATTACAGTTAACTGTGCAGATCATCAGCCATGATTCATAATAATATATTACCATGAGAACAATTACTGCCATGAGACATGATTGAGCAATACATTTTGTATATACTCAGAGAAAATTATGTGCATTGTCCACTGCACTTAAGTAGCTCAAAATCATGAAAGTTTATGGGATACAAAACACTGAGTTGGTGCCAATTATAATATAACACTGCAGGCAGTTTTTGGCTTTACACTTCATCATAGCTGAGGTCATTAGAGTGGAAAAGGACTGGAGCATGGAACACGAAGGAATTCAGCAATGATCTTTTAAAAGGATCCATCCCGGCAATGGGGAAACCATGAAGAACCCAAATTCAGATGGCTGGACAGGGATTCGAACCATTGTCCTCCTAAGTGAGAATACCTTAAAAACACTGTATGCTTTGTTTAAATATAACTTATAACCATATCCACTGCTCTTCTGTAGCAGACCACTCCTTTTGCCCTCTAAGTAGCCAGTCTCTAATCAAAAATCCAAGATCAATAGTCTATTGATTGTCTCCTCTCTACATCAACCAACACAATCTTTCAGTTTTCCATAGAAAGATGAAGGGAACCAATCATCAGATTCCTGAAATTACCTCTAGGTGACAGTTTGGGAGTACATGCAAGCAAAATAACATTACTAGTACCAATTCCTTTCGCTTTCTCTCGCGACTGGCGGATGCAATTTCAATCAACTTCTTTCACTCCTCTTTCATTGCTTTCTCACACAATTAAACAATCATTTTTGGGGATTTCTTCGAACAAAGATGTTTGTTTATAACTGGAAATTGTTCATATTGCCATTCCTCTAAAAGATTTTGCCTCAATTGTATTCTTCAAGTACATTACTTGCCGGATTGCAAAGTTCACTTGTTTCATATATGTGAAGAATTATTATTAGTTCAATTCTGACTGAACGAGGTATACCAAAACAAATTTAAAAGTCTATGCATGATTTTTTGTCTCTGATATGGCCACCGAGTACAATGTGGATCATGAGAGGAGGCGAGGAAGAATTACTGTTCAATGTCTATCTGGGCCTTTTGGAACTGCTGTACTTAATCACTTGCAGGAAAGTCTGTATTGCCAGCAATCTGCAAAGCATGTAACACAGGGCTGGATTAAGACAGCGCGGGGCCCGTAGCAAATGTGAAGAAAGAGGCCCTTGACTTTTGCCATCTGGGGGAAAATTGTAGAGCTTAAAAAAAAAGGTCGCCCGTCTAGCCTAGGTGTGGGGGCCCCCCTAGGAGGTGCGAGGCCCCCTAGAAGGCGCTAGGCCTGTAGCATTTGCTACCTCTTGGTGCGTGGTTAATCCGGTACTGATGTAACATTGTATGTTCCCAATCCTTTCCTGCCTCTAATAACATCAACATCAACGAGGTGTAAAGCCATAAGCAAAAACTGAAGGATGCCAGACTCAGTAGCGTGGTGTTAGTGAGCTAGCCTTGCTTTGCAGGGGTCGATAATTCGAGTCCAGCTGAGGCCATGGGTAATTTTAAGTGAGTGTTGTCCTTTCACTTCTGATCATAAAAACCCTAGAAGAGTCAAATACAATCAACGAAAAATTTAAAAAAAACACACACAAACAGATTCTGACTGAATGGCTATAAGGCCAAATGCCATTCTTTTAAAAAAGGAAAGGAGAGGCATAAATTTTTTATAGACGGCTTAATTCTGAAATCGATCATTTAAAACCAAGTATCATCCTTTATGTTTTCATTGTTTACACAAGTTTTCAAACTATTAGGCACTGAGATATCGAGAGCCAGTAGTTACCAGCCTCAAACTAACGGCAGGGTCAAAATCATACATAAAACCATTGGTAAAATACTTAGTTACTATGTCAACAAATTGTACGATAATTGGCAATCAAACCACTAGTTTAGAAATTATCACAGGTTTTGAAATCGCAGGCGGAACACGAATCTTCAAGATGTGGGAGCACATGTACAGAATATATTTTAATTCTTTAGATTTTTTTATTTAACTTCACCAAGTCTGAGCCTCGGTGTCGTACGTGTGATAAAATACTGATTCAGCCGAACGGAAACTGCCATCCACCAGCTCAGCAACTATGCCTGCGCGTTGCTGAAATTGCACACACCGAGTGTGGTGGGTGAACGGTTAATGCTCTGGCCTCGCATTCGGGAGGACGTGGGTTAGAATCCTCATCCGGGCATCCAGATTTGGGTTTTCCATGGTTTCCCAAATCAATCCAAGTGAATGTTGGGATGCTTCTTTCAAAAATGCCATGGCCGAATTCATTCCCGTTCCTTGTCCCCAGTCCCATACCACCTCTAATGACCTTAGCCGTCGACGAGGCGTAAAGCAATAAAAAAAAGAGAGAAATTGTACATGCAGGTTAAATTCACCTTGTAGCGAACAACTTGTAATTTTGCTCACTTGTATCTGATTTGCAGAAGCGGCAAGCACGGCCTCGTATCGTCTATCGATCGAACGCCTCTAGTAACTGCAAATTCTTGTTCGACTATCTGTTTTAGAATGTTTTCTATTACAGAAACCTATCCTTTGCTCACATTATGTCGCGTGGAGTCCGCAGATGTATTTTTACTTGTAACTGATCTGCTCAGTATTTTGCAACAAACATAGACTATTGCAGCTTCAATATTTCATTCGGTTAGAGCATAAGAAAACCCGTATGATTCTCAGATCACATGCAGCAAAGTTCAGATGTCAGTTAACAGAAGAAGAACCACAGTGCAAGAAAAGAAGAAATGCTTTGAAAGACTTATAAAAACGAGTTTAATCAAGTACAAAATACCCACCTCAGCCATCCGGCATATACAGAAATTACAATGGAATTGTCAAAAGGAAGATGGCGTAACTACTTAGTTTACGGCATAACTAGGTAATTTCAGAAGTCATTGGTTAAAGGAATAAAAGTGCAGTTCCAATGGGTACCGAACCATGTTGAGGCTTTTTTTTTTTTTTTTAAACTGCTTTACGTCTCTCAACAGTGAGGTCTTTAGGGCAAGGAATTGGAAGGAATTCGGCCATGGCCTTTTTAAGGAAGCATCCCGGCATTTGCCTGGAGTGATTTGGGAAACCATGGAAAACCCAAATCGGGATGCCCGGACGGGAATTCGAACCGCCGTCCTCCCGAATGCGTGGCGAGAACGCTAACCGTTACACCACCACGCTCGGTATGTTAATGTGATGGAAAATGCTGCTGCAGACAGAACAGCACGTTATCAACTTACTGCTGTGGATACAAAAAAAATATCTTCGTACTCTGCACACACTTTAAGGCCATTGTCAACAACATTGTTGCGACTAAATGGGAGAAGAGATGTCTTACCAATGGCAAAGGAAAGGAACTTTGGCATCGAGCCATCTGCATCAAAATTGTAGGCAAACCATGTTACGTTCAACTAGAATTGAACAGAAATGAAATTACGTTAACAAACAGACTTAGGATAAGACACACTTTATTACGTGGCATAAAATACGTCACACAGTTGGTGGAGTTGTCAATAGGGGAGTCTCCGTAAACTACGTGGCTCAATCTAGGGGGGAGCAGTTGGCTGGAAAGCTGCACTACGCTACGTGGGAAGGGGTGTTCCTAGCCAGGTAACATAGCTCTTCATTTATATTATTTGTCACGGTTAAAATGGGGTACAGAACACACAACATCATGTGAATATTTATTTCCGTCATTTAATTATCTCTGCATGTAATTTACGATAATCTGCCTAGAGAAAACAGTACAAAATGTCTTCTGGAATCAATAAGGATAAAAAAGCTACGTGCTATGGAGGGGAGGAAGTAGAGGCAAAAGCCACGTTGGGCTACTTAGGGTGGAGGGGGATTCACAGAAGGACAAAATAGAGCTACATAATTTATGGACGCTCCCTGTGCCCCACTTGTGATGTTGTGTAGGATATTTATCAATTCATGCTGCACTGGAAGCAACCAACATCAATCAGCAAGTTCAGCAAACTGCTAGAAGATGATCTGATATTTCCGTCGACCCCTCCCCCCCCCTTGGTGAGATTTCGCGCCCCCCCCCCCAATTCACCTCACGTAATTTATGGACGCCCCCTAACCTCTCCTTGATGCAATGTCTCCCAGTTCCGTGAAAGAAAGTAGTCAAGATGCTTTACATTATACATACTGAAGGTGAAACCTAAAATCAATCGAATGCGCTGCATGACGTTATTGGCTGTTTTAATCTTGGGCTAAAGCCATTAATATGATTTTTTTAAAGTTTTTTATTATTATTTGTGAAACGTGTAGTTTATAAGGAGGAGATTGGGGACAATCCCATTATTCTTCTAAATGATTGCGCGGAATCGCGTAATAACCGAAGTCATAACTGCCGTTACTAGGGATTTTGGGTTCGTGCCCGGTCCCATTTTACCTCCCCCGCCCCCAATGTGTACACTGAGCCAAACTGGCGGGTGTTAGGCCCAAGTCACAATATATATGCTGGGGGATGCAATGCTTTGCCTAAACTATGAACATAAAATTTCGTGACTTGTGTAGCCTTCTCGTACCTTAATAAATCGGTCGCCACGTGTTTTATATTATGAACCCCAAACACGAAGGGTATGATTAAATAAGTTCTTTTGACACAGTTTTAGATTCACAGAATACTGATATTCTTGAAAGGTTCACTCATACAATATCGGTACCAGAATTGTGCATAAGACATCAGACAACAGTTCGTTTGAAGATTGACAGGTTAAGCACATTCATAGGAGAAGACAGACTTACTAAGTCCCCCTAACATTAGTGAGAAACGGTCACGGCTTGTTACGCCGTGCCGTAGCCTGGGGCGAAGTTACCAGTTTGATTTCTAGCGAAAGACTGGACCACATAACGCCACGAAGTTACTTCATTGAAAATCAATGAGAGACTGAACCACATAACGACACGAGCTTACCTCTTTGATAACTATAGAAAGACTGGACTACATAACGACACGAAGTTTCCTCTTTGATAACTATCGAAAGACTGAGAAAATTCATGGTGGCTGCAGGGACTTTTACAAGCTTTCCCGTTCCTACAACATCAGCCAATTCTTTGGAAAATTAATATCTCCCAATATACTAAGTGGTTTAACTTACACTTAATTAGGGTTACCAGATGTCCTCTTTTACCCGGACATGTCCTCTTTTTTGGACCGTAAAAATGGTCCGGGCGGGTTTTGAGAAAAATCAAGGAATGTCCTCTTTATTTTTTTGGTTCCGTTTTACTACTGCCTGAACTTGAAAGTGTGGGAATAAAACTCTCCCATCTGTCAAAATGGTAAACCCTAAAGAATTTAACCTTTATGCCAACAATGTGATATTTTATCTACACTTTTCCTTTTTCTGTCTCGGCACTGTGTCAAGATATAGTTACGATTTCTGAGCAATAGGTGGTGAGGCAATTATCGTGAAATACGAGCTGCGGGCCGGCCGGTGAAGAACATTATGTACGCAACAATGCAAAGTACTTCGGTAGTCAGCTCGGCTTCTAGAATCATTGTTTTCAAATGCTTTACTGTTAGTTGCGTTTTGGTTGTTGTGAAGTGAAGCAGTTTTACTGTTCAAGTGAAATCATGCCAAAACGCAAATGTGTCTTCAGTGACGAATTACAAAAACGATTTCCTGACTTCAGACCGGGAAGAATTAGCTCAGAGGCAGAATGTCTTATCTGCCCATCAGGAACATTTGTCTCAGTTGCTAATAAAGGTAAGATTTATAACCATGGGACCGATTTTACGTAAATATCGTATGACACTGGAAATTTGCGTGTAATAGCTCAGATTTTCTTACACTGAATAACGTATAACAAGCACAATTATTAATTTGCAGGGGGGCTAGACCTAGAAGCTCACAAAAACACCGAAAAACACAAAACGCGGATACGTACTGCAGCATCTTCATCCAAAGTTGACGATTTTTTTGCAAAAAAGGATTCCAAAATTAATGATCTGGTCCATGCAGCTGAAGGCACCCTATCTTTTCACACAGTCAAGCATCATCAAAGTTTTAAATCAATGGACTGTACTGGAAAACTGCAGAAAGTGTTATTTACATACTCAAATGTAGCGAAACAAATGTCATGTGCTCGCACTAAAACAGAAGCCATTATTAATTCTGTATTGTCACCTGATTCTGTTAATGCTTCTATTGACGCTTTGGAGTGTATTTCATGTTTTGGTGTTGCAACAGACGGCAGTAACCATGGTTCTGTGAAACTGTTTCCAATTATAATTCAATACTATGACTTTAAATCTGGGGAAATTCAAACAAAAGTGATAGAACTTAAAAGTAGTCCAAATGAAAAATCTGAAACGATTGCATCTTACATATGTGATACTCTTAGAAGTAGAGGTATTAATAATAAATGTGTTGCTTTTTCTGGGGGCAATACAAATACAAATTTTGGTGGGATTAGTGGACTTGGTAAGAGGTCGGGAAATAATGTTTTCGCCCATCTGAAAAACAATTTAAATGATAGATTAGTAGGATTAGGCTGCCCTGCTCATGTTTTACATAACTGCATTCAACATGGTATTGATGCAGGACTCACATTAGATGTTGATTCCATAGTATTAAAAATATTTAATTATTTTTCTGTGTACACAGTACGTACTGAAAGTCTTAAGGACTTTTGTGATTTTGTAGATGTACAATATAGGGAAATATTGTGCCATTCTAAGAGTAGGTGGCTGTCCCTTTTTCCTTGCGTTACGAGACTAATTGAGATGTATCCAGCACTGAAATCATATTTCAGTTCTCAGGGTGAAATTCCAATTCTGATTAAAATGTTTTTCCAAAATGAGCTTAGTGAAGCACGATTATGGTTTGTTCATTCTCTTATGTTATTATTTCAACATAATATTTTGGCCCTAGAAAAAGAGAAAAATTCACTGGTAGAAATGATACATATTCTTGAGGGTGTGTTGAATGCTCTTCAGGAAAGAAAAATCCAGAATTTCAAATCTTTAAAACTAAAAGAAATTTTGAGAAAAAAACGGGATGAAGGTTATGGTTCTAAATGTGATATGCTAGAAGGAGAAATAGCACATGTTTATGATGCAACAATTACGTATCTTAAGAAATGGTTGGTTCAGTATCAAGAGTTTTTGGTATTTAAATGGATGGGTCTGAAGAATTCTCCAAATTGGGGAGATGTGGAACAAACAATTCTGTACCTAAATGAAAAACTTAATATTAAAATAGATGATGTAAAGTGCTTTGATCAGTTTTGCAACTTTCAGACATTTTTGACAAACCAGGCTAACGTTAATACAGATCAGTTGTCAAATGATATCTGGTGTAAATATTTCCGAGAGTTAAAGAATGGTGCTTGTTTCTCAGAACTACTAAAAATTGCGGAGTTTTTCTTTGCTATTCCCAGCCACAATGCTAGTGTAGAAAGGATTTTTTCATTAGCAAACAGTCAGTGGACCAAAGATAGAAATAGACTCAGTGTTGAGTCTGTTAAGGGAATTATAAGTGTGCAATATAATAATAAGGATTTATCTTGTGTGCAGTTTTATAATTATTTGTTGGAAAATAAGAAATTACTCTCAGAAATTGGTTCATCAAAGAAATATCTGAGTACTTCAGGGAATAATGATGAAGATGAGAAATGTACTAATGATGATTTTTTGTAGTTTATATTAAAATGTGCCACAAATTGTTGTAACGTCGCATGATTTAATAAAATGAAGTAATATACTACCTATTGTAGACGTTTCATTTGCAAAAAGTATAGTGAATTATGCGTATCTTAAATATTTTTATTTGTTAAGTGTGTAGTTATAATTTATCTTAATGCAACATCCGTAAATGTTGAGAAACCCACAACACTTTTGCAGAATTTAGTATTAATCTAGAAATGTCCTCTTTTTTGAAGACCATCATCTGGTAACCCTACACTTAATACAGGGACTTCCTATGATCCTAATCTATCTGTTTTAATTGAATTCCACATTCAAAAAGTTTTCTATTAGATCAGTGTTTTTCATTCTTTTTGATTTCGCGACCCCTTTACAAGTTGAAAATTTCTGGCGACCCCCCCCTCCCTCCCCGCGACACATCATTGAAGACAAAGAAATAATTTAATTAAATTACTACGTAAATGTTTTTTTTTTATTTTGGTACATTTTAATATTATCCAGATCTACACTCTGCAAGAAGTCGCGAGACTTTTGAAAGTAAGTACGAGGTAAGTTGGTAAGGCTATGAACTTGGACGCAAATTCGCGCGGGTCAAACTGCGTCGGAGACGGTGACGTTGCCACACCGAAATGTTCTTTTGTTTCAACTCTCAGCTCACTCAATTCAATTAAGTGCAGTCAACAAGTATGGACGTCATTCTTTGGTTTTTTCGCTTGCTCCGCGCGTTTGTAAAATGGATAAGTTTCTCAAAAGATAGCAGCCTTCAACATGTGGAACGAGTGTCAATAGCGGTAGTGGTGAATCAAACCCGAAAAAAAATAGACATTACGATGACAGTTATTTGAAATACGGGTTCACAGTCATAAATAATAAACCTCAACGTGTAATTTGTGGCGATGTTTTATCACGTGAGAGTATGAAACCGTCAAAGCTTATGCGGCATCTCACAACCAAGCATCAAAGCCGTTGGATTTCTTTGAACAAAAGTTGAAAGCTCTTGGTCAGCAGCAAAATACTATAATTCAGGTAATAAAATCGTTTTATTAATTTAATTTTAGCATGGATAACCGAATCAAGTCGAGTTTATTCTAATTGTTGCTATCTGTACTGTTGATGTCTTATGATGTTTATTTCTTTGCTGTTTGCATACAAATTTTATTATACTTAATTTTGGTTTGCAAAGGTTTCGCATGCTTAATTTTTATTGACTATTTCACACTCACTTTTATATTGTCTGGTTTATTTTCAGGCATCTAGTGTCAATGAGTCAGCATTATTAGCTAGCTATAAAGTCGCATATCGAGTTGCTAAAGCAGGGAAATCACATACAATTGCCGAAAATCTTATTTTGCCAGCAGCTCTTGATATGGTTGAAATTATGGTCAGTAAACAGGAGGCAAACCAGTTAAAAAACATACCACTTTCTGATAATACTATTTCACGCATAATAAACGATATGGCTAATGATATTCAAGAACAAGTAATTAAAGAACAGCCAACATTTTGCTTTGCAGTTTGACGAATCTACAGATGTTTCCGATTGTGCTGTTTGTAGTATTTGTGCGCTTTGAAGCAGGTGACAATATCATGGAAGAAATCTTATTTTGCAAAGCACTTCCTGCAAACACTTCTTGCCAGTGTTTGTACAATATGTTTTTAGAAAGCACTTGCGACTACGATATTGATTGGAAAAAATGTATCGCTACTTGTAGCGATGGCGCTAAAGCTATGACTGGCAAAAATAGCGGACTCATTGCGAAATTAAAATCGATAATGCCAAACATATCCTGGACACACTGTTTTCTTCATCGACAGGTTCTAGCTGCTAAGGTAGTATCTTCTGATTTAAATGATGTGCTCAAGGAGGTAATAAAAATTGTGAATTCTATCAAAGGTAAAGCCTTGCAAACCCGGCTATTCAGAATCGTTTGTGAAGATATGGGCTCGCTTCATCAAAATCTCCTTTACCACACAGAAGTCAGGTGGCTATCCAAAGGAAAGGTATTGACAAGAGTTCTAGAACTGAAAGCTGAATTGTTAATGTTCTTACAAGATACAAGATCTGAATATGCTAATCGTTTTTCTGACCCTATTTGGCTCTTGAAATTAGCATTTTTGGCAGATCTTTTTAGGCACCTTAATAATTTGAACAAGAACCTCCAAGGTAGAGAAGAAAATATTTTAACAGCTAAAGATAAAATCAAAGCATTTCACGCAAAACTTCGTTTGTGGTTAACCTCTCTGCAAAACATTATATTTGAGTCTTTTCTGTGTGTTCAGAAGATTGTTGAAGATAACGCATCAGACTAAAGTCTCATAGTAAGGGCTCACATTCCTTGCATGATACAGAGCTTGCATAATTTACAAGAGAAACTTATGACATACTTTCCAGACTGACATTCTGAAGCTGACAATGGGCGTAGATGGATTTTAAACCCTTTTTTAGACAAGTCAATAGATCTGGCTGATGTCACCACAAATATGAAAGAATATCTTATAGATTTAGCTGCTGATGGCATGCTTAAAATGGAATTTAATTCGCAAAGTATTGATGTATTTTGGATGAAAAGAAAACATGAATACCCAGATCTGGCAAGGGAAGCTCTAAAATTATTAGAGCCATTCGCCACTTCATACATGTGTGAACTAACATTTTCTGCAATGGTAGATATTAAAACTAAAAAGAGAAATAGACTGCAATCAGAAAATAATTTGATTATTAACATTTCAAAAATAGCACCACGATTTGATAAACTTTTGAAAAATAAACAAGCCCATCCTTCTCACTAAAATTGTGTTTTGATTGTAGTGGTAGAACCTTGAATTTTTCATTCAGCCCACGACCCCCCAAGTAAAGCTTCGTGACCCCCCTAGGGGTCGCGACCCACAGATTGAAGAACACTGTATTAGATTAACGTTAATGTCTCTTACGTCACCGACTTGGCGCACTTTATCGCACACCAACAACAATCTACCTGCAAAATCTTAATTATCTCTTAATACTTAAACTTTTTACCGAGAACACTATAAACGATACGAGATTCATAATCCTCTCAGTTTAGGCTATCAACTGATACAAATTTCTCAATTGTATTCCTTTTAGTAAAAAACATTATTTTTTTCTTAATTAAAACCACTAATTAAATTTTACCAAAATAGTTAATTTTATTATCAAAATATTCGGGACAGTGTTGACTATAGCGGGTGATAAAAGATCAGCTGGAGCTTTACTCAATTCAAAACTAATTTCAAATCTTAAATATTAACCTTCCTAACAGCGTTTTAAAACGTTAACAAACCAAATAATCTCTTACAAATTAAATTTTTCAGGACATAATCAATATACGTAAAAATGATTCTTATGGCGAGTTTCTACTGTGGAAATGAATGTAGGAAAATCCATTCAAGCTGACAATTACTTTAAGTAAAATTTCTAAGTTCTGCATAAGTGACTTAAAATCGATCTATAGAATATATTACTACTGGGGGTAGCTAGTTGGAATGCTTCTGGCCAACTAAAGCGTACCTTACACGGGTCTATGAGTATTTAATATGCAGTAATGAAATCTTTTTTACCTACAAAACAACTTTGCCACGTAATACCATCTATGTGAGAAAAAAACGTGATCCGCATAATAGAGAGATGACAGACTAGATGCGAAAACTAAGGCAACTTATTTTTTCTTATGGATTTACGCCTCGTCGACGTCGAGGTCATTAAAGGCGGGATGGGACTGGGGACAAGGAACGGGAAGGAATTCAGCCATGGTGTTTTTGAAGGAAGCATCCCGGCATTCGCCTGGAGTGATCTGGGGAAACCATGGAAAACCCAAATCTGGATGCCCGGACGCGGATTCGAATCTGCAACCTCCCCGAATGCGAGGCCAGAGCGTTAACCACTCACCCACCACGCTCGGTAAAGTAAGACAAGTCCTCGCTCCTAACAAAAGACTGAACTATATCATCCCACAAACAAAATTAAGAATTTTTGCTTTATACTGTTCTATACTAATATTACAAATGCTTCAGTAACTCTGTCTATCTGTCTCTCTGTCTGTTTTTTATTACGTTTTAGGGGCTAGACGGCTATTCCGATCTTGATGAAATGTGACAAGGCGATATTATTTGCTGTTAGGAAGGATATATGATACTTTTTCTGTATAAATATTCCTTATTGACATGGAATTTTGAAAAACCAACTGAACAGTGATAGACAGAAGCATAGGATGTGTAAGTCTCTGTAATGGTTTCCGGTAGAGGACGCTGGTAGCCCAGTTCAAGATCTGAGTGCGGTCTTCGGTGGGGACAAAACTTTTTGAACGTATGAGCTCCGCATGGGATTCCATGTTAAACTGTAGGTCCCACAAATTAAGGGGTGGAATGCGTGGCAGATCGTAGGTGGCCGAATTGTGCTGTTCGCGTTTACTTTTTTCCGCTATATTGGTCCTGCAGGTTTTGTTTCTCTAACAGTCAGTTTGTGTGTGATCTGCACTAATAATATTATAAATGCGAAAGTAAGTCTCTGTCTCTCTGTTACGTTTTGACGACTAAATGGCTATACCGATATTGATTGAACTTGACGAGGAAATACTTTGTATCTTTGGGAAGGACACATACTACTTTTTTCGGTATAAATAACAGTTACTCGTAGTATGGTGACAGACAGACGGATGCGTGTGTCTCTAATGTTACATCGATCGCTCAGGCTGTGCTCCTTTCGCAGTCAGTTTCATTTACAGACATAATTTATTATTTATTATAGATGTCGATTTGCGATGCACTATACTTTGTGTCCACCCGAAAGTTTCTGGTATCAATTTGTTCTGCCTTCTTTTTTGACATTCCTCGCAGGCGTAAAACAGACCTAACGTGATACTCTAGCAGAGCACGAGCAGCTAAGTTTATTACAAGCCAGGAATCTGATGTTGATGCTGAAGAAAGAAGAGAAGACCAAGCTGAAATAAAGCTGCCCTCAGTTAAACCCCTTATCACCCCCTACCTTCCTTTTGTTTATTTTTAAACATGTTGGAAATTAATTATCTTCATGAGACAGGTTCAACGGTAGAATGGTATAGTGATGAATTTACAGTCATATTATGCCAACTCGGTGTTGTCTGGGACAAATCTTACATAACTTATAGCTTTCTTTATCCAGTTCTAGCAAAGAAATTCTAAGTTTACATGAACGAGCATACATATGAACAGAGTGACCACAGCAGTAATCTTCAAGGCTGAGGTAGATAGTAAACTGGTGGAGAGAACACCAACGGCTATTGAAATATTGGAGCTCAATGATTTGTACCCAGTAACAGACCTGCTGTATTCTGATTGCCAAACTTGTTCACGTATTATATTATATCACGGTGAGTAATGGCTTCGTCTCAGTAGTGAGACACACGTTCTGTCCAGTGGCGCCTCTCCGTGGCGCATCCCGGAATCGAACGGCGCTCTGGTCTAGGTCAGACGCGTGGCGCATGGGCGCCGCGACGCGGGGTCATCGACCCCAGGGGTGGCCCGGCGCTCGGCGGGTCTGTCTGCCTCTGAATAAGGCACGGCGTCTGAGAGCAAGCTCGTGTTCAGGTGCATAATTCCGCCCTGTCAGACAGCCTGACACCGTGACACATCCTGAATAAAACATACACTCAATCCGTTCATTCGATTCGCTGATGTTTGACTTGTGACAGAGTGGAGGTGAAAATTGGCCTGTGGGCGTTAGCGTCGTAATTATCGGACAGAAACTTCCAGTGCCAATTAACTTGGGGCCAAGAATATTTTGTAGATATACATTATGCTGATTCGGATAACATAATATCGTCAATGTCTTTTGAAACCAAGCATTTTTTTCCGTTTCAGACAGCATTGACTGCAGCACTGGATGGTAATGTTAACTTAGCGGTGGAAAGGAATTATTCGTCGTTTCCTATGGGACCGATTAGTGTCTATGTACTGTGTTTCATCTCCAGTGAATCAAATAACAAGCCAAAGCAGATCAGTAATGATAATTTCCAACTCGTAATTCTTGTTGTTTTTTGAATTATTGGTCAAATAAATTAGTTTATTTTTCAGAAGACGAAATGAATTTCAATCCTTATTCCAGGAAATAATAAATACTTCTCATTTCTATGTAGCATTAATTAAAAATTCAAATTATTATCATTTTATCTGTATGTGTTAACTGTCATTTATAGGAAATATGTTCAAGGGCATTTTGCTTTCCTGTCACAATATCGAAATGGCATCACAGTATCCTGAAGTTAGTACGAAATTAAAGACGACGATTTGCTGCCTAAAACTACTATTCTAGCTGAGCCGCTTCAGTTTTTTTTTTTTCCAAGCAACTTTAGTTCTCACTTGCATATTGTTCCAGCACTATAACTGTCAGTGTCTCAAGGTCGGAATCGTGCTGCAGTTGTCTAAGGAGTATGATAGCGAACTCAGTACAGTGCTTCGGCCACCAAATTCGACTGATCTAGAACACATCTGCGACGCTATATGGCGCCAGCTCGGAACCCATTAACTACTGGCCCGCAATTTAAGCAAATTGCGTGATTTGTGCATAGACAGCTGGTGCCAGATACCTCTAAAAAGATGCCAAGGGCTTGTAGAGTCCATACCACGCCGAATCGCTGCTGTATTGCCCTTCAAAGGTGAAGATAATGTTCATAATGTTTTCGCTCATCAGTGTACCTCTGATTTCAAGTCAGACTCTAAGCTTTCGGACTGGGAAAAATCTGTCAAAATAGGCACAACTCAAAAAATATTAAAGGAGAGTTTTTACAAACCGACTTTTTGAATTATGTCTTACTATACGATACATATCAAAATTTCGCAAATAAAATACGATGAATAGCGAACTAAAATGTAACTAAGCTGAACCAAACACACACAGTATATCCATATGTCTGTGATATGCGGTGTTGTTATCTAGCGAAAATGCGATCGTGGCCTGGAACACACACGCATATACAATTCACCGGTGTCTCTGTGCTATTTGGTGCTGCTATGGTAATGTTTTAACACACATACGTCCCATTAAAGTATAAATTGTTAACAAATAAGAAATAAAAATATTTATTTTGTATCTATAGAACTTAAAATGAATGTTAAAAAATACGTTAATAAGAAGTTATGTTAAGGTTCCTTGGCAACAAGGAAATATGCCTGAATTAGCCACGGAGATTATATAGAGAGATGAAGACTGGATAACATTAACATGGAGGATTTGATAGAAGAAGAATGCAGGGCATTAAAATGTATGGGTTGAAGGAAAATAAGCAAGTGGATCTGAAATTAATTTGTACGGCTGGTGGCCAGAGAAAATATTAATGTATTTTAAAGTTGTGAAATGTTAAACATTAATATTGTATAAAGTCGTGTAAAGTGTGGAAGATTCTATGATAACCGTGGCCCCGCAATTTGATTATGTATTCTTATGTAACTCAACGAGACAAATCGAAAGTAAAGAATACATTGTTTTAATATCTCGCTTAGTTCTCGAGATATTTTATCTCAAACGTGAGGAGGTAAGGGAGAGATCCGTCCTGGACCAGAAAATTTTTTCTCAACCAAAACCACTATATCCACAAGGTGGAAATACACTTTAGGTTTTTTTCCTTCTTCCTATTGGTTGTTGTTAGGTTGAAATACGGCCTGGACCAGAAGAAACGAAACCAAAAGCACAAGGAACTATACCTGATTTTTAACATGTTATATTTCCAAAACCAAGCGAGATATATAAAAAAAAATATTCTTTATTTTCGATTTGTTTCGTCGAGTTCTACAAAAAATAATTATCAGATTGTGGCTCCACGGTAATGATAGAACTGCCAAAGTGTCTTATAATTCAAGAAGAATTCTAAAAATATTTAATAATGTTACTGATTATTTTAAATGGAGAACTCCAGATATAATTTCAGGTAATAGTATAAGAGTTATTTTCAGGTGATGAAAAATATGACTAGTATTTATAACCAGAAAGGCTAACGTGAAAATACATCTTGTTATAAAAAGTGTTAAAACACCTATTTCCTCACTGGCAGAAGGTGTAAAGGATCACTTTAAGGTAAAGATAATGTTAGAGAAATATTTGTAATTATTGTTAAATTAAAGCAAGAAAGGTAAAAAGCTTTAGTATATGTAAATGATTTACATAAACCAGAGGGGAGGTTTCAAAGTTATCAGTCCTCATCAACAGCAGCGAAGACTAGCGGCTTGGCTCTGAAATGTCTTATACGCGTGACCTTCATACTTAATACTTTGGCCATTCCTATAAATTTCTTTCTTAATTTATGGTGTTTCCAAAGCGAAGACCCTGAGCTTTAAAATGATACCTCATTAATCCGTTAGGTAAGAACGAAGATAAATAGCAATCACAAGAAACACTCTTTTAGAAATAATATATGCGATTATGAATTTTGCCTAATTTTGCTACTCACTTCGCGCCTGAAGGTACAGTAGTTAAAGTGTACTCAGATCACCAACTTTTTACCTACAATATTGCATAATATAAAAACTACTAAACCGATTTAGGCGGGATTTTACATATGATCTGCCATAACTTGAAATCTTCCGCACAGGCTATAAGCAAAATAATTTGATGTTCAGAACAGATTTTAGTTTCCTGTAGCAGTGGCACTGACAACTTTCCACATCCCACAGAGCCAGTCTCTTGTATTTGGATCTATGGATAATGAATGTACAGTATTGTATATTCTTAAGGGCCTATTACCTCATTCTGCTACCTCCCAAACTATTTCCTTCCGAATGTCCGTTTGATGTGCTATAAGTATCGCCTTGACAGAATTTGGACTGTAACTTGATTCGACATGGTATGGTCATGTCATACTATCCTAATGACTCATTTGCATATTCCATTAGCGAGAGACCACGTAATACTCTAGGGGTCCAATGCTGCAATCTCTGTCGTAAGCAATGAAACCAATAATGCAGTGATGATCTTGCGTTTGCATTGGGCAGTCGTTCCATCCAAATGATTTTTAAATTTGCATGTTATTCTGTATACCCCTCTTTTTCTGGAATTTAAACGCTATTCACAGAATATCTTCCTGCGAGTTCTGTTGAGATGCCCTTCATACTCAAATAAAATCGGAATTTATATTAGCATTAGATCGTTTAATTGCAATAAAAAAGAAGGTCATACGCTCTGATTCATCAACTTTCGGCAGACATAGGCCTGGAATAATATGTGGCAATCCAGTGAACATGAATAGGGAAGAGACTAGAGGCGGATACAATTGCAAATACCGACAACACAATGGTTTCAGAAAAAAATTCGCCACAAAAAAGCTGTGGCCATAGTATCGAGATTAAAATTTAATCACGGCAGATTCGGAAGCCACTTGTACAAAATAAATTTAGCAAACTCCCCACTTTGTCTGTGGGACGGGGAGTCCGTGGCCGATACAAACCACATATTCTTCGGATGCAAGAATTACAAAGAAGAAACAGACAGTTTCTGGAAAGACCTAAACCACTGGGACATAAGTTATCCAATTAATGTAGGCCGCCTCCTTTCTCCAGAAAATATCTCAATATACCAGAGGGTGGTGAACTTCATAACAAGAAACCATATAGAAATATAACCGGCTAGAACCCACACTACTCCTCAATATTTCAAACAATTATTGTTTACAGAGCACTGTTACTGTTTTATTGTTAAAAAGTTTTAATCAACAGTGACTTGTATGTTTGTGTAATGGGCATATGTAAATGTGGGCGCATATATAAAGATACAGCACTAAGTATAATGTATCTTGACTGTATAGCCAACAGGCCAGTGTCAATAAAATATTTGAAAAAAAAAAAAAACTTTCGGCAGAGGCGTTTGATCAGGTATACTCAGTTCTTCCTTATATCCATCAACACTAATAATAATTCCGTGTGGTCGTAATGGCCTGTCGACAGGATTTCTATTGGCTCCGCATTCTGCCCCTGTCGTAGCAGCATTAGGCTAACCCAGCAATCCTACCGGGTACTGGGGACCTACAGTTTAACGTGGAATCCGAACCACGAAAGCGTTCCAGCGTAATCCACATTGCACAGCAAGCTTTTCCAGAGGTGAAGGTCAGTTTAAGAGCCTATCGAAATCCCCGCCGAGACAGGGATTCGAACCAGAGACCTTTATATCTCCTTAAACATCGAGCCACCAGGCCGCTGTATCAACACTAATCTTATAACTGCGAAAGTAATTCTGTCTCTCTTTCTGTTTGTTTCATTTTCACGTCTGATCTGAATTTGGCAAAGAAATATCGTGTACCATTAGGAAGAAAATAGAATACTGTTTGAAATGGATAACATATTTTGTCACGAAATTCTGAGAACCGACCGAACGGTGATATAAAGACGGTTAGCGTATAGAAATCTCCGTAATATTGTATCATTCACTCAGTCTTTGTTTCTCTTGCAGTCAGTTTGTGTATGATCTGTTGGTAAATTCAGGTATAAACACAACATATCATATAATGTGTATGTAAATTTGCGCTGCACCAGACTTTTTTTTGTGTTTACCTAAAAGTTTTTGGCATAAGTACAATGGTATGATGATGGCTTCCCCGTCATATTATCTCGACCTCCTGCTTTATAGGACATCTTTTACGTAGCTTACAGCTTTCTATATTCAATTCCAGCAATAAAATTCTACGTTTACGCGTACAAAGTCGCGGGTATAAGCTAGTTTATTCATAACTAGCTGAACCAGCAATGCTTCACTATTTCTGGACTTGAATATATATATCTTGATTAAATGGACACATTTCATTGTTCGTATTTTAGTTAAAATTAAATATTTAAGTATACATTATTGTTTCCATGGTTTGAAACGCACAAATTTTAAGTACTGTTTCATTCAATTTCAGATTCATTGCAATGGTCTTGGATATACAATGTTTTAGGTGATTCCATTCGACATTTATACAAAAAAAGTATCCCTCCAGTTTTCCTACATGGAAACGCACAACGTAATTGTCTATGAGATAATTTTGTCCTTTTTTAATACCCAATAATTTTATTGTAAATATTCCGAAAAAATATCGTTTTGTAATTTAACACACGTTTGTCGTCAGTGAAAATTTATCTAGTGTTAGTTCATCAGCCGATGTTTAACATGAAATAACAGGTAATGTCTGTCGAAAAACACCTGCCAATAATATTAGATCACCATTCATTTCCATTTAAATCTTGCAATGTTAGATGCAAAGCTTCCAACGATTTTTTATGAGCCATTGTGCATTAATCCAGTATTATTGTATTGCATCGCTGGAGTACTTCACCCATTACCGATGTTTTTGAAATGTTGCAAGTTGGTATTTGACTGTTTTGTAATTCAATGGCAATTAAATTCCTGAATTTGCTGTTCGGCAACCATCCAAAAGAGTCGGCGCAATTTCAAATGATGTGATTGCCAATGAGATATTGCATTATGCATATATGGTTGCCATTGAAATAAAAACAGTTCTTCCTGTGCCACCAGGCTTACGCATACAAGCAATTCTTCTTGTAAGTGAGTGGTGGTTTCTTTCTTCGAGTTAGATCGAGGCTTTCAATAACTTTGTATCTTCTCCTGACATCGCAAAAAAAAAACTACCCTAAATCTGTCGAGAAGTTATTTAGTCTATAGAGAACACACATAGGAACATTACATTTTACATATTTAGATTGGAGAAAAGTAAAATAGTTTAAACTCTCGAGAGATGTATAGGATGAACAATCTCGTACCGTAATTGCAAAAGCGTATTTTGCTGTATATCCATGAGTAGCTATGTAATACAGGGTAGGTATTTCATTACGTAAGTTTCCTACGCTAGTAACGACGCTAGGTGAGTTAGTTCAGTGATTCCAATTGGTGGCCTTGACCTGGAACTGAACTAATGCACTTTGCGTCGCTGCTGTTCAGGTGAGCGCCACTCTGCGGAATTTTCTGCAACGAGCTTAGCGGCTGGGCGGGGAGAGGCCAGGCGGTCTGCTGTGGTCCAGGCAGCCTCTATCGATCGCACTCACATCCGAGCTGCGCAGATCCCAACCCCCACCACCCCTCCCACAACTCTGCAGACCTGCCGTCTACCTAACTCTGCCCGCACACAACAATGTGCTAATTAAAAAACGGCATTCACCTCGCGACAGCCCCACGGCTGATCGTAATTGCATACCATCAGTCTTTCCCGAGAACGCTATTTCAAACACCTGCACAGTCCTACAGCGTAGTGAGGATAATGTAGTTTTCTTCATATATTAGCTGCGCAACCAATTTATTTCTGTACTTCAGGTGTTTTAAAATTCAGCTGGTTAAAATCTACTGGCGATTGTAGTACACATATGTTTTTACATCTGATTGATTTTTCTCCGTAAGTTTTTATGAATGCCATTGTAAATAATATTTTGGCCCATAACAAGCAAAACGTTTTGTTCTTCCTAAGTACTTTAGCATGAAATTTGGAATATGCTTTTGTAGCTCCGAATCTGAAAAGGAAATGGTGTCCAAATATTGTTGCTGCTCTGTCCGTCTGTCATAAATATCTAGGCAGTGTAAGTTGGAGACATCACATTTGCTCTTTTTACGTATTTTGCTGGCTCAAAACTCAAGATCACATTTATTATTTGCGTAATTATATCTTAGAGAGGGTAATATCACCGAATATTTTTTTTACATTAGTCTATAAGATACCATTGTAGACACCTAAGATATTTTTTCATTTTTTTTTTCAGTGGATAGTAAAGCCTTTGGCATCCATCTAATTTGTCGATTTTGTACCATTTTTGTTACAAGGATTATTTCAAAACTGCTCTCCAATATCAAATATATATTGCATCTAAACGAAAATACTTACGTCTAACACAAAATGTAATTTTCGAACAAACCATCAAAAGTTTTTTTTTTTTTTTTTTTTTTTTTTTGTGGACACTTTGCCAAATATTAATATTATTAAAAGGTTTTATAATTTATGAGACTTGTATGAGAAAGATGTTTCATACATTTGATTGAAATTGAACAGCTACAATAACGCTGTTTGGAGGAAATACCATTACATGACCTGGAAATATGTCAACCTTTTATTTTTCGCCAAGCAGGTTTCACACAACCTAACAGATATGGCTGCTTGACACAGAAACCAACAACCCACGCGACACAAACGTCTGATACCACATGGTAACGCCAGAACATTCCACACCAATGACTGACACTGTCAATAACTCCTTGGACAAACTTTAATCACATTCTACTATAACCTTGATATGAAGATAAAAACATTGACGGTACTAAAAATATTTCCTAACGTCTTAAGGCAGACAAATACAGTTGCATTCAGTTATGCAATATTTAAATTAATTAACTTTATGTTTTAAATTCTACAATCAAAATAAAGCTCGTATATTTTGTTCTTCAAGGTAGATTTTAACAGAAGTTATCCCTCATCGCCAATAATCGCATATAATATGTCAGAGATACTTTCATAGGTAATGATTTATAAGATAGTGTCCGAAAATTGAAATTGCATTCAACTAAAATTTCGCCCACTAAGTAAAGTGTATTAATAACGAGTCATTAAGTAGTGTATTTAGAATGATCAGTGTAAAAGTTTAGAGACTAAAGTAGAGATTTAAGTTACCTTCAAGTAAAGCCTCGTACGCACAGTGCGAGGCAGCGAACGAGGCAGCATGCGACGCGCGCCTCGGTTTGAGGCATGTGTTGTATAATTATGAGATCGGCACGTGCTCGGGACGATTATCGCAAATCGTAGCACACAGCATGGTTCCACCACTCCAAAATGTGCAGATTGCCATCGATGCTTTTATTGTGATTATTTTGTATATACAGAAACAGAAGACATAACGTCGCCCACAATGGTGGGTGAAAGATGTTTACAAGTAGCGTCGTGAATAAGGAAACAGACTTTTGAAGGACATAACTTGCGAAGAAGATACAAATTTCATGCATATGGCCACTGTAGACTTTGAACATCTTTTGAGTCTAATTTAGACTATAGTCAAAAAGAAAGACATACATATGCGAGACGCTATAACCGTCAAAGAAAGATTGCTTGTTATAATAATGTTCTTAGCAAGTGGTGATTCATACACAATTTTACAGTATTTGTTCCGCATGTCCAAATAGACAATAACAGCAATTGTTGCTGAAAATTGTGATGTGCTGGTGGAAATATTAAAATGTTATATAAAAATAAGCATAAAGCCATGTTCTTGATCATCAGATACCTATTCCTATATAAAGATAAAAAATGAGGCGTAGTTTAAAGCTTTTACACTATTAAGAACAAATTCTTATTCATGACATTTATATTAACTTAGTAGAAAATAAATACTACTCTTGAAAATCATACCATTGTACAACAAGATAAAAATTGTAAGACATTATTGACTGTTTATTTATTGATTTAAGAACTTAAGTATAATACTGAAAATTATACATTTATGTAATGAGATAATAGTTTATTTTTTAATGTTTCTTTATACATTAAAGAACGAAAACATAATCTTGACAATTGTACATTTATATAATAAGATAAAGAATATGAAATTGTTGGCTGCCGTCTTGGTTGTCCAATACGCGTGCGAAGTGCGGAGCGAGGCGTGCTTCACCCGTCCACACGCAACTCGCCGCTCGGGCTGAGGCACCTTTGGGCACGATTCACCCACGGATGACCGCGCACGTGCGCTGCGCATGCCTCGGTGCGAACGTAGTAAATACGCACAGTGCAAGGTGTGCGTCACATGCCGTGCGCCGCACACTGCCTCGAACTGTGCGTACGTGTCTTAAAAATAATAGATTATGCATGATGTAAGCCAACCGAACTGCGTACCTACAAGTAATTCGAGAAATACCCAAGAATATTAAAGCGCTAATTTAGCGCTATTATTTCACAGCAGTCCTAGACTCGCGGCGGAATCAGTGGTCTAGATTCCTCCAAAGCCTTTGTATAAATTTCAATTAATAATTCAAGTGAATAGGTATTTAATATGTTTGTTAGTTTTGCTTTTACATTATGCACTTTTGTAACTATAACTAAAATACATTATCATATAAACGTTTTATTTCAGGCAATTATCCAACGACAAAAAATTTTCTGAGTATTCGGTATTCGGACGAATAGTAACTAGCTATTCGTCATTCGGCCGAATAAGATAAAATTGAGTGAATACCGAATAGTTGCCGAATATTTGCTGCAATCCTAATCCGTGGTATTCTATCCAACAGAGTATCTAATTTAGGGAGATGAGTACATAACTGAGTAAAGAAAAAAATTTATAAATATTACATTTACAATTCGTGCTGAAATATCAGGTTAGGTTACATTTCACAATAGTTCAGGGAGATGGACTATATTCCAAGGTACCTACAAGGACTAATGTAGTTTGAAAATATCGTCCTCAAAATCATCTGTCAGACAATGCGTGATGATTCAGTGACAATGTGTGAGCTAATAACGGCGAAGGGTGTGTTACAAAAACTGGTCGACTGTAATGGCTAGCCCATCTTGGAAGTTGATCCACTCAAGAAATTGCCAAAATAATACACGGCGTAAAATCATCTGTATCAGTGCAGACAAATAATTATTTATTGCTAAAATACACGAAGATCTGGGAAAATTTAGGGCATCGTATGAATGGTGAAGGATAACAACGGATAAAAATTAATTGAAATAGTTCGAAAGTTACAGGATTGAGGATCGTAAATTAACGAAGAATCTTGCTTACGTTAGATAGTTTAACGTACAGTGTGACGTAAGAAATATTGTGTAAAATAGAACATCATAACACAAAATGACATAAGCTTTTACCGTTATATCATGTATTATCAAAGAAATGTGAACAATGTTTTTACTCATGTTACTAACAGAGGTGTACCGCGCAATTACGTTTCATTAGCGATGCTACAAACGTCCTGTTATTACGACTGAATTCAGATATATGAGATGTTTTCGCAGCGACCTGACCCGACCTAGTTTCGTAACGAGCTAGAACTAGGCTAGAGCAAAGCTAAGCTCGTAGTGACGCAAAGCGAAGGCGAGGCGTCGCGAACCACACCCAGGCGGAGCATGCGCAGTAGCTCTGCAGCACGTGGTGGTCTACCCGACAGGGGCACGGCTCGCTGGGCTACGGACAGCTCGCCTGGCCAGCTACTGTACAACGGCGTACACATGACTGCATTGGATCGATTAGAATGGGGGGAGACAGACCTCCGCAGCATGCATCAACATTCACAGCAACGCAGCACGCTGTTCGTACTCAGTGTAAAATATTTTCAGCCATTATTTTCTTTCTATTGCCTCTTTACATCAATACCAATAAATCGAATTTTCTTTCAAAAATAAAAATAAAAAGATTAGATTCCTCGTGGTATTAATTATTATATTAAATAACTAACCCACGATCCAGTTTCAAATTTTAACTTGTTTTTTTGCTAGTAAGCCATAGAACTTCAAAATACAGTTCACATATAAACACAACACTCCAACGATTACAGTCGACTCTTCTTCCAAAGACAATATTACCAAAACTGTTCGTTTAACATTGTCCTTGGCCGACATAAACTAATGCCAAGATACTGCCACTATAAAACTGTCTGTTAGTATCTGCTAGTCGCTTTATATAAGCTCCATTGAAGGCTCTAGAACACTACAAAGGCTTCCGACAGATATTTCTCGAACATTAACAATACTTAAACAATTGAAAACATATTAAAAACAATCAGAATTAATACATAATCATTACAAAATGCTTAGAAATGAAAATTAAATATACTTAAACACAAAATTATCCACATAAATCATTTTTAACTGTAGTAAATCGTACTTTAACGTCCTTAAACATCGTAGCTTGCCTTATTACTTAAAATTAAAAACATTTAAGTAATTCTCTTGCCTAGTTCTGCCCTTAAACATATTTAATGGTATGTATACATTTTTTTTTTACAAAACATAATCCATTTACACTGTTTTACAGTAAAATACAAATACACAAAATCATTTTCAATCACACACTAGTTTGCTACAAATGCTTCATAAAATACAATTCCCAATAAAGTTTAGGTTTGAGGGGCTGTTACAACAGGGCTCTTAAAATGGATTTGTAACGAGAAATAATCATTACACCAAACTGATGGAGATTCAAACCATAAAAAAATATTAGGCCAACAATAATTCATGGATTATTTAGAGGAACACAGCATTTCGCACACTTGAGCAAAATCGTCCTTTCGGCAATTTACGATGATTCCCATTCATTATCTCGCCCTCCACAGGATTTTACCTTTCTCCAAAGGTTACTCTTGACCGAATTAAATAGTTCTACTAAACGACAACACAGAAGAATCGCTTTTTTAACTCAGCTTTGTTTCTCCCTGTTGCTCTAAGATAATATAAGGCATCAGACTTCTCCAAAAACACTAAGCACAAACTCACAAACAAAATTCTGACAACTGGCTTATTACAACTAACTTTCAACTAACTAGTCGTCTCCGACGCTCGTTTACATAGATGCTGCAGAATAACACAGAATAACCATAATAACACAGAGAAAGCCGCTCGATGTTTCTCTAACGGTGACAATGCAGCCAACATTCAAAACCACATTTAAAAAAAAAAAAAAAAAAAAATTAAAAAATCCTTCACAATCATCATTAAACACATGTATATGAGAATTAAAGATCTTTAAAAGTATTTACATACAAAATTATCTACATAAACATAGTGCCTCACATCAGTATTTACAATTACAAAATTTTAATTAATATTTCATACACAATACTGTCCATCATCGTATTACATATCCTTTACACAGTTTCTCTCCCTAAAACATGTTCATTTACATGACGAATATACATAAATACGCAATTAATCACACGAAATATATACAAATCCCTAATTAATTCCCTCCCGAATTCCTATCAGTAATTCCTAATTTATTTATTTCATATGACAGAAGAAATACAAAAACAGTTACTACATTAAATTACAATAAGTATAACTACTACTTCAGACTTCTGTGGCTGCTTCATGAATATGATGCATTGTAGCACTGAATCTCCTAAGAGGGCATTCCATGGCGATGTGGTGGTTTGATAGCAGTTACCGCAGTCACAAGAAGGATTCTCTATCATTCCCCACTTGTACATCCAGTAGTTCCATCTACTGTGGCCTGTTCTCACTCGATTCAGTGCCGTCCAGGTTTTCCTAGGAAGGTTGAATCCAGGAGACTGTCATGTAGGGTCTTCGATTAGCGCATATTTTTCGGGGTTGGAATTTGTCCAACAGCGCACCATGCTTCGCCTATGTTGAAATTATTTTGGACCAGCTCTTGACCAAACTTCCTTGTTGAATATCTAGATTCATAAAATAACATTTCATAAAAGAGTTGGGTCTGAAGGTTGTCATAACACGGTTCATAAACAAGGAAAGAGTTTTCTCATTGAAGTTATGAAACTTTGTATGAAGCCTCCGTAAACTGTTAACTCATCGTGCAATCCAGTTGCACCAGCGACAATAATGCCAAACTCTTTTCTGAGTCCGGAAATGATTATTTGTCATAAACACTCACTAATCTGAAATTTAGATTATTAATATGTATGAATATAATGTGTTAACAATAAAATTCTGATTAGTTTAATAATAGTGTAATACGAAAAGTCAAAGACTGGATGTTTGGGGTAAGCTACTCATCTTTTGCATGGTTTTATTTACGTCACTTATCGCAAAGATATTTTTGTAAGTTTTTCCAGCTATCAACGCAAATGTTATAAATTAACAATGAAATTTTCTCTCCTTATATTTTGGGGAGTTGAAAGGTAGTTCTGACACATTATCTGTGTATTTTGTAAATATAATAGTAACTAAGCTCTTTAACAACCTATTTCTCACCTAAATTTTCGTATGTGAAGCTAGTTTCATGATGTTATAGATGAAAGTTGCGTGCAAGTAGTTTTTTGTACTAAAATTTAACAAAAACCAAAACACAAATAATAATTGCTCAATGTGTAATTGTCATAAGTCACAATGAAAATCGTGTTACCAGTTTCTTCGTATCAAATTTCAGCTAATTTTCACTTTCGTGTAATATAATCTAGATAATTGTCTGAGTCTTTGTAAATGATGAACCTCACGTGCTAATTTTTCGTTTTATTATTAATGAGAATGAATAATATTAAAGTGATTTATTTTATAAGATATTATTTCCAGTAAATCGAAGCAAACAGGAATTGTTATTCCAAAGTAGTTTACTCTCCATTAGCCAAGAAAACGAAAATCAGTAACTTCAGTAGTGTGAGGTAGCAGTCAATTACTCTCTTGTATTGCTGGAATTCTGGTGGTGAGTGTTGAGGTACGACCTTCCTCTTTATCGACCACATCGCGATATCGACCGAATAGCGTGACAGCAAGTTACGTTCTATACGAGGTCATTGGAAATTCTGGGCATCATTCACACACAGCTCGTTTGATGTCATTAAAGATAGTGAAGAACACAGTATGTTGCTCATATTACGTACTTGTGGACTGCTTAAATTGAATAAAGCAGGGAAATCTATTGGTGTGACAGTTAAAGCTGACGTTAAACTGGAAAGCATACTCGAGTTATACGAACTTCGAAACATAGGGACAGTTTAAACAATATACTATGACATTATGCAGTATGATATTGTCTATTAACAGCCCTCATAATAACGTACTGGCAGGCCAAATTTAGAAATGGTTTAGGATCGGGACGAGTTTTTGAAGGATTTGGCAGTGGCCTTTCGAAGGAACTATCCCGGCATTCACCTAGAGTGATTTTGGGAAACAATGGAAAATCTAAATTCGGATGGCATTAAAGAGACTCGGAGACCTCCGTCGTATCGAAAGCCAGAGACAAACGTCAAACCGAGTGTGGTGGGTAAACGGTTAACGTTCTGGCCTCGCATTCGGGAGGACGATGGTTCGAATCCCAGTCCGGGTATCCATATTTGTTTTTCCCACGGTTTCCCCAAATCACTCCTGGCGAATGCCGGGACGCTTCCTTCAAAAGTCCATGGCCGAATTCCTTCCCGTTCCTTGTCCCCAGTCCAATACCTTCTCCAATTAATCACCTCGACGAAGCGTAAAGCCATAAGTTAAAAAAAACGAAACGTTAACCGTTCGTCCACTAGACTAGCTTGTTCTGAGACGATTTTTTTATTGCAATGCCTTATGGAAACTATGAACGTTGTTTAAAATACAGTTCTAATGATTGTTGATGAGCCCTAAAGCCATCTCCTCGCAAAAATGAGTTTTTCCCTGTCGTTTAGGGTGAAAGATTGACGAAACATTTGTTTCAGTTTCCTCTATAGGTGTCTGAACTTAAGGTAACACACTAGCTTCATTTCCTAAACTAAATTTTGAAGTTCAAATTTCGCTGTGAGTTATAGTTATGTTAAAATTGTAACTGGACAGAAGTAAAACAGCAAATTTAAAATCATCTCTGGTGTAATTATTAGCTCTCCTTGTTTTGAATATTAAGCGGAAATTATCTCATTCAGTTACCATTCCACTATTCCCTTTTAATTCGCAGTCTAGTTACACAATAAAAGTCACACGAACACTTCCCTCGAGATGTTAGTGTTAACTCTGAATCCACAGACGTGAAAAGTGTGACACAGCCTTAAGCCTTGAAGTATCGGGATATCGCTTAATTTCATAACAGAACAAACTTTTCGAAGTTAACTGGGAACAGACGGTTAAGTGATTGCGAAATGTCCTGTTTTCTCACGGAACAAGATGAAAAAGAACCTATGAAATTTTTCTCTCCACAAAATTTTTGTTGATACTAAACTCCTCTTCGTTAAAGTGCCCAGTTTTGACGCACTCTGAATGACTGTTGCTTTGAAGGTTAATGTTTTTTAAGTACATTGGTATAAATAGGGGCTAACATAAAAGAAACTGGAATGTTTCGCCATATGTTATGCTTAAAACATTTTTGCCGAGTCCATTCTCTAACACCAGCAGTTATTACGACCTTTTTTCTTCCAAATCATGACAAGCAACGCATACGATATAGCATCCGCTAATGCGGAAGGTCACTGATATCCTTTTAATGAACTGGATAGAGAAACCTTGTACATGTAATTGCACATTAGTGCTTAAATGATGAAATCTGGCAGGAAAATAGATTCTGCCAGCATCTTCAAAGATTAATGGTTCCACCGTTGAAGGTTTAGATCATACTATCTGATTATCTTCAGTTTAAATCCCTGAGCTGTAAACATGAAAGGTTTGCCCAGAATTATTTTCTGTTTGATAATGTTGGTTGTTACAGTAATCCTTTAGACAGTCATTCATATTAATAATCACCTGCCAACCACCACCATAATTTCAACTACGATCGGAAACAAAGGGATTCTATTCCGTCGGTAACAAAATCCTAAAATCTAAATTATTTGATGAAAGAAGTTCTGATGTAGAGCATTCAGTATTGATATTTCAATGCCGCCATGGTCTTCTCCTTCCTTAAACTTATTTCAATTTGACTAAGTCTATTTATCAGCTTGATGAGAGGGCTATAAATTCCCAACTATTTTATATTATTCGATCAAATAATGTGACTTTTCCTTAATATACCAGTTTAGCTGCTAGATCACTCAAGGTACGAAATGTACGTGTTTTGTAGATGGTGGGTGAGGACAGAAGGTTGGGAAGAGTCTTACAGAAAGAAGAGACAGGACGGTGGATCAAAGTTCAAGACATTTAGCTTTGGCTAATTTGTTAGTGGAGGGAATGGTTCAAAGAAAGAGGTAGACGAAGATTAGAATATGTGAATCAGATATTTGAAGACATGTTGTATGGAGTATGTTAAAATGAAGAGGTTAGTGCAAGATAGGAAGAGATGGCGGATTGCATGAAACAAGCCGAGAAACTTATGGCAGCAAAATAAAAATGTTCACTCAATGACTCTACCTGGAACTGTAAATTTATTTTATCCTTGGGCATCACGATTATTTCGATACAGGTATGTTTAAGCACTGATGATGTTCTGAAGTGATTCTGGAAAACTTCAGTGTATTGTACTTCAGTGATACATGCAAACATTTGCTATTTGTCTTCTTTTCGTTATGACCAGCTAGGGACCACGTGCCAATTTCAATTCCTCTCCTGTTGTCTTTTATTTCTTCCTTTAATTGTTTATATATTATTGTTATTATTATTGGTGAATTCTCCCAATAAATTGAATACGGTAAGAAAATGACCCAATCAAGTTTTCTTTGAGTTCTTCTTGTTGTTCCGGTAGGCTTACATTCTTTCCGAGAAAGCTTGTTTGCATTCTTCCGACCACTTTGGTCAGTATTGTTTTTGTTTTGGTTGCTTAGTTATAACTTCCCATTTGTCTACTATGTGTCTGAAGGTGTCTCTTTCTAAGATGTCTGTTGCCCCTATGTTTGCACTTTTAAGATCCTGCCGAATTCCATTCAGCCAAGGTGTTGGATTTTTAAGTGAACTTACATAATCTATTATCTTTTTTGTCAATCGACTTTCTGGTAATCTCTTAAGGTGACCAAAGAATTTCATTCACCTGTTCTTGATGTCAAATTCGATGTTTGAAAATTTTTCTGTTGTTTTGATTGATCGTAGCCTGTAACCATCTTTAGTGAGTCTTGCTCCCAGAATTTTTCTAATGATTTTTCTCTCTACTTTTTTAATTTCTTCAAGGTCATGTTTTCTGTTAAGTGTTAATGTTTCACTTTCATAGAGGACTGTTGGTTTTATGAGTGTGTTGTAATACCGAATTTTCGTCTGTCTTGACATAGATTTTTTGTTGTAGAGATTTTGGACTAACCCTAATGCTTTTTTTTTTTACTTTTTGGAGGCGATTTATATACATATATATATCGATTTAGGTAAGCGATTCAAATTGACAATATTTTCTGCGATACACGACGTAATAATGTGGATTTTTCCTAGTTACTGCAATTTAATTGCTATCAGAATGTTCAATGATGTTCTCAAAACAAACAGAGATCAATTGATCGATATACACACTCCAGCAGTAACTCGACAAAGTCTCGGCTTTATCTGCGGATATTAGATTTCTTGCGAGTTAATAGAAAACTCTGGTGATTTTCCAAAGTGGCTCTTTCTTCGGCTGATGAGAACTTTGGCCGTCGTTTCGCACACCTGCCGTGGAACTACCCAGGCCCCTGTCTGCAGTGTCCCAGCACAGCAGTGTGGTGCAGCGTGTAAGCGCCTCGCCCGGCGCTCTGCGCGGCAGCCAATGGGAGGCCGCCTACCACCAGTATCGACACAGAGCTGCCTGCCTGCAGGGGCACAGCTACAGGGAGAACACAGCCTGCTGCGTATGACTGTACTTCCTCTGCCGGCCACGCAAGTCTCTGTGTATGTATGTTTGGGCTGAAGTAAAGTGAATTCAGATAAAATGAATGAGATTTTGTACGCGGCGTTTCTCTGTTTTTTCCAAAATGAAGCTATAGACTGAGTATTGAAATACGATTGACAGAATAGTCCATCAGGAATAGAATATAATTCCAGGGGTTATTACCGACTGTGGGTCGAAAATGTGTGGTCTGTATCCTTATTTAAAACATACCTGAGGTACTTTGAGCCGGATTTGTAAAGTTACAAACTTTCTAAAACTGCAATGGAGAATGCTTTTTCAGCGTAACGCACAAGTCGTTTTACCTCTCAGCAGTCTACTCTAAAATACTGATCTAACAGAAGCGTGCATTAACCTGGGGGACTGTTCCCTTCTTTTCAACTACAAGGAAGTTTCTACACAAAATAGCATCCGATCCCCCGTCATTCGTTTTAAATCTGCCACTGGGTGGCTGAATTGCTTGCTCAGTGTCTAAAGTAGCCCGACTAAGTAAATATTGGACCATTTATATTACCAAAAAAAAGTTTAATGACAGAAAGAGGCACAGACCGCATCATTCACTTCCTCGAAATGGATTAGTGAAATGTAAAATTGTTGTAAAATAACGTTTAAATTTTTAGTGCATCGTCTTCAGCATGGTATATAAATTTTATAATTTTTCGATACAATGAAAATATAATCAATGTAATCACCATTTATACTAGATACATTCTTCATTGCAGGTCAATAAGAAACCGTACAAATGAGCAAACACGAATATGTAGAGGACTGAAATTCATTTGTGAGAGAACACTACACATAAGTATCGAAGCGTGCATACAAGTTCAGATCAGCAGGAACATATATTGAAACATTGTCTTGCACCATTCCACTTTTTAACAAAAGAATTTTAGGTGTTTAAGCCTAATACGATTGATATCGAACTCAGGTTTCCAAAGTGAATGAAACTTTGGTGAATGACAACGCAGATGTATCTGACCACACTGCACCAAAACTGTTGTATCTACACGAAACTTCATTTAAAAAATGTATTGACGCAGAACAGAATTTTGTTATGGCAAATAGTGCATCAGATATGTTGTTGGAGGTTGTGAAATATCTCAAGAATCTACTGGCGAACAGTTCAGAAAAATCAAGATATAATCAGAACCAAAACGTGAATTAATTATTTGATACCACGTAAAACATTGTAATGTTAGCTGGAGACGGTTATTTCCGGAAATCGGCTCAAGGAAAGCAATAGTAAGTAGGTTACCGTGTCTATTACGTGGCCGAATTCTACCTTCCGACTTGCCATCAAGATTTTTATTTTCCATTGTGTTCGAAATCACTTCAGGCATAATCCGAGATGGTTCTTTAGAAGAGCATGGCCAAATCTCTTACTGCTCCCTAATTCGATCCATTTCCGGCACTAATGACCTCGATGTTGACTAGTCATTATACCCTAACCGAAAAAGGTCAACATTAGAATTAATATACTAATTGGCTACAGAGTAAAAATAAATTATGCTTTAAATTAAATTATCAGTTATTTAATTGACAGGCTTGAATTAATGAGCAATCTGTAAAACCGTATCTTTTTCTCTTGCAGCTCAAGCTCTAAAAAATATTAAATTTATCCAACTCGCAGCCAATTAAACAAGGTATTTATTTCTTGTTTAAAGTTAATTACTGGAGCGAATATTACACCGTTCGTTTACAAAATTATTATCCAAGTTTCTTCCATCCCAGGCTGTCGTAGTTATAATTACCGCTGATAATAACTTTATTTATATACTGGTAGCCGAGATTGGTGTCGGAGGACAACAGATGCTATAAATTCATTTACGCCATATTCCAGTTTTATTCATGCAAATCTAACCTGGAGGATATTTTTATCTTCTGTGATATTGAAATTTTAATGACTAAATAGAAGATCGAAACAACATAAGAAAAGTAATCAGAAGTCACTAGTTCGTCTTTCTAATGTTTTTTCTTTATCTTTCACTTGTTTAACTGTAAGAGAGTAGTCGTAGAAAGCTAAAAGGATCTTCTACTTAGCTTCCACGAATGTTCAGCCTGATAAATTCCTCTATACATAACTTTTCTAAAGCTTTCTTCACTATCTTTATGACTTGATGAAGACAACGAAGGAATCTGTTTAAATGTATTATTACTATTAACATTATTATTATTATTATTATTATTGGCACTTGGTTACACGACTATACGGCTAGCAAAAAGTTTCATTTTTTTTACATTTTTGATGGAATTTTTTAATTATTTAAAAGTCATAAAAAAATTAGATATAAAAATATTAAAATACTCACCTCGAATTATTGTAAAATATTATGTTCCACACCGTAGAAAGTATAATATGTGCACTGCATTTCAACCATTTCAGATTGATAAAAATACTTTGATATTTGGCGAGGCACTACATTGTTTGTCACACTTAAAACTGGGACTGGCTTAATTTTTTATTTGGTTGTCTACTGCGAACTTTACGTTGGCTGCGTAAACACGTGGATTCTCCGTAGCGACAATTGTTGTGAGTTTTAGGCCTAGTTGTTGTAGGTTTTCCAGCAGCCTAGTACAACGCTGCCAGTGTATTTTACAAGAGAATAGTATACTATTTACGTCTCACTCACTCGTATCGTCACATTCACACAAATGGGATGGTATTAGCTGCAGTATATACAAATATTTAGGAAACCCACCGTGGTTGAATTTTAATCGTGCAGTGATACTTATCGTTTTTCTTCTTACTTGTCATTTTTTGGTTTGGTTGGCATTGTTGTGTGTAGATATCCGTAGTGTCTACCCTTATTTTCTATTGAGTTTTCTCATATATTTTGTCATTTATTGTTTGTAGTGATTCTAATCGTGGATATTAAGCCTATCGGTGAGGTTAGCTGATGGCATGCTCTTGATTTAGCTGCCGTTTTATCTAATGTGTCTGCTAATTCCTTCCCTTCAAGACCGGTGTTGACTTTAATCCAAATAAGCTGCACCTTTTTTGGGCGCTGTGAAGGCGATGTATATGTTTCACAATTTTGTATCCTAGGATGTTTCTCCCGTTACCAGTATGTGACTGTGGAAAGACTAGCGCTCTTCTAGAAACTGATAGGATAAAAATCTTCTTTAGGAATATGTTTTTCACATATAGCAAAGCTTTTTGGATGGCTGCCATTTCTACAGTGTACATTGCTGCTTCATACACGTGCCAGCATTGGCTGTTTGTGCATCTATGTATGCGCACTCCACTCCCTCTTCAGTCTTAGAGCCATTTTGTACGTTATTCTGGTCTACTAGCAGAGCTCTATTCCGTTCTGAGTTTTCCCTGAATAGTATGTTAGTCACGGTTTTAGGTTAGCTAGCTTCGAAGCACGGGAGTTATGTCCCAGAATATATCATTTCCTGGTATGTCTTTAGTTCAGAGTAACTAATGGAGATGGAGGTTTCCTTTCTCAGTAGTGAAATGATGGACAGTTTCTTTCTAAGGTAGCTATTGCCCTCATCTAATCACTGTTAGGTGTTTGTAACTGTCTTAACAAAAAGTTTACGCTCACATATAGCCTTCGTTTTTCCAGTGGCGGTTCCAGTGCTTCTACTGAGTGAGTATTTGCGAGTATCGAAAACATCGGTACACAGACGTATCGCCTTGTACTAGACTTTATCCAGTCGTTGTTTAAGGCTCTCTGATGCACTTCCATAAAATATACATCCATAATCAAAGTGTGGACGAACTAACGTTCGATACAGTAATATATTTGTTTGTGGGTCCGTCCCCAACCAATATCCAGTAGTAGCTCCTACTACATTGATGGTTTTCTCACATTTCGTTATGACATATTTTATATGATGTGACCATGTCAGATTGGAGTCTATTATTAGTCCTAGATATTTTAATATTAGAGATTTCAGTGTTGTGTATGACAGAATTTATTCGTGTGAAAACCCGTGGAAACTATATAACAGCAATACGCCTGGAAAGTCTAATCCTTACAAGGACCTTCAAGCTGCCCTGGACAATTTTATATTTTATCTTTAATGGCTGACAATTTAGACTAAAGGAACAAGTTCAAATATGTCTACCAAATTACTAAAAATTTTCAAATTGTTCTATTTTTACCGTAAACATCTTCTTTCGCTGTTTCCAACATGTTAAGTTTTATGCCATCCTTTATATTTCAGGTAACTTTCAACGTTCACTCTCCATTGCTAATTTCATCTTTCATACTTCCTCTTTTTATCTGAAATGAAAACGTGTACTATAACTCAGTTTAATTCTCTTTCTTCAGAAAAACCATCGATTCTGCAATAAATATTAAACTTTACTATGTGCACTCAATCACAAACCTACACGTTCCACTGAATTCAACATAATTTTTACAAGAGCATATATTTCCTTGGCTGAAGCCGTAACTATTTTTACATAAATCAACATCCTCACATTTGAGGTCAAACTAATTACACAATACTTTCGCAGATCTTTAATAGCCATTACCAATCTAATCAGCCTCGGTTATGCTTCTTCATGCATTTATATTATTCTTAAGACATCCATCGTAAAATCATCATTCCCATTAGAATCGGTCCATTTTAAACCATCATCCAACTTGTTTTTCATATCAGCTACCGACCGGCTCCTACGGAGATTTCCACAAACAAATTAAACTGCTATCGTTCGTACGCCCCCCAACTCCTGTACTTGATCCCAAAAATGTGAATCCAAAACTGAACCACCATATTCAAGTAATAGTCTGTTTGTAACCCGAGTTCCTCATTTTTCTGGTACAACCTCTGATCACCCTCTCCAACAAATAAAGGATTTTGAAACCATTTCCTATCACCTGCCCAGCTGAGTTTATTATAAAATATTATGCCATGATATTTACACCTCAAGCCTTCTACAAGCAATTCTGTCCCCGCCAGATAATCATTATGGTAATAAGGAGAGAAAGTGAGGTAAAGCCGCTGCAAATAATTTTGGAGGAGAAAATATTGCAATTATCTGGACACGTTATGAGAATGGAACAGGTTAACCAAACCAAATTTGATGATAACGAAATGTTGGGAAGACGAAGATACCTATTCGAGAAATGGGACCAATTTATTGGACACGGACAGAGGCTAAAGAAGTGAACAGAAGACAAATGGAAGAGATAGCAGAGACGGAAACAATAAATGGTGTTGGTGACGACGATAGTGATGTTGAAGATGATGATGATTCTGATGAAAACGACAGCGAGATTACCACAATTATGGTGTTGATGATGATGGTCCAATGCATGACCTCGTCGCATGGAGAATGTTAATTCAAGAATCGGGCAGTGGGTCTGCTGAGGTGATATTTCGGGTTGGCTGTGACGACAGTGAAACAAAGTTAGCCGCGGACTGAAGGATAGCGTGACCTGGGTGCGTGACGTGGTGGAGTGCACACTATTGGTCCGTGCATTACGGCGCACTGTAAGTGTCTGGCAGCGGCTTTAATCCGAGCTCGGGGGAGACGCGGTCGATGCCAGAACGAGGAGGGAGGAGGCCCAGAATTGATCTGCTCCGTCGACTGACTCGCTTTAACGCGTCGAGTGTCGCAACACCTGCGTAGCACCCTACCACATGGAAACTTTTTGTTTACAATACACCACTCGAGACATCTTCAGTACAAGTAAACTAAATAATAAATACCTGGATGACCGATCTTCACTCGGTATCTTTCGAATTCTGCTTCGTAGGCATTTTTAAGTGCACATTTCCCTGCAAAGAGAAGCTTAACTAACATCAGTGGGCTCACTGGTACCTGAATCCTACGAGATGAGATTACAGCCGTTTCCGAGATACCAAATCCAAGTTTGTATATATATATATCTTTATATATAAAGATGAATGTATGTTTGTTTGTTCTTCATACAAATCCACAGTTTTCATCCGATCTCGATGAAACTTTGCACACTTATCCTTTGAAACAAGGAGAAAAATACTGTCTACATTTGGTAGAAAAATTATCTGTATAAATAACACATGTTGTCTCATAACTTCGAAATCTTTATATATAAAGATGAATGTATGTTTGTTTGTTTGTTCATCATACAAATCCACAGTTTTCATCCGATCTCGATGAAACTTTGCACACTTATCCTTTGAAACAAGGAGAAAAATACTGTCTACATTTGGTTGAAAAATTATCTGTATAAATAACACATGTTGTCTCATAACTTCGAAATACGGCGATAGACAGACACGTTGGATGTGGACGTCTCTAGACCGTGTTTGGGTGTAGTGAACTGGCTGCTCAGTGGCTAAAGAGCTTGCTTACGAACGTCGTGGTCTCCGGTTCAAATCTGCGTGGAGGCTATGATTTTTAAAAATTGTTTTTCATTGTAAGAATCAGGCCTGGGCAGTAGGTTATTCGGATTGAATGTTAAACTGTAGATATTATAAAGTAAGGGGTGCAATGCGAGGCAAATCGTAGGTAGTCTTGCAATTTTGTAGGTGTACACTTTTTTACGTTATAATGATCCCTCAGGTGTTGTGAGTGTGAACCTCAGTAATACTAATATAAATACGGAAGTAAGTCTCTGTCTTTTTGTTACGTTTTGACGACTATATGGCTATATCGTTGTGATGGAATTTTATAAGGAAAGCTGTATGAAGGGCACAGGATATTTTTTCCAGTATGATTAACAGTTGTAGTCACGAAATTTTGAAATCTTATCGAATAGTGACAGAAATATGTTTGAAATTGATTCTCTTCAAGAGACAGGTTCGACGGTACAATGATACAGTGATTGCTTCCCTGTCATATTATGCCGACTCGATATTGTTTGGGACCAATCCTTCGTTACCAACAACTTTTTATATTTAATTCGGGCAAAAAATTCTTAATCCACGCGTACGAAGTCGCGGGTACTAGGCTAGTATATATATATATATATATTTGTAAAATCGCATTAGAAACTAGAAAAGCAAATTGTTATCTACATATGAAATTTCATCCAAATCGCTAGCGCAATTTCCGAGTTCGTCAGGTGTTCCACCTCATAAATTGCTTTTAAAGAAAAATTCTATTATTATGTTAAATAGAAATATTAATGCTAATCAGGAATCACTTAATGGTGCAAGATTAGTGGTAATTCTTTTAGACGAGTACTTTATCAGTGCTAAATTAGTTCACTCCGTTGAATCTATGCTCTTACCTCGCATTAGCCTCACGCCAACAATCGTGCGTGCGTTTCTAAATGATAAGAAAACAATTCCCAATGGAAGTAACATTCGCTATGAACATTAATAAAGCAAAAGGTCAGACGCTTCAAAAGGCAGGATTGTATTTTTCAGAACCCGTTTCTTCGTATGGATACATGTACGTGGCTTTTTGCAGGAGTTTGTAGATTCATTAATATTTATTTTTGTGTTAGGTACACATACTGTCAAAAAGTCAACGATGATCACATTATAACTGCTAATATTGTTTTCAAAAGAAATTTTGTAAAGAAGATTGAAAAAATGACTTCTGACAAAGCCAATATTTTTTTTAAATAGTTACTTTTGAAATGTTTTACAATTAAATATGTGCTATTTAATGTTAACGACTTTTTACAGTAAAATTGATATTTATTACTACTCTTCAAAATAAAATACCTTTCATTAATAAATACTTGCATTTACTTATTTCCTCATTATTATATTACGATTCGGTGATTGATTATGATATTATGCAAAATATTCGCATGGGTCAGTTACTACACATGAATTGTTTGTTTAAAGATATGAGTTCCTTGTTGAGTCCAACGAGAACCTATTAGTAGGCTTTCTAGTACCTGAAACGTCTACGAGATGGCGTTAGAGCCGTAACCGTGATACCAAACTAAAAAATTGTTCGTTTTTATAAATTAGCATTTTTGCAGGGAAGAAACCTATTTAGATAAAGCAAAACGTTAGCTAAATATGAAGTTAGAGCTGTTTCCGAGATCCAAATACATATATATACACATATATAAGAATTCCTCACTTAAAGACATAACATAATTCCTTGTAGTCGTAATGACATAGTGACAGGGTTTCTAATGGATACTCATTCCACCCCTGTCTTATGAGCCTTAACCCGGTAGTGCTACAGTTTAACGTCGAATCCGAACCATAGATGCGTTCTGGCATGCTTCCCATTACACGGTGGGCTGTGCCAAAGGTAAAGGTCGGGTTATGGGTCTATAAAAATGCCCGCAGAGAGAGGGTTTGGAACGGGGAACCTTTCGTTCCCCAACCAGAAAGCTTAACCACTGAGTCACCATCCCGTTACAAATTTACTGTTAATATTATCGTGTCGGTGACGCGAACTGATAAGATCTAACTTAGTCCATAACCCGAAGGTTGGTCGAATCTTCTTGAAGAAGAAAAACAGTACCAAGCTATTGTATCAGATGCAGGAAAGCCAATTAATTTCCGCAGGGGACTACATTTTGACGAGGAAACAGAACCACGGAACGTCTTGGCGTTGCTCATATTACCGAATACAACTCCTACAAATGCCGGCATCGGTAGCGTAGGGGCTAGAGTACTGGCTCCACGTGCCGAAGGTCGCCGGTTCGAGTCCGGCCGAGGGCATGGGTGTTTAAGTGTTGTATGTGAGTGTGCTTGTCGTGTCCGTCCTGTGTTGTGTCTGGAATTACTTGAAAGATATATATACACACATGGAGAAACTGAATACAATGGATAAACTAAACTCATATTTGAGCTGGCTGTATGGCCTATGGAAGCCAAATGCCATAAAATAAAAATAAAAAAATAAAAATCCTACAAATTCCTGCTCACCACGGGATTTGAATTCTCGACCGGAGTGAGAAATTTTCGGAAGTAAGCGGCTAAACCACTGAGCTACCAGACCGCCTTGTTTTGAAGTATACGTGTGACAAGTACTATCAAAATCGGATAAAAACTGTGGGTTTGTATGAAGAAAATTGGCAAAAAAAGCTACATTCATTTTTATATGTTAGATATAAGTATAATCAATACTTTCGCTGCGGTTCAAGCGCAACAAGTCATATTTATAACTACAGATACACTGCTACTACAGCATGTTCCTGACGCGAATTCATAAGATTTTACCCTTAAAAAAACCACCAACGCGCATATCAAATGACCAACACGTCATAGAATGTCAATGACGGGAAGTCATAGATTAACCCCCATCAAAAAATCCCCCAACTCACCTAAAGAACTTTTCACTTTAGTAATTCCGTGTGGTCGTAATGATTTAGTGAAAGGGTTTTCTTTTGGATGCGCATTCGGCCTCTTACTTAGCCGCCTTAACCTAACACGGTAGTGCTACCACGTACAGGGGACCTACAGTTTAACGTGGAATCCGAAGTACGGAAACGTTCTGGCGTAGTTCACATTACACAGCAAGCTGTTCCAAAGGTGAAGGTCGGGTTAAGGGTCTATGAGAATCCCCGCCGAGACTGGGATTCGAACCGGGGATTTTGTGGTCCCCAGTCAGTAACCCTTACCATTGAGCCACCAGACCGCTACAGATATACTGTTAACATTAGCATGTTGGTGACACGAACTCATAAGATTCTACCCATCCAAAAAGCGCATTCATAGCATGTAGGTGGCGGGAAGTCGCGAACTCATATATTTGTCCCCTCTCAAACATCGCCTAAGGCGTACATTTTTTTTGTGTTAAAACTTGAATTTATTCAGGGTACAAACACATACATTCCTCTACCATATCCTCGTATGACATAAATTTCATCAGTGTAGCAGGTCGTTTTAATAATTGCAGTGTATTTTCGAAATAATAAAATATAAGTAATGATAATGTATTAGCGGCGACACTCGCGGGCAGCGAGCGCCCGGCGTGAGATGTCGCAAGGTTCGTCAGCAAGAAATCCAGGTCGGCGAGCAATAGCTATGGAAGCTAGGCTCGTGAAGAAAGTTCCAGAAACGCTAGCTGTCAGTTTATTGCCCGCAGAACGGGGACAGGCTACGCAACTGTTGAGATATAAGCGCGAGCTCACCGAGGCTCGGGGTCAAGTCAAATCGGAAGCAAGTCGGACTACGCAGCCACTATGCTGTTCTAAAGACGATCGGGAATCGAAGGCAGCCGCCTCGCTAGCCAGCCAATCAGCCAGCCGAAACCATTGTAAGTCCATCGTTCTTTCATATTGACTAAGTGCTTGGAATCTTGCTCGTGGCAGTTGGATAACTGTAACAGCCTGCCTAGCAAAGAATAAAACTATGTATGCACTTAGCCTCTTTCCTTGAAGCAAGCCCGAGATATTCAGATCCAAGTAAATAGACTAGTAAGCTAGCCAAAGCCAAGACCGGAGTACCAGCGACGGGAGGAGTAGCCATTTTCGCCCCAAGTAAGTAACCTGGCTAACGCCCACAGTGACCAACATAACTTATCCATCTGACGTCATAAGCAACGGATCTAAATAATATTAAAAGGAGACACCACATCAGAGTGTAAACAACTCACAAGCATATTGACTAATAACTGAACACTTAAAGGATAATGCAGCACAGGACCGAAACCATACTAAAGAAGACGTCATCTTGTCTCACGCAAGGTCAAAGTTTAAGTCCACTCTTTCCTTCTGGAAGACGGAGGGCGAAGATGTTGCGGAGATCGAATAGAATGAAGTCCGAGTTAAAAGATACCTTCATCCGCTGGTCACCTCTAGTTTCTTTCCCTCTTCAAAATCCATGAACGGTTGCCCTTTTCTCATTCATCTACATCTACATATATACTCTGCAATTCACAAAATTGTGGGTGGCAGAGGGTGCTCAGCACCAAAGCTAATCTCTTTGTTGTGCATTCCAGTCCCTAACGGTACGAGGGAAAAAAGAATTCATATAAGAATCAGTCCGGCACCTTATTTCTCTAATTTTATCTTTCCTGTCCTTCCGACTCAAATAGTTTGGTGGAAGAAGTATTTCACTACACTCAAAAGTGAAAGTGGGAGTACGCATGTTTACCAATAAGTTTAAACGAAACGTGTGTCGTCTATCTACCAGAGACTCCCAGCCTAGTCTACTAATCAGTTCTGTGACGCTTTCATAAGGACTGTAGCAAGCGGTCACGAATCGAGCGGCTCTTCTCTCTACTTTCTCTATACTTTCGATAAACCCCTTAAGAAACGGGTCCCAAATGGCACAACAATAATCCAAATGTGGAGGCACAAGAGATTTGTACGCTATCTCCTTTGTTTGTTCATTACAATTTTTCAAGATTCGATCTATGAATCGCAGCCTAGAATTTGCTCTAACTACTAACGAATTAATGTGTATGTCCCATTTCATGTTCCTTTGTACTGTTACTCCCAAATATTTCATAGAATCAACCATATCAATAACTATATTGTTTAACTCCTATTTCTGAACAATTGGATTCTTTTTGTTAGTTATGCTCATTGTCTTGCACTTTTTACAATTTAGAGTAAGTTGCCACTCAGCGCACCAAGCCAAAATAACATCCAGATCGCGCTGAATTTCGAAGCAATCGGCCAAATTTCTTACTTCCCTATAAATAACCGCAACATCAGCAAACAATCTAAAAAGGCTTTTCATTTTGTCTCCGAGATCGTTTATAAAAATTAAGAAAAGAAGTGGTCCTATTACACTTCATTGAGGTACACCCGATGTAACATATAGATTAGAAGAACTTTCTCCTTCAACGACGACATACTGCGACCGACCAGTCAGAAAATCCTTAATCCATTCACAAAGCTGATCCGATATACCGTACGCTCGAAGATTCGCTATAAGGCATTGTGTGGCACAGAGTCAAAGGCTTTCTGGAAATCTAAAAAAATTGCATCTACTTGTGAACCTGCATCAATAACTTTCATTATGTCGTGTGTAAATAGGGCCAGCTGTGTTTCACATGATCTTTTTTCCGAAATCCGTGTTGATTTGTTGTAAGCAAATTATTTTCATCTAGAAAACATGAAAACATGAAAATAAATTAGTGTCGTTCATTTATGAGGAATAATTTTTTTCCAGTATTCAATTATGTAACCAGGTGCAACGATTCTGGGGATTTTATTTTATTTTTTTATTGTCATGTTGCTTTAACTGGTGTTCCTTCTGTCTTTGAGTATCTCATCCAGATAGCCTCCGAATTTCATAGAGGTAATTGCCAGTTAGTATTGATAGATACGATTGCTATAAAAAAATATAAAACACAGTGCAGAGTAGCCCTGGCTGTGGTGTTCTGTGTTGTTTCGACCGCTGGCGTCTCGTTATGACGGCCTTGCCCGACGCCGCCGTCGGCGTGGATCGATGGTGACCCGGGCACGGGGTCGCAGCGGCTTCCGCAAACGGGCGACGGGTCAAGTGTGCAGGAACCACAACTGGAGACGAAGCACGCGCTTGGTCGTAGGAAACATGGTCCTGCTCGTTGCTATGTCAACATAAACAGTATCTCTGACGAAGGCTGGAGGATACCAGCCGAAAGCTTAGGTAATGAAATAAACAACGCGGCATAACCCGAAAGTCAATTAATCCTGCTGAACAGAGTTTGTTAATAATTCGTAGGTTATATCAGGTGCTATACGATTTATGCTTCCACCAAAGTAGTCATTTAATCTATTAATTACTAGCTGTGCCTGCGACTTCGACCATGCAGAAATTAAGATTTATGCTAATAATTCACAGATAAACTATCTAAAAAATATTACCTGGAAAGATATAAGCATAGGAGGATTTTTTTTTTCATTTTTCTTGGATCTTCTCCTCTCCTTCCAAGTTACGTTGTGTTCAAATAGGTTAAACACGTTTGGGTGCGCCATTTCCCACTAATTCGATTTCATGGTTGTTGATAACTCATAAGCATATTTCATTATTGCTCTGCAAGCAATTTTGAAGTGGTTCTACCTTGCGTGGTGCGAAATGATATTTTCTTCTCTTCTTTTTCAATTTGGCCTCTATGGACCATGAGGTTCTTAATTTTTATGAGCTTCCTTTCTTGCCCAATAGACTTTCATCTTTGCACTGTGGTTGTTTTTTCTTTCTTGGGTCCATTTCTCCCCAGATCCAGGGCGCAGTATTTTGGCTGTTAATGTCTGGAGAGAATCTGATGCTTCAATCAACAGTCTGTACTTATTCCTGTTGTAAATGTCGTTGGGGTCTACTCCCAGTTGCTCGAGATGTTTTCTGACGAGCCTTGTCTATTTTGCGTTGGTGTTGAAGATTTTGGAGACGAGTCTACGATTGTCCATCTGAATTAGGACTGTTGATAATATATCGATATATCGGAATATCGATATTATTTTTTGAAAATATCGATATTTATGAGTGATATTTTTTAGGGCGATGTATCGATATTTCGATACTGAAATCTTGATATCGGCGTCGATATTTTTGAAAATAAGTTATCATTTATCGTTTGCTCTGAGTCCCTCAAATTTCTGTTACGCATTGAGATCAGCAAGCTTAAGTATATCTTACCATGTTTCTATTATTAATTTGGAAGTTATGGGTACCAAGTCTGCTCACAGTGTAGGCAAGGCATCGCTCACCCAGCAAGATTCGAACTCGAGCCCATTGTTTGAGATGAGCGTGCGCATTGTTCAGGGAACTCCAAATTGAAATTAGTGTGTTAGCAGGAATAGCGTGAGGTATAAATAAGAAATAGTTGCTAGTTAGAGACCAATAAAAGCTACAAGGCAAATGAGAATAAGTATCAACATACAATACTAAATGAAATACCACAAAAATTATGAAAAAAGTTATATAAGTTGGCCATAATGTATGCTATGATAGCTAAACTTGTACCTAAATAAATGCCTCAACAGTATTGCTTATCAATCTTAAAAATACACAAAATAAGATTTGCCTCGAACCTATTTCGAGTTTAAAAAAATTTATTAATTTTTATGAAAATCATGACGCGCATAATGGTCAATTTTAAAATAAGTCAACATTCATCATCACCAAGAGAAACCATTCGAAAGTGAAAACTTGACTAAGAACAATATCACACATTATTTATGAATGGACAGCCTTATTTTTACAAGATTTGAATTTAAGAAATTGCATATATAAAAGTCGATATATCGATACATCGATACTTTTTTCCGATATATCGACACCCGATATTAATACTTTTTAAAATATCGATATATCGAAATCCGTTATTTTTTAAAATATCAGCAGCCCTAATCTGAACTATGCAACATAGAACATTAATCTCTTTTTCTCATGGCTGTTGTAATGCTCTCCGGTTGTTGGTATAGTTCCTTATTGTGCCTGAGTCTGTATTTTCCTTCTTCTTTGACAAGACCCATGATTTTTTTTTCAAGATCTTACGTTTCTTTAGTACCTGTTTTCTGAGTTGTCCCTTTCTAACCACGTTCAAGCACTCTGACGCATACAGTATTGATCGTCGTACTACAGTATTATAGTGCCTGAGTTTAAGATGTGGTAGTTTATCTCCAGTCTGGCACATCTGCTATCCGTGGCTAAGTCCTCAATGATGTTTGGAGTTACCCATACCACAAGATATATGAAAGCATTTATTATTTATAATAAAACATGTCAGCCACGCCATTTACTGCCAGTTAATCACAGGCAGAGTATTTTGAAGTGTGTTGTCTTTCGACATTTACTTCAACATAATCTAGAAGGAGCAACACTTTGCTTTTGGTATGGCTTATCGTTGGCGTTCTTAGTTTAGAATAGCGAGTGGTCGTTTATGACGGTCAATACCTGTAACGTATTGCCCGAGCGAGTTGACTTCCGGGTTCCTAGTCTTCTGGGCGCGCTCGTAGAACGTCGCAGACAGCTGTCTGAAGCGATCCGTCAGCAGCGGGATGTTAGTAGTCTCGTGCAGAACAGCAGTCGGGAATCTGCTCGGTAAGTGGAGGGCCCGTTTTAGTGCCCTGTTCTGTATCACCTGAAGGCGCCGAAGGTGAGAAGCAGCCGCATAGCCCCATACGGGACAAGCGTATTCCATAATTGGTCTTACCAGGGTGATATAGATGTTTACTCCCGTGGTGGGCTTCAAAAGGCTATTCCTGTTCAGCACAGGGTATAGAGCGTGTAATCTAGCACTTGCCCTTCTCCTGATATCTTGAATATGGGATCGCCAAGTCAGTCGCCGGTCTAGAGTGACTCCTAGGTACTTGACTTCGTTTTCCCACGGGATCGTCTCGTTGTGAAGTCGAAGGGGTGGAAGGTTTTGAGTGCGTCTCTTACTCATTATGATGGCTTGAGTTTTTGTGGCGTTGATGGTTATCCTCCACCGTTTCGCCCAGTCCTCAGTTGATCGAAGGACTTCTTGCAGACGCCTAGTTGCTAGGGCACAGCTCCTGCTTGCCGTACAGTATGCCGTGTCATCGGCATAGGTGGCGGTAAGAACTCTGGGAGCGGTAGGCACGTCAGCGGTGAAAAGCGCATAGAGCACTGGTCCCAGTACAGAGCCCTGCGGTACCCCAGCAAGGATTCGCCTCACAGTTGAAGTAGCCTGGCCTACACGAACGCAAAAGGTGCGGCCAGTGAGATATGACATAAGGAGCTTTACTAGTCTGCCTGAGAAGCCTTGTTCGTATAATTTGAGTAGCAGACCTGTATGCCACACAGAGTCGAATGCTCTGGCGATATCCAGAAGCACCAGGCCACAGTATTGTTTTTCGTTGAATGCTCTTGTCGCTGCTTCAACCACCCTCATGAGCTGTTGCGTGGTGGAGTGATTGCGGCGAAAGCCGAGCTGGTGATGGGGGATAATCTCGTTCCGTTCGATGTAATGATTTAGCCTCTTGAGCAATAACCGCTCAAAGACTTTGCTTATAGATGGCAGGAGGCTTATTGGCCGGTAACTTTGAGGTAGGTGCGGGTCCTTCCCGCTTTTGTGTATTGCCACAACTTCAGCATGTTTCCAGCATTGGGGGAATTGCTGAGTGCGAAGAATGTTGTTAAATATTCCTGCCAAGTAAGTTGACGCTTGCGGTGGTAGATTCTTGAGACAGCTATTGAAGACACGATCATGACCAGGTGCTTTATATGGGTTAAGTGTGGCTAGGCAGCTCGCAACCTCTTCCGGAGTGATGGTGTCAATTTCTTCCTCGTCGTCCCCTTCCTCAGCCTGCAGATAGGTGTTTAGGCAGCGATGTACCTCTTCTACTTGCAACTGGTCTTCCACTTCCGATGGCTGAAAGTTCCTTTCGAAGGAATCTGCTAGGGCGTTTGCCTTGTCGGTTGGGCGATAGACTGGGCCCCGCTCGCCGTGTAGGGGCGGGAGTCGAGATCGCTGCCTAGTGAATTTCTTTGTCTCTGCCCACAGCGTCCCATCACCTGGGGTCAGCATCGAAACACGAGCCTCCCATTCTCTGCTCCGGTGCTCTGCCAGCGATACCTTCAGTTCTCTCTGGACTCGGTTTAGCAGTCTTCGCGTGTCGGCGTTCCTCGTCAACTTCCACTCCTTAGCTATTCGGTTTTTGTGCCGAATAGCCGCTAGCAGGTGGGGCGGGAGCTGGCGTGAAGTGTTCTTGGTGAGGCACCTCTTCGGAGTCGTCGCTGCTGATGCCTCCTTGACAGTGTGCTCGAAGAAGGACAGAGCATATTCTATATCCTCTGCCGGGCGGTCCGGTAGTGCTGCTGAGACTATCTGACGGTATCTGCCCCAATCGGTTTTCCTGAATTCCGGCTTTTGTTGTGCATTTAGGATTAGGTCGGACTCTAGCTCCACGATGACTGGACAATGGTCAGAGGACAGTCTGTTAAGCGTGGATGCCGCGACGAATCCGGTGATTCCTTTAGTGACTGCCACGTCGAGAACATCCGGACGTCCGCGGTGAGCTGGGTAATAGGTGGGTTCTTCGGGTCCCCACACACACATATTGTGTCTGTTGGCGACTCTCCGTAGTATGTTACCTGAAGGGTTATTAACTCTGCTGTTCCAATCTGTGTGTTTGGCGTTGAGATCACCTCCGATGAACAGCTTGCCTCTGATTTTTGCCAAGGTATTAAAATCAGCCTCTGCTGTTTTCCTTCTAGGAGGCCGATAGGCAGAAACTACGGTCAGTGGTCCTCTTGTCGTGGCCACTTCAATGCCGACAGCTTCAATGTACTGCAGGGGCGGAATGTAGATCTCATGATGTGGAATGCTTCTCTTGACATAGATAGCCACGCCACCTTTTGCAGTTGGTCGATCATATCTATAACAGCAGTAGTTCGGCTACTGAGGCTTTCAGTCCCGGTTTTAGGTGGGTTTCGGTGACAAGACATAGATCTACGTCTTGTTCCCTAATGAACTGCCGGAATTCCACGGTCTGTCCATGAATGCCATTGGCATTCCATATGCAGAAAGAGAGGCTATTGAATTGGGGTCGTCTATCCATGATGAATATTACAACTGCATTTGGGAGTAGCTAGAGCTGTCTTCACTGCAGCGCAGATGTCCGTGGTCATCTGGTCTAGCCGCTTGGTTAGACTGACCAACATATTTAGGACAGTCTCCAATATTTTACTCAGTCCTTCAGATTCCGCCGGAACTGGAGCAGCTGAGGGAGGCCAATGTCGTGGTTGGTTGTTAAACAGGTCTTCTGCGCAGGAGCTCTGCGGGTTTTTATGTTCTTGTTGGTCGACCAGATTGGAGTCAGAAGTTGCAACAGTGGCCGACTGTGGACCCGCAACTTCCGAAAAGAGGCGACCGTCAGTCTCACTGGATTTTCTGTGTTTCTGGTACTTTGGATGCTTCCTAGTGATCCTAGTGGGCTTCGTCTGTTCTTTGCCAGTCGGCGGAGAGGAAGTATTTGTTTGTTGATGCTGGATAGCGGAGACGCTCTGTAAATTTTCTGCCGGTGGCTGTAGATCCTTCTTGCGATGTTGTTTAGCGGTATCACTATTGGCTGGTAGGCCTCTCTGTCGATCTCGTGCCTTCTTGTACACTGGACAGCCTCTATAGGACGCAACATGGCCGCCCCCACAGTTCAAGCACTTAGCTGCGTCGTGTCCTTTTCTCAACGTGCACTGTTTTGTTTCATGTGAGCCGGCACACTTAACACAAGCGGGAGGCATTTTACAGTGCTTGGCCACATGACCAAAACGTTGACAATTAAAACACTGAGCGGGTCCAGCGGTAGCTCTAAGTTTTTCCGTTTGAATCTTGAGGTGGCAGATGCTCTCCACCTTAAAGATGGGCCTATTCTCAGGGATGTCAGGAAGAACGACAAGGAAGAGAGGCATGACCTCATTGCTTCCTGGGCGACGCAGCTGAACCACTGTCTGGACATTGAAGCCCATATCTTTTAGCTCGAGTTTGATGTCGTCAGTGGCCATAGTCCTGGGGAATCCCACGGAGTACCACCTTCAGAAGTGGCACTGCTCCAATCGGAAAGGTATAGTAAGGAATATTGCTAGCTTGCAACATCTCGGTGGCTGCTGTGAAGTCTTCAACGGTTGTAAATGTGAATTTTATTTTGTCCCCTCCAGCCGATTTGGCTGAGAAAGGGTTTTTCACGACGTCACCCACTTTGTCGTGCAGAGTTTTATAATTCTCTTCAAACTGCACAACAATTGGCGGGATATGCGCACTTCTTGTAATCTCTGATGAATCGTCCTGAATTGGTTCGAAAGGATTGGTTGTTTCCATCCTTTCTGGATCAAGCGTTGGTGGTGGCCTCGCTGTACGGCGAGGGAAGACAAAGCCCTCGTCACCTGGTTCCACACTTTTCTGGTAAGTGTGGTTATCCTCATTGCTCTTGGGACCCTGGGAACGACGCCCTCTTACTCCATTCCTCCCGGAGACCGAGGCTGCAGTATTGTCGGTGGCTTCCATGGTCTTCTTATTTTGTGCCTTAGCTTTCTTTGGTTTCTTGGCTGTACCTAGTTTCGACACTGCTAGACTGACTCCACTAGATTTGCTCACCTCATTGTTTCTGTAGTTGACGGCACGTGGCTGTTTATTGTATGTCCTCTCTGGTGGAGTAGTGGGACGCTTTCTTGGTGTTAATTCTTTACTCACCGAGTACACATCACCGTGTATACGCTGAATGTTAAACACAGCGGCTGGTGTAGCGTCATCATCCATTGCCATATCCTTATCCATTGTCGCACTTGTCACAACGACCGCCGGCATTGAGACGCTCGACGCGCGCGGCGCGGAAGTGCAAGGCAGCCTTTCCTCGTCACCCATCCGTACGACTCCTCTGGTCACGTACTGATGGGTGGCCGAGCTTAGTTCTATCGAGTTATTCAACTTCGACACGACACGTAATTTCTTGTCACTTTCGAAAACAATAACTACCTATAACAATCACACGTCCAGTAAAAATGCACACACGTAATAATCACCAATTGTCACATGATATTTTACACACACACATTAATTAATCCCGTTCACAATAATACATCTCTTATTATTCTCGCCCATTCTAATAAAACATGCGATCACCACGTATATATTATGTACTAATCACATTTATAATTTCAACTGCGAGAAGGATTTTGCCAGGCAGTATTAAATTGATAGATTCGATTATGCCACAATTAAACTAGTGAACCATTTTTTTTTATTTTGAAGTGTGTAGACGTCACATAGAAACGTAACGTAAGCTATCGTCACGTGACAGAAGTTATCGTTACATGTAGTTTCGTTAAAATTGTTGTTTTTTTTCTTAAAACGTAAACGCATAAACAAAAATTCGAAAATTTATGGTTTTTACCTGTGTATCAAGGCTCGCTATCGGCCAGAACTACGATTTTATTATGTTGAAAAATTATCAAAATATCTTCAGAATGACTTGAATCTTGGTAAAAATTTATAGTTATAAAGGTTGAAGAAGTTATTTGATATCTAGAAGCCGATTTAGTTAAGCGAAATACATATCTTTGTATTATACTAAATGAGGTACCATTAGGCTGCAGTAACACAACTGAAGTTATGAACAAAAATCCATCTCTGCTTTCTTCATTTGATAAAGGTTGTGTGCTCCATTTTGATATACATGCAACTGAAACAACACGTTGATGGCAGCAGAGTATTGCACAACAATACAAAATAGTAGTTGTGTTCGCATAGTAAAAAGGATGGTCTGAAGGAAATATTTAGCCATAGGTATTTCAAAACATAAATGGTGTTGGTCATGTTAATTGGATGGAGGTCTGAGTCGATAGCCAATAAGTCATTTCCGCTGAAAATGTGGCTGTTCGGTAAAGAAATCGAATGATATCATATCATGTTAAATTAGTACAGCTACGGCGGAAGTGTGTAAAGAAATCCGTGAAACTGAATAATAAATACGGGGATTTAACTTAAACTGCTATTTGGAAAGTAAAACTTTGAATAATTCTTTTAACAAGGCTTTTACAACAGAAAATAAAGAGTAGACACCGACATTTATTACTAGTACCAGCAAAATTACGATAAGTCTTGTTCTTGACGTCGAGGGAACAACTGAACTGCTTAGGAACGTTCTAAGTGCTAAAGCACCCCGACCAGACGGTATTCCAAATCGATTCTACTCTAGGTATGCAGATCAAAATTGGGCTTGTAAATAGCCTAAATTCTCTAAACATCTTTAAAATTCAAGGCTGAGTGGCAAGCATATCACTGTCGATGCAAAGTACAAGCGATTAATAAATCCCCAACATCCATTTTCACAGTTTTAAAATCATACTCTACGAACTAAGGTTTCAGTTTAGCAATTCTAAACATGCGTACAAATAGTGTTGTAAAAAAACGGTTTTTTTCTTGCTTGAAAAAAAACATGAAAAAAAAACTATGAAAAAAAAACTATGAAAAAAAACTATGAAAAAAACATGTTTTTTTTTCTGGGACACGTTTTTTTTCACAACCACTAAATCTCAAATTTGTAAGCCAGTTATCGTTTAATATGACTGTTTTAGAGTTTACTCTAAGTACTTATCTTAATTTTTAAATCTACTACATTTTTTTGTTCAGTAGAAAAAAAAATACGAAAATATTGGCAATA
>JARYHS010012519.1:91941151-91983171 GCA_031002005.1 Vandiemenella viatica
TCTCTTTCTTCAGAAAAACCATCGATTCTGCAATAAATATTAAACTTTACTATGTGCACTCAATCACAAACCCACACGTTCCACTGAATTTTAAGGGAACCAAGATAATAAACAGGATTTAATTTTATCTGAGAATTGGTACGTAAATTTTGTCATTGTATGTGCGAGTTATAACTCGCTTGGAAGTGGCTGCTTGCAACGAGAGAAGGCGCGTAACACGCGGCAGTCACGAGGTAACGCCTTACCGTCAGCAGTTTTAGGCTTGGTACAAAGCTAGCCTGCACGCTCCAGTCGTTCTTCATTCTTTACGGAACAGCACATAGCAAAACATGTAGTCACTTACAGAAGGTAAGACACGCAGCAGCCTCGGTTTGTTCTCCAAGTCAATAAGTTTGGTTTCCAAGTTAGTCAGTTTGTCTCCAAAAGTGTTCAGTATTTGTTATAATAATTTATAAAGTATTCGGTTGGTTGAAGTTGGATGATATATCGTAAAGTAGCTCAAACTGCCCCGGTGTAACTTATTTGGTTGATTAAGCTTCCATTTATATGTGTTGGTAGAAGTTGCCGCTAGGTTTAAGAATTATTCAGTCGCCGTTGCATTTGAGAGGATATTGTGTATGTGTGTGAGAGAGAGCGGCCTATTTGTTAATGGTTGTGAAGTAATAAGTGATTGATTGTAGGAAGCATTCGTTAAAGTACAGGCAGTAATTGTGATAACCTTGAGCAGTAAATTCAGTTTAATGGTGCAAAGACGTGTCATTTTCTCTTCAGGTCAGTTAGTTGGAATCGGACTAAAATGTATGTTAGGTTTTTTATATTAAATGGTTTGTAACTCAATCCGCACTGTTTGGTCTGAATAACACTCGTAGACTAAAGAATCCATAGCCCACATCCGGCCATTATATTGTGTTTCATGATGATAATGTTCATTTAGTATTTTGGAAACGGAAGTTGATACTATAAAGAGGAGTGAACGGAATTTTATTTCCACGAGGTAAGTTAAGTATAAAATCAATCGCAGTTTGGTAATCTCTGCGTAATCAAAGATTATCTGGTGTAAGATCCTGATATAAATTGCTAGAATTAACATCTCCTAGCTAATCTCCTCCTTCCCCCCCTTTTCTGGTTGCAAGTAAACTTAAAGTTAGATGAAAATCTTTAGTAATGTTGGATAGTTAATATAATAGCAACCACACCCCCCAAACCCCCCTACAGAATTCAACATAATTTTTACAAAAGCATATATTTCCTTGGCTGAAGCCGTAGCTACACTCCTGGAAATTGAAATAAGAACACATTGACGCCGGTGTGTAAGACCCACCATACTTGCTCCGGACACTACGAGAGGGCTGTACAAGCAATGATCAAACGCACGGCACAGCGGACACACCAGGAACAGCAGTGTTGGCCGTCGAAGGGCGCTAGCTGCGCAGCGGTTGGGCACCGCCGCAGTCAGTGTCAGCCAGTTTGCCGTGGCATACGGAGCTCCATCTCAGTCTTTAACACTGGTAGCATGCCGCCACAGCGTGTACGTGAACCATATGTGCAGTTGACGGACTTTGAGCGAGGGCGTATAGTGGGCATGCGGGAGGCCGGGTGGACGTACCGCCGAATTGCTCAACATGTGGGGCGCGAGGTCTCCACAGTACATCGATGTTGTCGCCAGTGGTCGGCGGAAGGTGCACGTGCCCGTCGACCTGGGTCCGGACAGCAGCGACGCACGGACGCACGCCAAGACCGTCACATCCTACGCAGTGCCGTAAGGGACCACACCGCCACTTCCCGGCAAATTAGGGACACTGTTGCTCCTGGGGTATCAGAGAGGACCATTCGCAACCGTCTCCATGAAGCTGGGCTACGGTCCCGCGCACCGTTAGGTCGTCTTCCGCTCACGCCCCAACATCGTGCAGCCCGCCTCCAGTGGTGTCGCGACAGGCGTGTATGGAGGGACGAATGGAGACGTGTCGTCTTCAGTGATGAGAGTCGCTTCTGCCTTGGTGCCAATGATGGTGGTATGCGTGTTTGGTGCCGTGCAGGTGAGCGCCACAATCAGGACTGCATACGACCGAGGCACCAAGGGCCAACACCCGGCATCATGGTGTGGGGAGCGATCTCATACACTGGCCGTACACCTCTGGTGATCGTCGGGGGGATACTGAACAGTGCACGGTACTTTCAAACCGTCATCGAACCCATCGTTATACCATTCCTAGACCGGCAAGGGAACATGCTGTTCCAACAGGACAATGCACGTCCACATGTATCCCGTGCCACCCAACGTGCTCTAGAAGGTGTAAGTCAACTACCCTGGCCAGCGAGATCTACGGATCTGTCCCCCATTGAGCATGTTTGGGACTGGATGAATCGTTGTCTCACGCGGTCTGCACGTCCAGCACGAACGCTGGTCCAGCTGAGGCGCCAGGTGGAAATGGCATGGCATGCCGTTCCACAGGACTACATCCAGCACCTCTACGATCGTCTCCATGGGAGATTTGCAGCCTGCATTGCTGCGAAAGGAGGATATACACGGTACTAGTGCCGACATTGTGCATGCTCTGTTGCCTGTGTCTATGTGCCTATGGTTCTGTCTGTGTGATCATGTGTTGTATCTGACCCCAGGAATGTGTATATAAAGTTTCCCATTCCTGGGACAATGAATTCACGGTTTTCTTATTTCAATTTCCAGGTGTGTATTTTTACATAAATCAACATCCTCACATTTGAGGTCAAACTAATTACACAATACTTTCGCAGATCTTTAATTGCCATTACCAATCTAATCAGCCTCGGTTATGCTTCTTCATGCATTTATATTATCATCCTTCTTAAGACATCCATAATAAAATCATCATTCCCATCAGAATCGGTCCATTTTAAACCACCATTCTCATCACAGTCTGTCGACTTACCACAATGTTTTTCGGTTTCTCCTTAGCGCTTTTTTTTACTGCTTAATGTCTCTTATCAGCAAGGTCTTTAGAGACGGAAAAGGATGGGGGGCAAGGAATGGGAAGGAATTTGGCCATGGCCTTTTGAAGGAAGCATCCAGGCATTTGCCTGGAGTGATTTGGGAAACCATGGAAAACCCAAATCTGGATGCTCGAACGTGGATTCGAACCGGCGTCCTCCCGAGTGCGAGGTGAGAACGCTAACCGTTAAACCACCATGCTCAGTTCCTTAGCGCTAAAGAAGTGAACAGAAGACAAATGGAAGAGATAGCACCAGACTAGCTGCAGAGACGGAAACAACAAATGGTGTTGGTGACGGCGATAGTGATGTTGAATATGATGATGGTTCTGATGAAATTGACACCGGTAACGACAGTGAAATTACAACAATTATAGCGATGATGATGATGATGGTTGATAACCCAATGCATGATCTCGTCGCATGGAGAGCATGGAGAGCACGGGCAGTGGGTCTGCTGAGGTGATATTTCGGGCTGCCTGTGACGACAGTGAAACAAAGTTAGCCGCGGGCTGAAGGATAGCGTGACCTGGGTGCGTGACGTAGTGGAGTGCACACTATTGGTCCGTGCATTACGGCGCACTGTAAGTATCTGGCAGCGGCTTTAATCCGAGCTCGGGGGAGACGCGGTCGATGCCAGAACGAGGAGGGAGGAGGCCAGAATTGATCTGCTCCGTCGACTGACTCGCTTTAACGCGTCGAGTGTCGCAACACCTGCGTAACACCCTATCACATGGAAACGTTTTTGTTTACAATACACCACTCGAGACATCTTCAGTACGGGTAAACTAAATAATAAATACCTGGATGACCGATCTTCATTCGGTATCTTTTGAATTTTGTTCAATATACAAGATTTTGGGTAAGGTTTGATTAAAGTTAAAGGTTTTTTTTGAAGGCTTTGTAGGCATTTTTAAGTACACAGTTCCCTGTAAAGAGAAGCTTAACTAACATCAGTGGGCTTATTGGTACCTGAATCCTACGAGATGAGGTTACAGCTGTTTCCGAGATACCAAATCCAAGTTTGTATTTATTTATTTTTATTATTTATTTTTTTATTTTTTTGAAAAATCGCATTACAAACTTGAAAGGCAAATTGTTATCTAGATATGAAATTCCATCCAAATCGCATGAGCAATTTCCGATTTCGTCTGGTGTTCCACCTCATAAATTGCTTTTAAAGAAATTTTCTATTATTCTGTTAAATAGAAATATTAATGCTAATCAGGAATTACTTAATGGTGCAAGATTACTGGTAATTCTCTTAGACGAGTGCTTAATCAGTGCAAATTAATTCACTCCGTTAAAACTATGCTCTTACCTCGCATTAACTCCACGCCAACAACCGTGCGTTTCCAAATGATAAGAAACCCATTCCCGATAGAAGTAACATTCGCTATGAACATTAATAAAGCACAATGTCAGACGCTTCAAAAGGTAGGATTGTATTTACCAGAACCCGTTTCTTTGTATGGATACATGTACTTGGTATTTCCAGGAGTTTGTAGATTCATTAATATTTATTTTTGTGTTAGATACACATACTGTCAAAAAGTCAACGATGATCACATTATAACTGCTAATATTGTTTCCAAAGAAATTTTGTAAAGAAGATTAAAAAAACGACTTCTGACAAAGCCAATATTTTTTTAAAAATATTTACTTTTAAAATATTTTACAATTAAATATGTACTACTTAATGTTAACGACTTTTTACAGTAAAATTGATATTTATTACTACTCTTCAAAATAAAATACCTTTCATTAATAAATACTTGCATTTAATTATTTTCTCATTATTACATTACCATTCAGTCATTGATTATGATATTGTGCGAAATATTCGCATGGGCCAGTTACCATACATGAATTGTTTGTTTAAAAATATGAGTTCCGTGTTGAGTCCAACGAGAACCTGACTATTAGTAGGCTTTATAGTACCTGAAACGTCTACGAGATGGCGTTATAGCCGTAACCGAAATACCAAATTAAAAAATTGATCGTTTTTTTAACTAAGCATTTTTGCAGAGAAGAAACCTATTTAGATAAACTTAAAAAGCAAAACGTTAGCTAAATATGAAGTTTCATCCAAATCGTTAGAGTTGTTTCCGAGATCAAATATATATATATATATATACAAGAATTTCTCACTTAAAGATGTAAGATAATTCCGTGTAGTCATAATGACATAGTGACGGGGTTTCTAATGAATGCGATTTCCACCCCGTCTTATCTGCATTAACGTAACCCTGTAGTGCTACAGTTTAACATCGAATCCGAGCTACAGAAGCGTTCTGGCGTACTTACCATTACACAGCAGGCTGTGCCAAAGGTAAAGGTCGGGTTATGGGTCTATAAAAATGCCCGCAGAGAGAGGGATTGGAACGGGCAACCTTTCGTTCCCCAACCAGAAAGCTTAACCACTGATTCACCATCCCGTTACAAATTTACTGTTAATATTATCGTGTCGGTGACGCGAACTGATAAGATCTAACTTAGCCCATAACCCGAAGGTTGGTCGAATCTTCTTGAAGGAGATGAACAGTACCAAGCTGTTGTATCAGAAGCAGGAAACCCAATTCTTTTCCTCAGAGGACTATAGTTTATAGTGGAAACAGAACCACGGAACGTCCTGGCGTTGCTCATATAAACAAATATAACTCCTACAAATTCCTGCTCACCACGGGACTTGAACTCTCGACCGAAGAGAGAAATTTTCGGAAGTAAGTAGCTAAACCGCTTAGCTACAAGGCCGCTTTGTTTTGAAGTATACGTGTGCTAAGTACTATCAAAATCGGATAAAAACTGTGTGTTTGTACGAAGAACATCGGTCAAAAAAAAACCTACATTCATTTTCATATGTGAGATACAAACATAATCAATACTTTCGCTGCGGTCCAAGTGCAACAAGTCATACTTATAACTACAGATACACTGCTATTACAGCATGTTCGTGTCGCGAATTCATAAGATTTTACCCTTACAAAAAGCGACCAACGCGCATATCAAATGACCAACACGTCATAGCATGTCAATGACGGGAAGTCATAGATTAACCCCCATCAAAAAATCTCCCAACTCACCTAAAGAACTTTTCACTTTAGTAATTCCGTGTGGTCGTAATGACCTAGTGAAAGGGTTTTCTTTTGGATGCGCATTCGACCACTGACGTAGCCGCTTAAATCTAACACGGTAGTGCTACTATGTACAGGGGATCTACAGTTTAACGTGGAATCTGAACCACGGAAACGTTCTGGCATAGTTCGCATTACACAGCAAGCTGTTCCAAAGGTGAAGGTCGGGTTAAGGGTCTATGAGAATCCCCGCCGAGACTGGGATTCGAACCGGGGATTTTGTGCTCCCCAGTCAGACACACTTACCATTGAGCCACCAGACCGCTACAGATATACTGTTAATATTAGCATGTTGGTGACACGAACTCATAAGATTCTACCCATCAAAAAAGCGCATTCATAGCATGTAGGTGGCGGGAAGTCCCCTCCCAAACATCGCCTAAGGCGTATATTTTTTTGTTGTTAAAACTTGAATTTATTCACGGTACAAACACATACATTCCTCTACCATATCCTCGTATCACATAAATTTCATCAGTGCAGCAGGTCGTTTTAATAATTGCAGTGTATTTTGGAAATAATAAAATATAAGTAATGATAATGTATTAGCGGCGACACTCGCGGGCAGCGAGCGCCCGGCGTAGGATGTCGCAAGGTTCGTCAGCAAGAAATCCAGGTCGGCGAGTAATAGCTATGGGTGCTAGGCTCGTGAAGAAGGTTCCAGCAACGCTAGCTGTCAGTTTATTGCCCGCAGAACGGGGACAGGCTACGCAACTGTTGAGATATAAGCGCGGGCTCACCGAGGCTCGGGGTCAAGTCAAATCGGAGGCAAGTCGGACTATGCAGCCACTATGCTGTTCTAAAGACGATCGGGAATCGAAGGCAGCCGCCTCGCTAGCCAGCCAATCAGCTAGCCGAAACCATTGTAAGTCCATCGTACTTTCATATTGACTAAGTGCTTGGAATCTTGCTCGTGGCAGTTGGATAACTGTAACAGCCTGCCTAGCAAAGAATAAAACTGTGTATGCACTTAGCCTCTTTCCTTGAAGCAAGCCCGAGATATTCAGATCCAAGTAAATAGACTAGTAAGCTAGCCAAAGCCAAGACCGGAGGAGTAGCCATTTTCGCCCCAAGTAAGTACCTGGCTAACGCCCACAGTGACCAACATAACTTATCGATCCTGACGCATAAACAACGGATCTAAATAATATTAAAAGGGACACCACATCAGAGTGTAAACAACTCGCAAGCATATTGATTAATAACTGAACACTTAAAGGATAATGCAGCACAGGACCCAAACCATGCTACAGAAGACGTCATCTTGTCTCAAGCAAGGTCGAAGTTGAAGTCCACTCTTTCCTTCTGGAGACGGAGGGCGAAGATGTTGCGGAGATCGAATAGAATGAAGTCGGAGTTAAAAGATACCTTCATCCGCTGGTCAGCTCTAGTTTCTTTCCCTCTTCAAAATCCATGAACGGTTGCCCTTTTCTTGTCATTCATCTACATCTACATATATATACTCTGCAATTCACAAAATTGTGTGCGGTAGAGGGTGCTCAGCACCAAAGCTAATCTCTTTGTTGTGCATTCCAGTCCCTAACGGTACGAGGGAAAAAAGAATTCATATAAGAATCAGTGCGGCACCTTATTTCTCTAATTTTATCTTTCCTGTCCTTCCGACTCAAATAGGTTGGTGGAAGAAGTATTTCACTACACTCGAAAGTGAAAGTGGGAATACGCATGTTTACCAATAAGTTTAAACGAAACATGTGTCGTCTATCTACCAGAGACTCCCAGCCTAGTCTACTAATCAGTTCTGTGACGCTTTCATAACGACTGTAGCAAACGGTCACGAATCGAGCGGCTCTTTTCTGTACTTTCTCTATACTTTCAATCAACCCCTTACGAAACGGGTCCCAAATGACACAACAATAATACAAATGTCATTTTTCAAGATTCGACCTATGAATCGCAGCCTAGAATTTGCTCTACCTACTAACGAATTGATGTGTATGTCCCATTTCATGTTCCTTTGTACTGTTACTCCCAAATATTTCATAGAATCGACCATATCAATAACTGTATTGTTTAACTCGTATTTCTGAAGAATTGGATTCTTTTTGTTAGTTATGCTCATTGTCTTGCACTTTTTACAATTTAGAGTAAGTTGCCACTCAGCTCACCAAGCCAAAATAACATCCAGATCGCGCTGAATTTCTAATCAATCGTCCAAATTTCTTACTTCCCTGTAAATAACCGCATCATCAACAAACAATCTAAAAAGGCTTTTCACTTTGTCTCCGAGATCGTTTATAAAAATTAAGAAAAGAAGTGGTCCTATTATACTTCCTTGAGGTACACCCAGTGTAACATATAGATTGGAAGAACTTTCTCCTTCAACGACGACATACTGCGACCGACCAGTTCGAAAATCCTTTATCCATTCACAAAGCTGATCTGATATACCGTACGCTCGAAGATTCGCTAAAAGGCATTGTGTGGCACAGAGTCAAAGGCTTTCTGGAAATCTAAAAAAATTGCATCTACTTGTGAACCTGCATCAATAACTTTCATTATGTCGTGTGTAAATAGGGCCAGCTGTGTTTCACATGATCTTTTTTTCCGAAATCCGTGTTGATTTGTTGTAAGCAAATTATTTTCATCTAGAAAATTCATGATGTCCGAGCATATAATATGCTGCATAACTCATTCGTCGAAAACATGAAAATAAATTAGTGTCGTTCATTTATGAGGAATAATTTTTTTCCAGTATTCAATTATGAAACCAGGTGCAACGATTCGGGGGATTTTATTTTATTTCTTTTTTATTGTCATGTTGCTTTAACTGGTGTTCCTTCTGTCTTTGAGTATCTCATCCAGATAGCCTCCGAATTTCATAGAGGTAATTGCCAGTTAGTATTGATAGATACGATTGCTATAAAAAATATAAAACACAGTGCAGAGTAGCCCTGGCTGTGGTGTTCTGTGTTGTTTCGACCGCTGGCGTCTCGTTATGACGGCCTTGCCCGACGCCGCCGTCGGCGTGGATCGATGGTGACCCGGGCACGGGGTCGCAGCGGCTTCCGCAAACGGGCCGCGACGGGTCAAGTGTGCAGGAACCACAACTGGAGACGAAGCACGCGCTTGGTCGTAGGAAACATGGTCCTGCTCGTTACTATGTCAACATAAACAGTATCTCTGACGAAGGCTGGAGGATACCAGCCGAAAGCTTAGGTAATGAAATAAACAACGCGGCATAACCCGAAAGTCAATTAATCCTGCTGAACAGAGTTTGTTAATAATTCGTAGGTTATATCAGGTGCTATACGATTTATGCTTCCACCAAAGTAGTCATTTAATCTATTAATTACTAGCTGTGCCTGCGACTTCTACCATGCAGAAATTAAGATTTATGCTAATAATTCACAGATAAACTATCTAAAAAATATTACCTGGAAAGATATAAGCATAGGAGGATTTTTTTTTTTTCATTTTTCTTGGATCTTCTCCTCTCCTTCCAAGTTACGTTGTGTTCAAATAGGTTAAACACGTTTGGGTGCGCCATTTCCCACTAATTCGATTTCATGGTTGTTGATAACTCATAAGCATATTTCATTATTGCTCTGCAAGCAATTTTGAAGTGGTTCTACCTTGCGTGGTGCGAAATGATATTTTCTTCTCTTCTTTTTCAATTTGGCCTCTATGGACCATGAGGTTCTTAATTTTGATGAGCTTCCTTTCTTGCCCAATAGACTTTCATCTTTGCACTGTGGTTGTTTTTTCTTTCTTGGGTCCATTTCTCCCCAGATCCAGGGCGCAGTATTTTGGCTGTTAATGTCTGGAGAGAATCTGATGCTTCAATCAACGGTCTGTACTTATTCCTGTTGTAAATGTCGTTGGGGTCTACTCCCAGTTGCTCGAGATGTTTTCTGACGAGCCTTGTCTATTTTGCGTTGGTGTTGAAGATTTTGGAGATGAGTCTATGATCGTCCATCTGAATTAGGACTGTTGATAATATATCGATATATCGAAATATCGATATTTTTTTAAATATCGATATTTATGAGTGATATTTTTTAGGGCGATATATCGATATTTCGATACTGAAATCTTGATATCGGCGTCGATATTTTTGAAAATAAGTTATCATTTATCGTTTGCTCTGAGTCCCTCAAATTTCTGTTACGCATTGAGATCAGCAAGCTTAAGTATATCTTACAATGTTTCTATTATTAATTTGGAAGTTATGGGTACCAAGTCTGCACACAGTGTAGGCAAGGCATCGCTCACCCAGCAAGATTCGAACTCGAACCCATTGTTTGAGATGAGCGTGCGCATTGTCCAGGGAACTCCAACTTGAAATTAGTGTGTTAGCAGGAATAGCGTGAGGTATAAATAAGAAATAGTTGCTAGTTAGAGACCAAGAAAAGCTAGAAGGCAAATGAGAATAAGTATCAACATACAATACTAAATGAAATACCACAAAAATTATGAAAAAACTTATATAAGTTGGCCATAATATATGCTATGATAGCTAAACTTGTACCTAAATAAATGCTTCAACTGTATTGCTTATCAATCTTAAAAATACACAAAATAAGATTTGCCTCGAACCTATTTCGAGTTTTAAAAATTTTTATTAATTTTTATTAAAATCATGACGCGCATAATGGTCAATTTTAAAATAAGTCAACATTCATCATCACCAAGAGAAACCATTCGAAAGTGAAAACTTGACTAAGAACAATATCACACATTATTTATGAATGGACAGCCTTATTTTTACAAGATTTGAATTTAAGAAATTGCATATATAAAAGTATCGATACATCGATACTTTTTCTTCGATATATCGAACCCGATATTAATACTTTTTAAAATATCGATATATCGAAAATCCGTTATTTTTTAAAATATCAGCAGCCCTAATCTGAACTATGCAACATAGAACATTAATCTCTTTTTCTCATGGCTGTTGTAATGCTCTCCAGTTGTTGGTATAGTTCCTTATTGTGCCTGAGTCTGTATTTTCCGTCTTCTTTGACAAGACCCATGATTTTTTTTCAAGATCTTACGTTTCTTTAGTACCTGTTTTCTGAGTTGTCCCTTTCTAACCATGTTAATGCACTATGACGCATACAGTATTGATCGTCGTACTACAGTATTATAGTGCCTGAGTTTAAGGTGTGGTAATTTATCTTCAGTCGGGCACATCTGCTATCCGTGGCTAAGTCCTCAATGATGTTTGGAGTTACCACTACAAGATATATGAAAGCATTGATTATTTAAAACATGCGTTCATCCCGTATATATTATGTACTAATCACATTTATAATTTCAACTGCGAGAAGGATTTTGCCAGGCAGTATTAAATTGATAGATTCGATTATGCCACAATTAAACAATCATTCTTTTTATTTTCAAGCGTGTAGACGTCACATAGAAACGTAACGTAAGCTATCGTCACGTGACAGAAGTTATCGTTATATGTAGTTTCGTAGTTTTTTCTTAAAACGTAAACGCATAAACAAAAATTCCAAAATTTATGGTTTTTACCTGTGTATCAAGGCTCGCTATCGGCCAGAACTACGATTTTATTATGTTGAAAAATTATCAAAATATCTTCAGAATGACTTGAATCTTGGTAAAAATTTATAGTTATAAAGGTTGAAGAAGTTATTTGATATCTAGAAGCCGATTTAGTTAAGCGAAATACATATCTTTGTATTATACTAAATGAGGTACCATTAGGCTGCAGTAACACAACTGAAGTTATGAACAAAAATCCATCTCTGCTTTCTTCATTTGATAAAGGTTGTGTGCTCCATTTTGATATACATGCAACTGAAACAACACGTTGATGGCAGCAGAGTATTGCACAACAATACAAAATAGTAGTTGTGTTCGCATAGTAAAAAGGATGGTCTGAAGGAAATATTTAGCCATAGGTATTTCAAAACATAAATGGTGTTGGTCATGTTAATTGGATGGAAGTCTGAGTTGATAGCCAATAAGTCATTTACTGAATTAAATATATTTTCCGTTGAAAATGTGTCTGTTCGGTAAAGAAATCGAATGATATCATATCATGTTAAATTAGTACAGCTACGGCGGAAGTGTGTAAAGAAATCCGTGAAACCGATTAATAAATACGGAGATTTAACTTAAACTGCTATTTGGAAAGTAAAACTTTGAATAATTCTTTTAACAAGGCTTTTACAACAGAAAATAAAGAGTAGACACCGACATTTTTTACTAGTACCAGCAAAATTACGATAAGTCTTGTTCTTGACGTCGAGGGAACAACTGAACTGCTTAGGAACGTTCTAAGTGCTAAAGTACCCCGACCAGACGGTATTCCAAATCGATTCTACTCTAGGTATGCAGATCAAAATTGGGCTTGTAAATAGCACTAATTCTCTAAACATCTTTAAAATTCAAGGCTGAGTGGCAAGCATATCACTGTCGATGCAAAGTACAAGCGATTAATAAATCCCCAACATCCATTTTCACAGTTTTAAAATCATACTCTACGAACTAAGGTTTCAGTTTAGCAATTCTAAACATGCGTACAAATAGTGTTGTAAAAAAACGGTTTTTTTCTGGCTTGAAAAAAAAAACATGAAAAAAAACTGAAAAAAAAACTATGAAAAAAAAACGTTTTTTTCTGGGACACGTTTTTTTTCACAACTACTAAATCTCAAATTTGTAAGCCAGTAATCGTTTAATATGACTGTTTTAGAGTTTATTCTAAGTACTTATCTTAATTTTTAAATCTACTACATTTTTTTGTTCAGTAGAAAAAAATTACGAAAATATTGGCAAAGTTGAAAAATTTTGTTTTTTTTTCAATTTGCAACACTATGCGTACTATTACACCATGATTCACTGTAGAGTGAGTGTCGCAGGATGCGTTTCTCCTATTCAAATGTGTAAACGTTGGGATAGGATATACATAATGTGGTAGGAAACGCCTACGGCCTATCTTGAGGAACCTTCTCGGCGTTCACCAGGAGTGATTTGGGAAAACTATGGAATACCGAGATCATAGTGGTATGGGCGATTTCATGAACTCTACTCCTGTCGTATACTAAATTTTCTCGCTCACTAAACCCTTCCTATTGCATTCCTTAATCGATCGAGAAAACAAAACTGAGTATAGAAATGAATCGGTTCCAGCCCTAATTCCTCTTATTCTATTTTCTCGGCCATTCCTTGATATGATTGTCGCTGACTGTAAAATGTTTTTGCTGTTATCCTTAAATAGATCTGTCTTCTGTCTATGCTTACATAAATGCAATTCTTGTTGAATGTTCATTAAAATTCTCAATCCTAAACAGTCACTGGAAACTATTGATCATATCTATATATATAAAGATAAATATATGTATGTATGTTTGTTTGTTGGTTTGTTTGTTCATCATACAAATCTACAGTTTTCATCTGATCTCGATGAAACGTTGCACACTTGTCCTTTGAAACAAGGAGAAAAATACTGTTTACGTTTAGTTGAAAAATTACCTGTATAAATAATATATATTGTCTTATAATTTCGAAATATTACTGAACGGTGATAGACAGACGCGTTGGAAATGGAGGTTTCTCTACTGTTTTTCCGTGTAGCGATCATGTAGCTCAATGGCTAAAGCGCTTGCTTACTAATGTTTGGGTCGTGGTCTCCGCTTCAGATCTCCGTTGAGGCTAAGATCTTTAAAAATTGTTTTTGATCGTAAGAGTCACGCCTTGGCCGTCGGTTATTCGGATTGAATGTTGAACTGTAGATCTTACAAAGTTAGTGGTGCAATGCGAGGCAAATGGTAGGTAGTCTTGCAATGCTGTAAGTGAACACTTTTTTACGTTATAATGATCCCTCAGGGGTTGTTCGGAGTCAGTGTGTGTGTGTGTGTGAACCGCAGTAATAATACTATAAATACGGAAGTAAGTCTCTGTCTTTTTGTAACGTTTTGACGACTAAATGGCTATATCGATATTGATGGAATTTGACAAGAAAATCTATATGAAGGGCACAGGACATTATTTCCAGTATGATTAGCAGTTGTAGTCACGAAATTTTGAGACCTTATCGAATGGAGACAGACATATGTTGGAAATTGATTCTCTTCAAGAGACAGGTTCGACGGTAGAATGATATAGTGATAGCTTTCCTGTCATATTATGCCGTCTCGGTGTTGTTTGGGACCAATCCTTCGTTACCAACAACTTTCTATATTCAATTCTGGCAAAACAATTCTTAATCCACGCGTACGAAGTCGCGCGTACGAACTTGTTAGCTATATTATTGAAGAACACTTTGATAAGTATCTAGTTAATTACTATTTCTTGCTGTTTAGTGTTGTAGCGGAAGTCACGGTAAGTACTTGGTTACATGAAGTAACTACTCTTATGAATCACTTTCCACTTATGTTCATTATCCAGTGCTCTCTATAATAACATTACACAGTGCACACACGATAGGCACCGACTCGACCAAAGATACTGTACAGAATCAACACAATCATACAAATATTCCAGCTATTCTTTCTTTCAATTAACTTGCAACTTTCTGCTCAACTAACGAAAGTCGTCTCTGCCGCTTGTTTATATAGACCCTACAGAAAGTTCCAGAATAATTCAAAGAGTTCCTACCGTCGTTCCTCGATTTCTAACAATACTTTAACAATAAAATCCATACAAAGATATTTAAAAATCGTACAAAATCACTCACAATCATTAGAAAACACCTTGAAATGAAAGTTAATACTGTTTACATGCACTTACACACAAAATTATCAACATAAACCAGTCCAAACCTTCGCAGATCGTCCTCGAAACATCCTAGCTCGCATCAACACTTACAATTAAAAACTTTTAGTCAATGTTTAATGCATAACACTGTCCTTTAACATATTACATAGCATTACATAGTTTCTCTCCATAAAACAATGTTCATTTACATGACAAATATACACAAATTCACAATTAATCACACAACATATATACAATTCCCAAATTAATCAACTCCCAGTTTACTATAGATAATTCTTCAAATAACATTTCGTACAAAGACTGAGTCTGAAGACTATTAAATTTTTTTTTTTTGTCATTTAGAAGAGAAATAATACTTTGTATTCTGCCTAAATAATGGAAGCAATCAGAGAGTTTTGAGTTTTCACTGTGAGTCCGGAAGTGGTTGTTCCGAGTCCGACCGCGGCAGCCAACTCTGGCACCATCGATCCGGCGTCCCTCCCCTCACCGACGCATCTCTCTCTGCGACGCCACCACTGCAACCTTCCCACTGACTGAAGGGCGCGAGTAACGACCGGAATAAGCGCTGTAGATAAACGTTCTGCTTCTTACTGTAACGAGGACTGTAACACCATTCTGTTTCCTGTTTTAAACTATATAATTTCCAATTATCTCGGACATTAGATTGACTCAGTTTCTACTCCTAAGAGCATCAGCTGAGAGTAATGAATTGTGGCAGATATTCCTTTTTTTATACATGGTGATTCCGTGTTGATATTGTATTATGAGTGGGACGTGGGTGAAAATATTAATTATAATTTTATCACCTCCAACACCTGCCTTACCTTCATACCTTTACACGTGAGTTATTAGAATATGAAAATAAAAATGTAATTATTTAATTGGTTGCATAAAGGTGAACTAGAAGGAACTAGAACCATGAATATTGTACACAAAATAATATCCCATTTATTGAGTCTTATGGCTTATACAAGGCCGGGTAATAGTTAACTTTACGTTAAACATATTTCAAAGACAACAAAAACAAGCAATATCCGACGTTTACAATCCGCCGATGAAAAGCAAACATAAAACTGAATTAAATATTCAACAAATAGCAAAATCAACATATTATCAACGTGGCAACACAGGCCATCAAATTGAAGTTAACATTTACTACAAAAAAAAAGGAGTATCCCAGGGGCGCCATATAAAGTTAAAAAAGCATCATCTTGAATTTACACAAATTAGCAAGATGCTTGGAATTTGAAATTAAACATGAAAATTAGCTAGCTCAGTGATTTTATGACGGCAGCAGAGTCTTATCTCAGGGCCGCTTAAGGGCTCACAGGTCTCGTCAAAACCCAATGAATCGTGACCGTATGCGTCGCTACTTTACCATGAATGCATCGTCGTGATGAAGTGTGACACGCACAGTGCCACCGCAGCTGCGAAAGCCAGGTTAGTGGATACGACCGCGTTACCACAACAGCTTCCAGATAATGGCAGGCATGCCATACAACTTCTCGCTTCCCAGAGCAAGAGAGTGTGATCAGAAACAGTCAGTGATCACCGGACGAGAGAGTGTCGGCTGACACGTCTGCACAGTGGCTCGTCCCGACAGCAAGTGTCCTCAAAAATGGCCTCTTCTCTTCTTCCTCGGCAAAGTCGTCTCCCACTCGCCACATGCAACAGAATCTCTTGAATTAACATTTGGGAACCCCTATAATTGTTCACGATTGGTCATCGATACATGTCCGTCGTCACGTGTTTTATATCGCGGCCAGCATTCGCTGTCTCCGTTCGCGCACTTTTTGCCTGACCTCGACCAAGCATCGGAGAGGAGTGGGTTCAGTGCAACCGTCTAACGGACCACCGCTGTTGTGAGCGTCGGCGCCTCTAAGTCGGGGGACCCAGCTATTGTCTCGCTCTCGACCATTCAAAAATGGCAGTTCCAGCTTCCCATATCCACTACGTTACTGAGCAGCAAGTTTTGTAGAAATTAAAATTATAATAATGATAACTCTGGCTTCCCGGGTTTAATATACAATCATTTACCCATACAATATCCCTATTATTTATGATATTTACACCTTACAAAATTGAATATTATTAAAGAAAATCTGAATATTAATTAATTTATTTAATTATATTCATTGTGGGTGACTCTTTCATACCACAATATTAAACACTTTCAGGGATGATGGAGAAGGGTAAATGTATCAATTTGAGGTAAGGGAACCTGGTCCGAAAATGGCCGTGTTGAAAGTTATAATCGAAAATCGTTCTCACAGTGGAATTCATGCACCAATACTGTACTGTCAATGTTCCTGAAACATATCCCACTCGTAATTCGTCAATGGTTCCAACATGATGGAGCCGCGCCTCACTTTGGGCTGAGGATTCGTGAACACCCGGCTCAGACATTCCCTGAAAAGTGGATAGGCAGCGGAGGTTCACCTGATCGCATCCTACATGATTTCTTCTTGTGTGGCAATGTGAAAAGTTTTGTGTTCAAGACGCCTGTTGATACTGAAGAAGATCTCCTGGCAAGAAATTGTAAGATAGCAGCTCTTTAAAAACAAGTAAAATTATATATTCATACTCATAAAGGCCATAATATTGGCAAATTAATAGTTAAAAGAATTTATAAAAAAAGAATAGCAAGAATAATAAATATTGTTTCGTCAGAGATGCTTGAAAGGATATATGATCTCTGGAAAAAGTAGAAGTTAGGAGCTTGTATCGTCTCTAGTTAGGAGAATTGTTGGTAGAAGTGGAGAGAAAATCAGGATGATTGAACAGAGAAGCTTGAAAATAATAGTTGAGGAGAAAAAAATTGATAGATCTTGAGTAGAAAAGAACCTGCTAATCTTTCGGAGCGAACTCAATGCAAAAAGTACTCCAGACACGGTCAAATCTTGGTATGAGAGGATTTTTGGACATAGCAAACAAAAGGAAATAAACTGATCAAGATTATAAATCAAAACACAGTCTACAAAATCTATTTATTTCAAATTACAAGATCGCCGTGATAACAAACTTATATGCGACAAAATCTCGCTGCGATACTATTTAAACGACATCGCGGATGTTAGAACGGGTACGACAGGACTTTGTGCGACGACGCCATACCTGCGTTGACACAACTGTGGGCTTATAAAAGTTCCAGCAACCTGTGTTCCAGGATTTGACGTGCCTAGGCGTCTTTGGTGTCAATTGAACAGATTTCGCACTGGTCACGGAGTGTGCGCATAAGTGAGATCTCCGTGAAGATGCGTTATATAACTGTGGTGGTATCCAAACTGCTGACCACATTCTGATGGACTGTCCAGGAAGAAAATTATCTGGAGGCCTTCCCACCCTGCATCAAGCTGGACCAGCTGCCAGAAGAAGGCTTGAATCTATTGATTTAGTTATCTGATTGACACGTCTTTTTTTGTACTTGACATATGATAATAATAATAATAAAAACCTGCGTTGACGCTGGTGGATATCATTTTGAACAACTGTTGTAAATGTTGCAGCTTGTGAAATTTGTACAGGTAAATTCATTATTACTGTACCGTAGACTTAGGATTTTCGGTCTCTCTGATGTCAAGTTACGTGCGCCGTTACTAGTCCATCAACAGAGGAAATTACCTAAGGGTATTTCGGGTACTCAGCGAGAATTCTGTACGTCATGGTCAGGGTTCAGAAGTTGGAGCCTTAGTTTCATCACTCGCGAGGCTAATACAGAACTTGAGTAGATTTTTGCTTATAATTTCTGCCTCGGTCGTTTCCGGATCTGGGTTCCTTAGCTCAAATTGAAAAATTACTCTTCTCCATCATCCCCGAAATATTGTAAAATCATCACGGAATTACCCTGTATAGAGATAAAATATATTCGCTACAGTACTTTATTCTTTCATCAATATGTACCAAGTCAAAAAATAAAATCCTTACGGCGAAACATTTTACCATCTTGTAAGGATAGGCCACTCTGTATCCGATGAGAAACGGTTGCAAACAAGGAAAGAATGCAAGTACAACACATTTCACCCTCTGATGTTCGCAATATCCGGTGATCAAGGTTTCGGAGGGTGTCATGTACGGAGTTACCCCTCCATGGTAGGTCTCTCGGGAAATCTAACTGGGGTTGTTTTCCCTTACGTTTTCGGTTGATGGAAGTGTATATCAGTGTTTGGATGATTGTGATGTATGTGTTTGTTCAGGCCTGGGTGTTTTATTTGCTTCCATCTCCTCAGAAAGAAGCCTCTCATTGCTGGAAAAACATCGATAAGAAACCACTTCAAAATACTGTTCTTCGCTTCGTGTCGCTACGAGTTGTAACGCCACACTTGAACTTCCCCCTTAAACTTGTAGTAACTGTACTGAAGCACCACACGTGTTGAAGTAGTGTTAAGATTATCCTTATTGCAAGCTTATGGGGGAGGTCAAAGAGTGGCGATACAACTAGTAGCGACACGAAGCGAAGAATATTCTGAGAGAGTTTCTTATCAACGTTTTTATCCTGTTATGAGTCATTGCATTCTACCGCAACAATACTGTTACAGGAACGTACTCGTTAGCAGGTACAAAATACGGAACGAATAGCTTACTATTATTCATCTTTCTGAAAAATTATTAAATTAATAACTTTTTTAAGAAGTCAGTATAATGTAGCCTACTGAATATAAGCAGTTATGGCACAAAAGCAACTTGATATATCACATAAAAAGGAAGGACACAAGATACTGGCTTCTTGCTTCCTTTGCGGCATTCCTTGATGATATGCTCCACACGCTGGGAAGGAGTTCCGCAGTCACAGACAGGAAAATCCTGAAGTTCTCACTTATAGAGCAAGGCGTTACATTTGGCGTGGCCTGTTCTTAGGCGATTTAATTTGACCCAATGGTCTCTCTTCAAATGGAATCCCAGAAGTCCAGTTGTAGGATCTTCAATATCTGGATGTTTCACAGATGAAGAGTTCCAGCTTTGTAGCCATTTTTCCTTGACATCAAAGATAAATCGCTACCGCTAATATATATTAAGGAATAGTATCTAAACTTGCAAATTCCTGAAATATAATAGTCTTCCACGATAGACGGACTTTAAATGATACAAAAATTAATCCAAAAACACATATGATAAGATACTTATTTCATTACCGACAATTATGAACAATTCACGTAGACTTTCCAGTTTAATTTTATCTTGATGCTGGAGTCCTCAGTAATATTTAATTGTAGTGCTGCTAGGTATTATTCGATTGTTGACGTTAACTATAAAGGATAATTTGCTTCTTAGGGAGCGTCCATAAACCAAGTAGCTCCATTTTGGCCTCCTTTGAAACACTCCCCCTCCCTCCCCCCTTCCTCCCTTTCCGCGTGGCACTTAGCTTTTTTCTCTATTGATTCCAGAAGATGTTTTGTATTTTTTTTCTCTTGTCAGACACGGAGAGATAGTAAAAGACGGAAATAAATATTCACATGCTGTTTTGTGGTCTGTACCTTATTTTATCTGTGACAAATAATATGAATAAATTCCCCTCCCTGCCCTCTACGTAGCTCAGCGTAGTTTTCCAACGAACCCACCCTCCCCCCCTCTCTCCTCTAGGCGGGCCACGTAGTTTATGGACGCTTCCTTACATTGGAACAACTCAATCTTTTTGGTCCCATTCAATTTTGTAGTTGATAATATGATCCAAAACCCGGAACTGAATAAGAGAATGTGCTTTAGATAACAATCATTCGTTATCTTGGCGGACTAGCTCTTGACTATAACTTTAAATCAAAACAAAATTGAGCTTATTTTCTTACGACAGTGGCCTCACTGTTAGAACAAATAGTAAAATTAATATTGTTTGTAGTTCTGTTAAAATCACAACTTCAGCCATCTCGGTACATCTTCATTGGTAATGGAATATACATACATAGACAGCTAGCTAAATGAATGCTATTTGAGCTAATTAACACAAAAATTGTGTCCTGTATACAAACCGTAAAGATTTAATGACTTTAAATTAATCGAAACTGTCTGTACCTTCATCAATAGTCCACAATTATTCGCATAAACGGTTACTGAAGCATAAATTAATAACTAGCAAAGAATTCGTTTTGTAGATCCATGTCTTTTCTCTAGGCACTGGGGAACCTTCAGTAACGTGACATGGGTCCGATTTTTCACTGCAAGATATTTCGCCATAATGTAGTGTAACTTGTAAGACAAAGACTTGCAATCCCTTTCTGCTCATATTTCTAATTCCCGTATTAATGCTTTCTTGTATATCCTACCACTATCTCTCAAGTAGCACGATTCTGTTTCTCTCAATTCATCAGTAGACTCGAGAACTCATTTCCGGCTTCCGTCGCCAGTTGGCAGCACCTGCGTCCCCGCCGCCAGCGTTTCCTCTTGTCGCCTGCAGATTGCGCCACGGCTCAGCTTCCAATTTCACCCTTCGTCGCAGTTTCCACCAAAGCTCCTATTTGAAGGTGATTGCATGGTGACAGAATTTGTTCCTAGCAAGAAGAGAAAATAGTAAAGTTAAGTGGGTACTAACGGGCAATGCTGGCAGACATCTGAGAATATGCGAGCCGGAGAGAAGGTTACATATTTTAGCAAGCAAAATTGGAATGTCAATGAGTACAGTAAATCAGGATCTTCTCGGCTTTTCAAAAATTCTTTAGCGAAATAAAGCTAGAATTTCTTAACAGCAGCCGATCTTCGTCAGCTTCATATTATATAAGCATTCTTAGCACATATTTGTAAATTTCATTGGTGTACTAAAAACTGCTCTACGAAAACAATCTTCATTTTTTGATAGCTACCTTTTAAAAAAAATCCTTGCTAACACATTTAATCGATCACCAAAGGTATCATTCTTAAGATTTGTGTAAATTATCGAGCGTGGTGGTTGTGGGATAACGCTCTGGTCTCGCATTCGAGAGGACGTGGGTTCGAATCCCCGTACGGGCATCCAGATTTGGTTTTTTCTCTAGTTTCTCCAGATTACTCTAGGTGAATGCCGGAATGTTTCCTTTAAAAGGCCAAGACCGAATTACTTCCCGTTCCTTGCTCCCGTCCTTCCCCGCCTCTAACGACCTTCATGTAGACGAGAGTAAAGCCATAAGTAAAAAAAAAAAATGTAGCTATCCCGATTTGTGTTATCTAACTATTTCCGATTTACGATAATTTAGCGATCGTTTGAGCACCGGTAATTACTCAACTGCTGCTTCGAGGAGAACGTCTTTGTTTGTGAAAAGATTCAAACAGTTTCGGGAATAATGCTTTTAAATTCAAAACATGTAATGGTGAGGAGAAAAGATTTTTATTTTAATCGCATTCGGCTTCTTAAGCCATACAGCAAGCTCAAGGGTGATTCTGAGACTTAAAGTGTTTCAGTCTATGCACAACATCGTTTATACCAAGTGTAGATAACACAACACTTAAACACCGAGACCCTCATCCGTACCCGAACCGCCGACCTTCGGCACGTGGAGGCAGTACCCTAGGCCCTACGCTACCGTGACAGGCAGGAAAAATGTTCTGTTGAAGGAAGAGACTCCGACTTTCCGATTATACCGGTCCATCAGTTAACAGATTGTGATGTGTTTATCCTGATGGTAAAAAGCTGCGAACGAGTGGCTTGGGATTTGGAAAGATGGGGCAGAACGAGTCTGCTCGAGGAAGATGAGGCACATCCCTGCTGATGAAACAGGATAATAGAAAGAAAAACCATTCCAGGATCCTAAATATTTGGACTGCCAGCACGGGAGGCAAGCATACCATATACTGAGGAACATCAACCGCCTTTGCAGCTGACTCCAACAATTTTCATTGCTCCATGAGGGATGTCGGTGTCCGAGATATAATATATTCAATCATCCCGCCCGTTTTGTTTATTGCGATATTGCTACGACTTCACACTATGAACAATAAAGCAGTTTCCATCCCATAGATATTATTTGCTCATATTTAACCCAAATTTATTTTTCAAAGTTATTCATAATAAAATTTAAATTTGTAATCTTTATACTTGTACAAAATCTGTCGCCCTATTAATTAATTATGAAACCCTCAATGGGAAACTTCAGTGTAGTTAGATTCAGGTCGCGGCTAGTCAGTTCTTCAATAAGCGATCACAATTGTGCTTTGCTCATTTGTGACGTGTATCTGCAACATTTAAGTCGCAAATATCTCCTCGACCGCCACGAGATTGATTATTCCTGGATTAATGTTGTTAGAGTAGATCTATCCAACAACAACAAAAAAAACCTTAAAGTTTAAAATATTGTGAACCATCAGTGTGTACTGTTCGTCGTTTACCCGGACTTTGAAAGTTTATTACAATCTTATGATTCACGCAGTCCTCCACCCTAAGCCTCTCACACAATCTACACATCCCTTTGGCTGCCACATGTCAGGTCCAATGCCTCCCTATTATTTAACTACTCACTGACGCGACATTTCCATCAATATCACAAATAGTAACATTACTATGAAGAATATTTCACTTGAACAAATTCTGTTTCTTATGTAGTAATCTATCAGATCTTTAACTTCATAAACCGTCAAACGATGTTTGTTGAAAGTAAATAAGATGATAGGTACAATAATTAAACGTTTCTGAATGGGCGGTAAAGTTACTTTGAGATTGCACTAAACACAGTAACTAGGAGGAATTTACTCAGAAAGTTTTATATTTATCAGATTCGGTTTTTTATTCCATTTAGATAGTTAAATTTATATTTTTGTCTTTGGCCTCATTTGATTGTATTAGTTAATTTTATTTCATAACCCTTCTTATAATTCAAATGCTAATGTCGAAATTCAATGTTTACAGACCATATTGCAAACCCATAAATTACTGTATTTTAAGATACCCTTACCACTCTAAAAAAACAATTTGCTTGGTGAGACATACCCACCAAATTGGCTGAAAACAAAGTGGTTTATTGTGGCCATGTTACGTGAATATATATAAATTGCTAGTGATTTAGCGACAAGTTTCAGAACACCTCTGTTTCTCTTGTACAACCTTAATTTGCTACATTCCGAATTTTTTTTTTTAAGGAGAGGGGAAACAGCATTAACACTACAAAAAAAGTCATTAGAAATAAGAGAAGAATGTAGGCAACAAGCAGAATGGAAACCGAGCATAGCCTTATATGTTTTGACTATTATAAGAACATGAAAATATTGGAGCTCATTTTTATTTAATAATGCTTAGACTTCCCCTTTATATCAAATCTGGTTACAAATACAATTATTTTTTTCAATTGCTTGTTAAATCGTGTGACTACTGTCGCAAATATGGGGGAATTAAGAAGTGAATTGGCAAAAGGGTCAACGGAACAACTATTTAAACGGTTAATATAGCCTTTTATTTTATTTTTTGTGAAAAACGGGATTTATGGAAGTCATGCATAAAATGTAGGAAGCCACAGTGGTATTGTAATTGGGTAATAATCTCCGTAAATAATTCTTGGTTTTGAAATGTTGGAATGAAAAGCAATCGACTTGTAATGAATTTGATGATAGTATTGTTTATTTTGTGAATGACATTACGCACTGTCCCATATCTCTATTATTGCTCTTACATGGGATGAAGTAAACATTTTCTTTTTCCCTTAATTTCAAGGATGGGGTATGTAGGACTCCAGTACAGGATGTTAACTTAGATAGTTAAGAGTCATTAGAGGACGAATGTTAATCTGGATATACTGTTAGCATTTCAAGAACTGAGCTCACTGTAAATGAACCAATTTACCATCACATTTTTTTTTTATTTTTTTTTGTCACCTCTACTTTGCAGCCTGTAGATTCTAAAAAATTTCGTTCACTGTGTGAAACTAAGCAACTCGTATCGTAAGATTCGTGCCTGCTTCATATTCTCGTTATGAAGTTAATTACAGTAAATTTTCCTCCTTCAATTACCTAGTCAGTAGAGACGTTTTCAGTTTTACTATCACACGTACAACGAATAAACGTATTCCAAGTTTAGGTTTCATTCTGATCAAATTAGGTGCGAGTTTGTAAAGGTCGTTAAAGGCTTCCTGAACTGAACGTAAACTGAGAATTTATTAAAGCTTCGCTGTAATCGCTCTTCGTCGGAGAGCTTCAGGAAACGATGAATATTGAAGCCTCTCGAGTAAGGTAGGTAAACGAGAACGTGATCCGGCTTAAATGTCAAGAGATTCAGCCGACCACCCAATAAACAGATCGAAATACGTGCTTAAATATAAACGCCTTTCCGAGGTAATTGAAATATTTCTCTTTTGCGAATAGGGTAGAAGCCTTTTTCAATTAAACATATTTATCCCTTTAAAAAAATTCAGCAGACACGTCAATATCGACAGTGATGATTAATTATTCTCTCTGTGGTCCCAGGGCAACGCCATTCAATTCGACTATACGTCACATTTGTCTGATTGAACGATACATACTGGGCGAAAAGTTTTTTTGTTATTTTGTCGTGACGTCTAAAAATAAACGTGTTGACTTTCAGAGGTGATGAGTCCTCGACGTAACAAACCAGCGAAACAAAGTGCTTTATCCAATACTTCACTATACAACATTTCAACGGTCATATTAAAAATTTCTTGCATTTACGGTAGTGAAAGTAATGGGAAGTGAAGATAATTTCATTGTATCGCTCACTTAATTCATTTCATAGTGAAACATTGTACAGTTATGAAAAAAGTAATGAAATGGACGGGAGAGTAAAGTGAGCTTGTCAATCGAGAGAACGCGGTTTTGAATCACCGTCTTGCCATCTAGGATTCGGTTTTCTATTGTTTCCCGATATCACTTCAACTGAATGCTGGGATGGTCCTACGAATCTTCTCTCACCTCTAATCGACACCAACGAAGGAAAGACAGTAAACACATCATTTAAAATTGATATTTCTGGTTGCTCCTCACTCATGCGAGAGAGTGAGTTGGATATGCCGTATGTCTACCCACCAGTATACCCTCTCGCTCCAAAATGCCACCGTACTTAATAATAGGACTAGGTTCAAGCTTCGAATGCAGGCACTCCTGATTGTGTGTGTGTGTGTGTTTTTTTAGGAGGTCTCTGTGTGTCGTTAGGGTTAATGCTGGGACCCTTCCCAAATTCTGCCAGAAAAACCACACATTTCATCCAGAAGACCTTATATTTAACATACGGAACACCGCTTCCAGGATATTCACCGTTCTGTCCTCGCATTCGGGAGGACGCGGATTCGAATCCCCGTCCGGGCATCCAGATTTTGGTTTTCCATGGTTTCCCCAAATTACTCCAGGTGAATGCCAGGATGCCTCCTTCAAAAGGCCATGGCTGAATTCCTTCCCGTTCCTTGTCCCCCATCCCATCCCGCCTCTAATGACCACACCGTCGACGAGGCGTAAAACCAAATTTAAAAAAAAAAGGATTCACAGATGCTGACAGTTACCTTCTTCTACGCATGAAGCTTCCCCACATAACTCTAAGATATCCCAATCTACAAAAAAAAAAAAAAAAAAAAAAAAAAAAAAAAAAAAAAAAAAAAACCAACCAGGTAAGCTGATAATTAATATTTGTAATGGATTACCATTGGAAGTCGCTGATGTTTGCAGCCTAGGTTATGTCGTCCTAGACTGAATGGTGATAAGAATTTTCGCCTGTCGGTACTTGACCAATTCGTCCACAGATCCTAATCGCCACATTGTGTGCCAGAAGCCTAGATTTAACCCCAAACCTCTACATAGTGTGTAATGTGAGGCCATACCGCGCTGTTAATGTTGATGCTTTTGTCGGATCCCGTCCTTCATCTCTCATCCACCGTACAACAAACATACCACATTAACATGTACACCATCACAATGCTCCATATAAAACACGACTAACTGTATAAAGGTGAGTGGGACTATACCAGTTGAATTTTTATGAGGGGAAGGAGGGTGGCGACCAAGGCTCCAAGGGGGGCGATCCTTAATTAATTAATTCGATAATTAAGTATTTGGTATTCCATGTTCCGAAGCTATAGCTTAGTTTAATAATTAGTTTGATATGTCAAGGCTCTGCTGAGGCAGAGAACGGACCGGTGTGATTTCCTGCAATGACTCTTTGAAATAATTCTAGTGTATATGTGAATTCAGGGTTGTAATTAGCTATTTCTTTTCGTTCATGGCATTCATAAGCTGAGAGATCAGGATTTGTTTGTCACAAACCAGTCATGTGGGTAATGATAGAAACCTTGCTGCATTCGGCACCGGTTGGTGTCAATATGTTAATTCTCCTTTCTAATTTTCGGCGAATGCGTTTTTCATTTCTCATTCATACAAGCTGTTCTATCGGTTGCGGCCAAGTGAACAAGATGGCGGTCATCGCGTGCTTTGGTCACATTGAGTGGTCCAGTACCCGCTCACCGCTGTGAACTACCCTCTTCTGTCCGATGGTTCCACACACGTGCTATTGTCTAGCCGCAACGCAGTGGTACGACAAACCCGTTTCCCGGAGGGCAATCATTCGGTCACGTTCGAACTCATTCGCATGCTGATGTTGCGCTCTTTGACGTCGACATTGAAACGGTACGGTATACCGCCGTAATAAATAGTAATTAATTATTATTTAAATTTTCCAAAATGCAAATGATTATTTATATTGTGGATTGAAAAGGGTTCTCAAAATGATTTATTGACCACTAATAAGAATGAAAAAGTCATAGCCTGACAATATATTCTTTGAATGAAGGCCAACAGACATAAGTTGATTTAAATTTAATAATAATAAACAATCAAAAAATTATTCACAAACGACACCTTTGTCCTACATTAATAGCCACTAAAATTAAGTAAAACAAGGCGACCAAATATCCGTTCAGATTTTCATATACAAACTAACAGTTTTCAGCAGGACACTTAATGAGATTACTTATTATAAGCTAATGTCTCTCATTTCAATCACAGCAACTACTGAATTCAATTTATAAAATGCCACGGCTAATCTCTCAGTTTGTATATCGGAGAGTGAGAATTCTTATCGTGCGGACTTTTCCGCTCAGAGCGTTACGTTGGGTAACCATGAAGGTTTAAAGTTCAAACACAATATTATTAACTGGTCCAATGTTTGTCTTTTTACCGTCTGTCCGGCATTGATGTAGTCAGCAAATCTCGACCCCACACTGAATTTATCTGTCACCTTGTGGCTCAAAATGAAGACACAACCGATCGCATGACATGCTGTCGACTTGCTGGGTCGTTCTCGTGCACAAGCACAAGTGTATGTGAGTTATTGGGTTATTTTAAGGGACATCAGACCAAATGTGTCACCGAATCGAATATTCTGGCAACTTATATCTGCGGAGTTGCTCAACTGTTTCATAATATGGAATGTGTATCAAGTTCTCTGGCCGTCATAGATACTATGACCAATGTTTACATTATGAGTGTTTGCTCAGTATCAAAAATAAACAACGTGATGCTTTCGAAGCAAACAGGATTTTCTTTAAAAAATTGCAGAGTGAACTTTAAGGGTCAAATACAAGTCAAGTTTGTATTTAAGCAAGTTCGAGTGTATGACCTTTGAAACAGTTACACGATAGCGCGATCGTTCCCGTCCGTGTTTAATACCTGCATCTTTTAATGCTTCTGAGTTCTTCAAGGTCAAGAGATTTTATTCATCCTAAGGGTGAAACACAGATCATGCTTATATTTGTCCAGATCAGATCAACCTGTCATAATCTTTCATCGTAAGAACTAGAACTATTCTAGACCCGTGACGATACGCAAAACAGTCACGGGCTTACACTAGTAACAAATAATACTGAATAGGCTTCATTACTCTTCGGAATAAAGTCTTTGAGCGAATCCTTCCACCTTGTCTAGCTGCCAAGTATTACACCACTCACGAACATACTTGGCATTAGTTGGATGGATAATTGTTAGGAATTTCGTTTATACGTTTAGGGCACGCGACAGGAAAACTAACACTGATTGAGTGATAGATTAATTACATTAAGCGTCCTCTAGTTTTACTTATTTCAATATGTATGTACGAGCAAGTTTTTGATTGAAGGACAGTGTTTCTCTCACTTCAAAGTCTGCATCAGATACTGGCGTGTTCTCTGACGTTCATTTCCGCCGGTCGACCCAGATGATACGCTCTGAATGGTTATTGTGCAATGCTACGATAGCGTCAGCAAGCCAGTCAGCGAGAATATATCACTGAAACTTGGTTCGTATTTAAAAATTTTAACTGGTATTGCTTTACAAGATACCTCGGTCACAGAAAATCTTTTTTTTTTTTAATATGAATATTGATCAATACTGCATTCTTCTTTGCATGTAAGTCGGGAATTTATAAACTGTAAGTTATAGGTAGATACAATTAAAATTTTTACTTAATCATAATCACAAAAATGATTATAAATGACAAATAAGTCACGCCAGTATGCTCTGTGGTCTGGACTAAACTTTAAACTGCAAGTCCAGGTGGAAAGAAACTAGGTGTCCTATCTCTGATACACTGGTTTGGTAAGCTTCCTTCGAGATGATCCAAACATCCTTCTAGTTAAGGACTAAATTAAGTTTTTTAATTGTTGCTTGAAACATATTCTGTTATTTTTCTGCAAGACCAGCTATTGACCACAATTACCCAGCTGTTGGTAAATTCACGCACAGTTGACTTACGAGGCAAATTACAATAATTTTGTGGAGTGACAATGTACAAGTCCCCAAATCGTTGAGGAATGTCTCGACTCCAACACAATTTGATTGTGGTATATTTTTCGTTTTTGACAGTTTTTCAGTCACCTGCACAAAGATTTAATATCTTAGTTTTTGTAAAATTTGTCAGGTGTCGTCGGAAATTACTTGGTTATATACAAATTGATACCTGTTTTTGTTAATAATAATAAAGTCATTTTCAGAATATACGAATTATTAAAGTTTCGCTAGAAAAAGCTAACGTGGATCTGTGGTTATCCACCAAGTGGGCAAAAGGTTGGAGCGCCAACGGAAATACTCATATTTCCCGTCTGTCAAATAGAAAAAGCGGTCTCTGGTTGATAAAGTTTCACAGTAGCTTCTCAGGGAAGTTGATCGGTGCCTGTGTTTGTCAGCATTTTGGTGTTTAAAGAAGACTCAAAAGCTGAGTGACATGGATCTCCTACCTAAAAAATCTTCTTAAATGGGAATATACGGGAAAAACAGTGATGAATCGAAAAGAAAGATAATGCAGCAGTTTTGAAAAAATACAGTCAAATTTTGGGAGTAAAAGTACGGTCACGTCAGGAAGGAAGTCAATGGTAATTTTTAGACTGTATGAGGACACCGTGCTAGGGAGGAAACGCAATGAATAAATGGTGATTTCTTTGTTTATAAACTAATGTTGAATTTTGTATGGTTTTCATGACCAATAGACGCGGCCGTTCCTACGATACCACATCTGGTGGACGCTAAGGTTTGGAACTGGAAGCGTTACACCCCTAACTGATGGGGAGAGAGACCGCGGTTTGCGCTCTCCGGTAGAAAAGTTGAGACCTACATTTGTGTTTTGGAGCCGAGTACGATAGTCTTAGTATTCTGATATGGTATAACATTAGTGTCATGTCAAATTGTTTAGCTATCTATCAAATGTACCGATTGATGCATTTCAGCGAATAGACTGACGATGCTACTAAGAGAGTGGAGCAAAACTCCCATCGTTGACTGTTAATCGATTGCTGCTAAAGCTCCATTAATCCCTTATACTGCAGCAGCCTCATCTACGTGGTAACACCGCCACGATTAAACGCCGTCCACCACAAATACGTAGTCGCATCCTTTAACGCCCTGCTATGGCTGACGTCAAAAACGATAGTTACTTGCACTGAAAAATTATTTGAATTTCAAGTTCTGTAAAATAATAAAGAACCAATTTGTTTTTGTAATATTCATTGAGAACTTTTCTATTTAAGTCGCATATTCGTGTTTCAATTAACATTCAATTTTTATAGTTATTTCTTCTTCTCCGATAAATGCCTTTTCCTGGCGTAGACGGTTTCCATGCGGGATGTTTACTTCTCTCTGTCAGCATCTGTGAAGTTTCGGGGTGATTTCCTATTCCCTTCCACAGTGTGACACTATTCGTACAAGGGGTGATCAAATGAAGAGGTACAAAACGACGTAAAAACGTAACAGATAAATATTTGCATATTCCGCCATGGGAGAACGTAGCGAGACATCTCGGGATGCGATTGGAGTCTCTGACTGGGATCGGAGCATGCGCGGGCGCCCGCATGCGCAGTAGAGAGCAGAGGCTCTTATCAAAAGCGGCGTCCAAATGATGCGGCAGTCCGTATGAGGACAGGATGGTGTACAGGTGGTGGATGTGTACTGTGAGACACTCCGACGCCTACGCAGGTCTATCAAGAACAAAAGACCGGTGCTGCTCACGGAGGGTGTGGTTCTGCTCCATGATAACGCGCGTCCACACGTCTCCAGAGTCACACACATGGAACTGGCCAAGTTCAAGTGGGAGACGTTGGACCATTCGCCCTACAGTCCGGACATGTCGCCCTGCGATTTCCATGTGTTTGGTCCACTGAAGAAACACCTGAAAGGGAAGCGCTTCAACTCGGACGACGTACTCAAGGACGCTGTGAAGGACTGGGTCTCGTCACGGCCACAGAAATTCTGGGAACAAGGAATCCTGCGGCTTGTTCATCAGTGGGATCGTTGTGATCAAGCCTATGGTGTATATTTTGAATAAAGTCTACATTTGTACTCACCCTGTCGTTTCGTATCTTTTCATTTGATCACCCCTTGTATGTGTTCTTGTTAGTATGGATAACTGAGTGTTGCTTGTGTTATGTGAAATGAAAGATGAAGAATGGGAAAGATTAGTTTCTCTAGGTATTTCCAAGTAATCCATACTGCTTCAACATAACCATTATGATTTCCCTCCAGTTATCCATACCTGTCAAGAATCAGCGGCTCTTATTTCAACCTTCCCCATTGCCTCTATTAAACGTTTTTGATGGAGACCCCACACAGAACAACAATATTCGAAGTGGATTCCTTTAATGCTTTGTGATTCAAGTCCCGGCATACACTGTTTTAAATGATGTTTAAAAATGGTTACAAAAATATGTTTTTAATAAAATACTGAAAAATAATAATGAAAATAATCAATTAATTAGTACGACTTTTAGCACATTAACTAAAATAATTTGAACGATTTGTCTTGATACGTAGCCAAACAGTGAAATTACTCCAATGGGACGATTTGGAGTATGTGGATTGCTTTTGCAATTACCACCATAACATTTCCATTCCACATCGCATTATTGTAAATTATTGCTCCTAAGTATTTAATGAAATCTAAAGTACTAAGGATTGTGTCATTAAATGAATATTCAGAGCAAAATGGGTATCAGCTATTTCCTTACATGCCTTAAACCTCTTCAGGAATTCTGTATTATATAAAATATCCTGTGTTCCTTGATTTAAAATGCGCAGAAACAAATGCTATACTGGAAATTGGAAAAAATAGATAGTAATAAATAAGACTAAACGTTTCTGTTTTTACTATTTTTTATTCGTTTATTTTTACAAACGTGATGAGATATTTTGTTTTGTAGTGACAGATTATTCAGCAGCAGTGTAAACAGGCACAGTTAATGTGAAAAGGCTAACATAGGAACATCGTTAAGGAAATAAGAGACTATAAACGCAAAAACACGAGTTCATAACTCAGGATATTTCGACAGAGCGTGGTGGGTGAGCGGTAACTCTCTGGCCCCGCATTCGGGAGAGCGACGGTTCAAATCCCCTTCCGCCCATCCATATTTAGGTTTTCCACGGTTTTTCAAAATCACTCCAGGTGAATGCCGGGATAGTTCCTTCTAAATGCCATGACCGAATTTCCCCCCCCCCCTAATTCCTTTCCAGATTCTAATAACCTCAACGTCGATGAGGCGTAAAGCCAGAAACAAAAACGGATATTTTCGAATAGACACGTTACTTAAAAGGGTGATATCAGAAAAAAAATTGCTAAAATTTTCAATTTTTTTATGTCCAGCGGTTGGATTAGATAGGATTTACCATGATAAACCAAGTTAATCCTATTCTCGACCTTCGGCCAGTGTCACGCTCCGGCATTCAGATTTTGTCGTCTACACCTATTGGACAGCAGGCTGAGTGGGATTGGGAGCTGTTAGAGACGTTCAGCTTCGAAGAAACATATCTACTTCCAAGGATATAGCCCCTCGGTCATCCGCAGTTAATAGCGTTACCGTATGAGCTATTCTTGTCTTAACTGATCACCGACAAACAAATTGTCAAGTTTGACGTAAACACGGAACTTACCCTAGCTTAACCTACTGGTCATAAACAACCAAAAAGAAACTTCAGTTCGTTTTCTGCCTCTTCTGACGACTGAATTCTTGGTAGCTATGAAAGAAAGACTTTAACACCTTTACACAGCTTTACAGAGTTTGTATAGCTGGGAGTTTCAGATCCTAGTTCATGAATGGCTGTGTCGATTGTACCCCAATATTCTTCACTGTGTTTATGTCTGGCGATCTAGGAAGCGAAATCACGCACACGAATCGCCCAGTAGGCTGATTACTCCAATTGCGCGCAGTCAGTATCCGGTGACATAGAACATTCTAATCCTGAAACTTCCTGTCGAGTACGTGATCAACATAAAAGGCTTCAAATGGTAACCAGCCAGCTTATGATAGCAACGTCCTGTCATGGACAGGTTCAAATCGAACTGACGAACAATGATAGATAAACACGCCGCACAGAATTGTGGAATCATGGCCATCTCTCACAATGTTCTGATGGCAAGTTGAATCCCCAGCTTCAAGGTGTTTGCGCCAAATACAAATCCGATTTCTGGGGCGAATCAACTGGAAACGTCCCCTATCAAGCCAAGCACCTTTTTCGTATCAATTTTGATTCAATGCATATGTTCACGAGCTCAGATGAGGCCGATTCTGCGCTCCAATTAAAGGCCATATCCCATCAACGCCGACTTCGCACCACGGGCCTCACAGACATGTCTCTATCATCTCTAAGAGCAGTGAACAGAGGAAAAAAATGTACCATGTAAGAACTCATCCATTATGTCAGTATTTACCACACAGTCAAAAACTGCAGTCTATGAAAAGTTTCCTAAGAACATCAAAGGAACTTACAACTTCGACTAAAAAAGCCAGATTACAATTGTGGGAAGCTAAAACCGCCCTCTACTCTGGTTGGGGAAGAGTATATGAAACTTTATCTAGCTATGATAAATGATGACATGAAATTCTCTGAATGGAATGAGAACAGGTGTGGACAGATGCGAGGTTAATGTAGCAAGGTGGGGCTACGCTAAAACCAATTATGTCAAGGGTGACTACGGAGAAGATAAGACTGTTCAACACATGCTCTAGTGTCCGAACTCCTGCACGGCGGCTAACTTACATTAGGCCTCGGGAAATGCACTGAAAGTGGCAAAGTTTTATCCAATATAATCTGATGTTTGTTACTGTGTATGCTTTTGACACGAGGGTAAATAAATAAGAGTATTCGTTCGTACGCACTTGCTCATCTATGACAAATCTCTGTCATGCAGCAGGCATGGTCACTGGTCAGCCACTGTGCGCTTCCATGTAGAAGATAATGTCGTCAATGATGTATTCTCTGTGTAATCACAAAACTTTCGGGAGTGGAATCTTGAATTCGCAACTCAATGCTAAGCCGAATGTGGAGGGCTCCAACAGTCAATCCGCTTTCCATATAGCTTAATTCTCTGGTTGTCACTATCACATGACATTCACCGAACTTGGTGGGCGAACGGTAACGCTTTGACCTCGAATTCGGGAGGCGCTGGTTCGAATCCCCGTCCGGGCATCCAGATTTGGGTTTTCCATAGTTTACTCAAATAACCCCAGGCGTACGCCGGGATGCTTCTTTCAAAAGGCCATGGACGAGATTCTTCCCATTTTTTGTCCTAAAAATGCCCTAAAAAAGTCATTAACGAATCCAATTGACAGCTGACAATCATCTAACTATTTATACAATTTTGACATGATCTATTAGCCACATGTACTTGAGAAATCTGTTATCCCATGACTTTAAGCGTGTCTGTGTATACAGAGTGTTACAAAAAGGTAAGGCCAAACTTTCAGGAAACATTCCTCACATACAAACAAAGAAAATATGTTATGTGGACATGTGTCCGGAAACGCTTACTTTCCATGTTAGAGCTCATTTTAGTACTTCTCTTCAAATCACGTTAAACATGGAATGGAAACACACAGCAACAGAACGTACCAGCGTGACTTCAAACACTTTGTTACAGGAAATGTTCAAAATGTCCTCCGTTAGCGAGGATACATGCATCCACCCTCCGTCGCATGGAATCCCTGATGCGCTGATGCAGCCCTGGAGAATGGCGTATTGTATCACAGCCGTCCACAATATGAGCTCTAACATGGAAAGTAAGCGTTTCCGGACACATGTCCACATAACATATTTTCTTTGTTTGTGTGTGAGGAATGTTTCCTGAAAGTTTGGCCGGACCTTTTTGTAACACCCTGTATATACCAAACAAAGGGGATTTTGATTTATTACGTTGATATAATAAAGTTATAAGGTCATCACATGCATTCATGCGAAGTTCACAATAACCTACTAGTCACAACCAAGAAAAAAAATATCCACTTCAAACACAAAATAATCCACGTACTTACGTATTTTTATTCTCAGGCTGACATGTTCATTACTTAAATTTCACAGATAATAAAACGTTCACATGTGCTTGACTGGGGTTATGTGTGTTATCCTCCTATACTGAAGTAGTAATTGTATATTTATGGAGAGTTATCATTTTCAGATGTCACTTGTGCACATCTAGCTGCAATATAACCGCAGTGGTGAGAGGTTTTTGTTCCTGTACGCCGTTGTTTTAGGAGAGAGGGAGCTGTGAATACTTACGCGTAGAGATTAGCTCTGTTTTGTCTCCATATATCTCTCTGCACCCTCCCAGTTTCGATCCATAACCAGCAGTGCCTGTTTCACCAGGACCCCACGTGGGTTTACTACCAGCTGTGTATGATGAAAAGAAAACATCTTTGTTTATCCTTTTAAATTAATTCTATGCATAAGCTCATAATTTTTGTTCTTTGGGAAGTCAGTTGCATTATTGTTTGTATATAGTTTGAAATTCGGAGTGACAATGTTATGCTAGTGATTCTAGTGAAGTATTTTGTGATTAGATCACAGTTACTTCTAATTGTATGCTAGAGATGATAGAAAAAAGTAGCTCGCATGTATTCTTCCGCTTGAGTTTAACGGCGGAATAAAGGCATCGGAGGCTCTTTGAAACATTTTTACAGTTTACGGTAAGAATTCAACAAGAAAAGATACGGAAAATTAAGACTTTTTAGAATTTCAGAGACGGTCACTTTGAAGTTAGTTGACTGCAGGATTAGATAGACCATCAAATCTTGATTATATTATAACGTTTCAATCCTTATGTTCTACGACAGTAAACCTAATATGAGGTAAATGTGATGAACTGTGAGTAGCCAACAGTCCTAGATATTTGTATTCCAATCAAGGTCAAGGTTGAAAAAATAATGAAAATATTAAATCTACATCTAGACTAATCTTTATATATAAAGATGAATGTATGTATGTTTGTTTGTTTGTTAGTTTGTTTGTTCTTCATACAAATCCACAGTTTTCATCCGATCTCGATGAAACTTTGCGCACTTATGCTTTGAAACAAGGAGAAAAATACTGTCTACATTTGGTTGAAAAATTCTCTGTATAAATAACACATTTTGTCTCATAACTTCGAAATACGGTAATAGACAGACACGTTGGATATAGACGTCTCCGTACCGTGTTTCCGTGTAGTGGACTGGCAGCTCAGTGGTTAAAGCGCTTGTTTACGAACGTCGTGGTCTCCAGTTTAAATCTACGTGGAGGCTAAGAATTTTAAAAATTATTTTTCATCGTATGATTCAGGGCTGGGCCGTAGGTTATTCGGATTGAATGTTAAACTGTAGATATTAGAAAGTTAGGGGTGCAATGCGAGGCAAATCGTAGGTAGTCTTGCAATGTTATAGGTGTACACTTTTTTACGTTATAATGATCCCTCAGGTGTTGTTCGCAGTCAGTGTGTGAGTGTGAACCACAGTATTATTATTATAAATACGGAAGTAAGTCTCTCTCTTTTTGTTACGTTTTGACGACTAAATGGCTATGTCGTAGTGATGGAATTTTATAAGGAAATCTGTATGAAGTATGCAGGATATTTTTTCCAGTATAATTAACAGTTTAGTCACAAAATTTTGAGACCATATCAAATGGTGACAGAAATATGTCGGAAATTGATTCTCTTCAAGAGACAGGTTCGACGGTACAATGATATAGTGATAGCTTTCCTGTCATATTATTCCGACTCGATATTGTTTGGGACCAATCCTTCGTTACCAACAACTTTTTATATTTAATTCTGGCAAAAACATTCTTAATCCACGTGTACGAAGTCGCGGGTACGAGCTAGTAATATTATAAACGTGTGTGTGTTTGCTACGTTTTCACGACTGAATGGCTATACCGATTTTCCTATTTTGATGAATTTTGACGAGGAAATATTATGTTTCATTTCGGAGGGCAAAGATGCATTTTCTGGATAAATAACATATTTTGTCATTAAATTTTGAAAAATTACGAACGGTGACAAACAGATGGATAGCGTGTTTAAGTCTCTGTAATGTTATATGGGTCGCTCAGGGTTTGTTTCTTTCGCTGTCAGTTCGTGTATGTAATGTTCGTATTCAGGGATAACTTACTATATCCTACGTGTGACTGCGGAGCTCCTACCCCGACTGTGGAGCATATCACCAATGAATGGCCTCTAAGGAAGTAGGATGGACCATTTCAAGATGTTTTCAAAGCTACATGGATGCAACAACTGGGTATTGATTTGTTAATGCTAACAAAGTTCCTGTCTTTTATCTATTTATACATATTACATTAGTTTCTTAGTCATACGACAAATAAATAAATAACTGACTATGTAGTATAGTAATAGATTTGCGCTGCACCAGATTATAATTTTGTGCTAACTTAGCGTTTCCATCGCTAAAAATCGTAGTCGTAGTAAAAGGTAGAAAAACCAAAAACGTTGTGTATTGACAGAAAATTCCAACAGAAAGAGACATAATTTTAAACCACAAACAAAAATCTGCTGTAAGAACTGTTTTAGGTAGTCTACTACAGTTAACCCCGTCCCTCTTAGATTGTTGATATTTTTAAAAAATGTGATCTTTATGAAACAGGTTGTGAGGTTCATGACCTCATTGTTCATGAAATTTAATATTACAATCATAATCATTTATTAAATAGTTGTAATTATGTAAACTACCATAACTTTGATGTTTAAGTTCTAAAGGGAAAAAAATATCAAGCCTCGGAAAAAGATAATCTTTCGTTGGTAGTTGTCAAAACTGATGGTTATAGAACTATAAAGTAGGTCGAATCTTGAAAGGATGAACGTAAAAATGATTTTGGTATTTGAGAGAGTAAACCCGAGGGCAGTGAAGAAGAATGATAGTATGAATAAATTATTATTAGTTTATTTAAATGGAGGCATGTGTATTGAAGAGAATACAAAAGATAAATACTGATAATTGTTGAATGGTAAATTCTGAATAAACTTTTTGGTTTCATGTTGGCAAAATAATTGCAGTTTATTGAAAAATCCAGTGAGATTTAAAACATATGGCTGTTTCATTGATGGTGAATTGGAATATGAAGGCTGCTATTTTTCAGATAATTTCACAGCAGGTATTTACCCAGGAATCGGAAGTATCAATGACGAATCAGGACCAGTTGAAGAGATCGGATTCCAGAAATGAAGACAAATAGATACAATTATTTCATATTTATTGAATTGTAAGGGTAAGGCCACAATTACAATATGTTGATACGAAACCCTTCACAAGTTCAATGGACCAATAGTATGATGACGGAATCCCCATCACATTATTCCAACTCTGTGCTTTTTGGGAAACCTTTAAGCGGAAACGGAGGTTGTCAAATCCAAACAACAAACGAATATTTTTTGCACCACAAATTAGTCTGTCTCATTATCTCCAAGGGAAACTTTGATTTAGCGTTATACTCACCCTAGAAGCGGATTTACTATTATTTTTATTTGCGCCATTCTATCGTGCGGGAATGTATTAAGAAATTTTGGAAGCATTATACCGTAATTTTTTTTAAAAAATTAAAGGAATTTTTTTTCTAGAAGCACTCAAGATAGGGGGATAAATTTTTTGTATGTCACTCTTTGTTGTCAAAATTACATTCTAATACAGGCTCATTGCAATAAGTCCAGCAGTTAGTATGAAATTTTATTAAATGCTACTTTTTTATTAAAAAAAAATTAAATGTTTAAAAGAATTTCTAAAGTAGGAAGAAAAAAAAAAACATTTTTCTGTTCTAATATTCAAACATAACCACTGCATAAATTAACAAAGTTTCAATTTAGTATATTGAATAGTTTACCCAATTATTTTACGCCGCGTCGACGTCAAGGCCATTAGAGGCGGGGTGGGACTGTAGGCAAGGAACGGGAGAGAATTCGGCCATGGCTTTTCGCAGGAAGCATTCGCCTGAAGTGATTTGGGGAAACTCAAATCTGGATGCCGGGACGGGGGGGATTCGAACCGGCGTTCTCCCAAATGCGAGGTCAGAGATTTCCCATAAATGTTTCTCACAACGTACCATTTTTACATGGGCAGCATTGACACCTCCAACTCCCCTTAAGTAAGTTACATCTTTGTATATACATTTCTAGCAATAAAATTTGTAAGTCCACGCGTACGAAGTCGCTGGTAATTTCTACGCCGCAGCCTCTCTTCTGCTGCAAGTGGCGGCAACTTGGCAAGCCCCTGCCGCCCCTCCCTGGAGTTTGCCGTCGGCTAATACGATTGATACCCCTCTCCAGCGTCCCTCCAGCCCCCGCCCCCGGGGGCCCATTACGCCGCGGTGCAGACTGGCGCAGTGTCTGACAGCCCGTCTGGCAACACTGCCGGCCGGGCCGGGCCGGGCGCCGCGGCGCGCCGCGTCCTGCGCTGTTGCCAGACCTCCCCCGCGTTATCGACCGCCGCCAGCGCGCCGTCGGGCCCCCGGCTGCTGCGGCAACAGCGTTCATTGGCCCCGCCGTCTGCCTGCAGCGCCCCCTCCTCCCCCCCTTTTGCCGAAATCGGGGCCCGGCGGCGCAGAGCGTACGCGCGGCTCGTGCGTAACCTTGTGCTCACGGGCGACAGCGTCGTTAATGCCTCAGCGGAGTTGACACAAACAGTGCTGGCGTGACGGCGCGGCGCCCCATTCAGGCTCCAAAATGAACGGACTGCGCAACCAGACAGGTGCAACAGCAAAGTGATCTTTGGCTGCCTACCCAGGACACTACGAAATCCTGAAGAACATCAGAACAACTTGAAATGAAAATTTCTTTGGGATTCTGCCGGATAATATTCATTGACTGTGACAAAACTATGCTCATACCTCGCATTAACCTCATACCTTCTGACCCAACCGTGGCTTTCCAAATGATAAGGAAACAATTCCCAATAAAAGTAAACTTCACGATGGCCATTAATGAAGCACCCGGTCAGACGCTTCAAAGCACAAGATTGTATTCACGAGAATCTGTTATTTTTATTTTTTACTAGCTGACCCGGTGAACTCTGTTCCACCTTAGAGGCAATAAATAAGCAGATTAATTATTTTATTAAGTTTAATTTTTTCACTGCTAGCCGTGTGCCATTACAAAGACGCGGTTGGTTGATATTTCACAACATTATGACCACCGATCCTACTTTTAATTAAAGATTATGTGGCAGCAATCCTGGAAAATCCAGTGAGTTCAAAAATTCTGGTGGATAGTTGTCGACATCATCTTGGTTAGTTGCGCAATTAACTGATTTGTATGTCCTTAATTCACCGACAGTTTGATTTTGAATTTTGAAATTATTTCATTTATACCTGTGTTTTTGTCTCTGCAATATAGCTCGTTCGTTCAACCAAAAAATTGACAGGGGTGTTATGCAGCCAGTCAAAACGTCTACGGGGATTTTGTCATTACCCATGCCAAGGAGGTGTTTTGAAAACATTTCTTCAGATCAATCATTTTGCAATTCCAAAGATAATCATAAAGCGCCTTTGTTTTGTTTTGATTGACTGGCAGTAATATTATTTTCGTTGATGACACGGAATCCATTTTTCCCTTCGAACTTTATTTTGGGCAGGCATAGACTAATATTCATACAGTCTAATCAACTTGCAGGCATACCATAGATAATCCTAACGCATCTTTGTTTTGTTTTGATTGACTGGTTTGTATGGGAAAAGAAAAGTGTTGATTTTACTATTTTCCTCGCAATTTTTACGTTTTTTTTCTGCATAAGAACCTTCTTTGTGGATTAAAGAAAATATGGGGGGAAAAATTAGCGAAATTGGTCGAGCCATTCTCTAGTTTTGCGCTTAGAAACACATTTGGTAATTCATTTTCATTTATATAGATTTTAAAAGTAAGAAAGTATTATTACTCGCAGCCAATTCAATCATCGTGAATTCTACCTAAGCAGAATGGAGCCCATCAACACAAGGCTTACCAGAACTTTGCATTCTTAAAATAATAGGATAAGTGTGGTTCGATCGTCAGACGCTACCGCATATCGCTTCTCAACTAAAATACCAGTAATCGATTTTGCTTTTTAGGTATCTTAGTATTGCATGCTTTCAAACTGATGCATTCTATTTTCATAGTCGAAACTTTCCTGATAGGCGGCATGGGTCTAAATGTAAACACACTGAACAAATAAACACGCAATTGGTTTTCGAGAGAAGCGAAAATTTAAAAGCATCCAAGAAAATGCCACATACGGAGAAAGGAATGGTAACACGTAATTTAGTGGTATTATTTTCGCTGATCACAGGCAAGCATAGATCAATATCCATAGAGCCTGATCAACTTGAAGGCATACCAAAGATAATCCCAACGCGCCTTTGTCTTGTTTTGAATGAGGGACACGAAAAGTATTGTTTTTACTATTTTCCTTCCAATTTTTACGTTCAACCATATTTAACCATAGACAAAATTACGTTTAGCTGTCATTTGCGTTTTGTTATTCCAAGTCAGATGAGTTTTTGTTATTACACGTTTTATAGTGACTTGTATTCTCTTTGACGTTTTGTTATTCCAAGTCGGATGCATTTTTGTTACACCAC
>JARYHS010012519.1:91984171-92071508 GCA_031002005.1 Vandiemenella viatica
TAGAAAAGCTGAGATCTACAATTGTGTTTTGGAGCCGAGTACGATAGTCTTAGAATTTGATATGGTATAACATTGGTGCCATGTCAAATTGTTTAGCTATCTATCAAATGAACCGATTGATGCATTTCAGAGAATAGACTGACGATGCTACTAAGAAAGTGGAGCAAAAACTCCGTCGTTAACTGTTAATGGGTTGCAGCTAACGCTCCATTAATCCCCTAGTACTGCAGCAGCCTCAGGTACGTGGTAACACCGCCACGATTAAACGTCGTCCACCACAAATACGTAGTCGCATCCTTTAACGCCATGCTATGGCTGACGTCAAAAACGATAGCACTTGAACTGAAAATTATTTGAGTTTTCATGTTCTGTAAAATCATAAAGAACCCATTTGTTTTTGTAATATTAATTGAGAACGTCTCTATTTAAGTCTCATATTCGTGTTTCAATTAACATTCAATTTTTATAATTATTTCTTCTTCTCCGATAAATGCCTTTTCCTGGCGTAGACGGTTTCCATGCGGGATGTTTACTTCTCTCTGTCAGCATCTGTGAAGTTTTGGGGTGATTTCCTATTACCTTCTGCATTGTGACACTATTCGTACAAGGGGTGATCAAATGAAAAGGTACGAAACGACGTAAAAACGTAATAGTTAAATATTTGCATATTCCGCCATGGGAGAACGTAGCGAGACATCTCGGGATGCGATTGGAGTCTCTGACTGGGATCAGAGCATACGTGGGCGCCCACATGCGCAGTAGAGAGCAGAGGCTCTTATCAAAAGCGGCGTCCAAATGATGCGGCAGTCCGTATGAGGACAGGATGGCGTACAGGTGGGGGATGTGTACTGTGAGACACTCCGACGCCTACGCAGGTCCATCAAGAACAAAAGACCGGGGCTGCTCACGGAGGGTGTGGTTCTGCACCATGATAACGCGCGTCCACACGTCTCCAGAGTCACACACATGGAACTGGCCAAGTTCAAGTGGGAGACGCTGGACCATCCGCCCTACAGTCCGGACATGTCGCCCTGCGATTTCCATGTGTGATGGGACGTCATTTATTATAATATTTTAATACCGAAATCATGTAAGTTTTCGAAGTTTCACTGCAGCCAGACGTCGAGTAAGCACGTCCTGTTGTTCGACTTTCTGCCGATCGACAGTTCGGAATACAAGCTACACGTGCAGTGCTGAGCATGCAAGCCAATACTTTTCCAGCAAGCTAGAATACATTGATCACTCTCACTTCTTGACTGACGATCTACAAGATAACATCTAGGCCTCGGAGATAGATATTCGCTGCACCAACCTCACCATTCTCTGTTAGTCGTGAACTGTAGGGCTAAGTTTCATCCCTAGGGTCAGTATTATGGGTTACGGGATACCTCTGAATTTGTACAACATCGAATGTAGTTGATTTATGGTCCAGTGCAATTAAATGGGGTTTCTGGAGACATTGTTTTATTTCAAGTAGCTCGTAGCTACCCGCTCCCTCTCCTAATTACAAGTTACCCCCGATGCTGATGTTTATTTGCTAGCGCAAGAGAAGAAGAGGATAGGCTCAAGAGAAAAGAAGTCAAGAGCAGAAGATACGAAGAAAGTCGCCGCAAGTCATAGGGCATCGTAGGTTAACCATTTAGAACCCACGTGTCAGTCATCCTGGCACACCCATTAAATAAGCATAGCAGGATCCTATATATATACATATAGGGTCAGCCACACATGTGTTTGGTCCACTGAAGAAACACCTGAAAGGGAAGCGCTTCAACTCGGACGACGTACTCAAGGACGCTGTGAAGGAGTGGGTCTCGTCACGGCCACAGGAATTCTGGGAACAAGGAATCCTGCGGCTTGTTCATCAGTGGGATCGTTGTGCTCAGGCCTATGGTGTATATTTTGAATAAATTCTACATTTGTACCCACCGTGTCGTTTCGTACCTTTTCATTTGATCACCCCTTGTATGTGTTCTTGTTAGTATGGACAACTGCGTGTTGCTTGTGTTATGTGAAATGAAAGATGAAGAATGGTAAAGATTAGTTTCTCTAGGGATTTCCAAGTAATCCTTCAACATAACCATTATGCTTTCCCTCCAGTTATCCAAACCTGTCAAGAGTCAGAGGCTCTTATTTCAACATTCCCCATTGCTTCTATTAAACGTTTTTTATGGAGACCCCACACAGAAGAACAATATTCGAAGTGGATTCCTTTAATGCTTTGCGATTCAAGTCCCGGCATACACTGTTTTGAATTACGACCTAAGATTTGGAGTATGTGGATTCCTTTTGCAATTACCACCATGATATATCCATTCCACACAACATTATTGTAAATTATTGCACCTAAGTATTTAGTGAAATCTAAAGTACTAAGGATTTTGTCATTAAATGCATATTCAGAGCTAAATGGGTATCAGCTATTTCCTTAAATGCCTTAAACCTCTTCAGGAATTCTGTATTATATAAAATATCCTGTGTTCCTTGATTTAAAATGCACAGAAACAAATGCTATACCGGAAATTGGAAAAAATAGATAGTAATAAATAAGACTAAACGTTTCTGTTTTCACTATTTTTTATTCGTTTATTTTCACAAACGTGATGAGATCTTTTGTTTTGTAGAGATACATTATTCAGCAGCAGTCTAACAGGCAACAGGCACTGTTAATGTGAAAAGGCTAACATAGGAACAACGTTAGGAAATCAGAGACCATAAACGCAGAAACACGTGTTCATAACTCAGGATATTTGGGTGAGCGGTAACTGTCTGGCCCCGCATTCTGGAGGGCGAAGGTGCAAATCCTCTTCTCCCCATCCATATTTAGTTTTTCCACTCCAGGTGAATACCGAGAGAGTTCCTTCTAAATGCCATGGCCGAATTCCCCCCCCCCCCAAATTCCTTTCCAGCTTCTAATAACCTCAATGTAGATGAGGCGTAAAGCCAGAAACCAAAACGGATATTTTGGAATAGACACGTTACTTAAAAGGATATCATCAGAAAAAAATTTGTTAATATTTTCAATTTTTTTATGTCCACCGGTTGTATTAGATAGGATTTACCATGATAAACCAAGCTAATCCTGTTCTCGACCCTCGGTCAGTGTCACGCTCCGGCATTCAGATTTTGTCGTCTGCACCTATTGGACAGCAGGCTGAGTGGGCTGGGGAGCTGTTACAGACGTTCGGCTTCGAAGAAACATATCTACTTCCAAGGATATAGCCCCTCGGTCATCCGAAGTTAATAGCTTTACCGTATGAGCTATTCTTATCTTAACTGATCACCGACAAACAAATTGTCAAGTTTGACGTAAACACGGAACTTATCTACTGGTCATAAACAACCAAAAAGAAACTTCAGTTAGTTTTCAGCCTCTTCTGACGACTGAGTTCTTGTTAGCTGTGAAAGGAGACTTCAACACCTTTACACAGCTTTACAGAGTTTATATAACTGGAAGGTTCAGATCTTGAAACTAGTTCATGAATGGCTATGTCAATTGTACCCCAATATTCTTCACTGTGTTTATGTCCGGCGATCTAGGAAGCGAAATCACGCACACGAATCGCCCAGTAGGCTGATTACTCCAATTGCGCGCAGTCAGTATCCGGAGACATAGAACATTCTAAACCTGAAACTTCCTGTCGAGTACATGATCAACATAAAAGGCTTCAAATGGTGACCAGCCAGCTTATGATAGCAACGTCCTGTCATGGACAATCATAGATAAACACGCCGCACAGAATTGTGGAATCACGGCCATCTTTCACATTGTTCTGATGGCAAGTTGAATCCCCAGCCTCAAGGTGTTTGCGCCAAATCCAAATCCGATCACTGGGGCGAATCAACTGGAAACGTCCCCCGTCAAGCCAAGCTCCCTTTTTCGTATCAATTTTGATTCAATGCATATTTTCAAGAGCCCAGATGAACGATGAGGCCGATTCTGCGCTCCAATTAAAGGCCATATCCCATCAACTCCGACTATCGCTTGACGGGCCTCACAGGCATGTCTCTATCATCAAGAAGAACAGTGAACAAAGAAAAAAAATGTAACATGTAAGAACTCATTCATTATGTCAGCATTTACCACACAGTCAAAAACTGCAGTCTAGCCTCTTCAGTCCCGAGGTATCATATATGATACCCCCAGCTATTATTTATTTCTCGGACGTGTGCGCGGCTGTCCTGTGGTATCATCTACGACACACACCGTGCTTCTCACAGCTCATTCGTTCGATCTTCTGCCAAGCATCACAAGTTGGCAGCACTGTTTGGAAACTTGAGATTCTGTAGCTGTACAGCATGTCTCGTCGAAATAAAGGTAAAGTCATATATTTTTTTCCATTTATAAGTGTTTTCACTGCTTTAACAACTTATTAAATCTGTACAGACATTTCTCAGTTAAAATCAAACTATAAATTCCATCTATAAAAAATTAATTATTGTTTCAAAAAAATTCATGGTCATTCATTGTTAACTAGCCTTAACACAAAGTAAATAACACAGTAGTAGTTCACTTGCAATTTTATTATGGGCTCAGGACTGAAGAGGCTAGGTAAAGTTTCCTAAGAACATCAAATGAACTTACAACTTCGACTAAAAAAAGCCAGGTTACAATTGTGGGAAGCCAAGACCGCACTCCCCTCTGGTTGAGGAAGAGTATATGAAACTTTATCGTCTAGCTATGATAAATGATGACATAATATTCTCTGAATGGAATAAGATCAGGTGTGGACAGATGCGAGGTTAATGTAGGAAGGTGAGGCTACGCTAAGACCAATTATGTCAATGGTGACTACGGAGAAGATAAGGATGTTCAACACATGCTCTAGTGTCCGAACTCCTGCACGGCGGCTAACTTACACTAGGCCTCGGGAAATGCACTGAAAGTGGCCAAGTTTTATCCAATATAATCTGATGTTTGTTACTGTGTATGCTTTTGACACGAGGGTAAATAAATAAGAGTATTCGTTCGTACGCACTTGCTCATCTATGACAAATCTCTGTCATGCAGCAGACATGGTCACTGGTCAGCCACTGTGCGCTTCCATGTAGAAGATAATGTCGTCAATGACGTACTGCATGTGTAATCACAAAACTTTCGGGAGTGGAATCTTGAATTCGCAACTCAATGCTAAGCCGAATGTGGAGGGCTCCAACAGTCAATCCGCTTTCCATATAGCTTAATTCTCTGGTTGTCACTATCACATGACATTCACCGAACTTGGTGGGCGAACGGTAACGCTTTGACCTCGAATTCGGGAGGCGCTGGTTCGAATCCCCATCCGGGGATCCAGATTTGGGTTTTCCATAGTTTACTCAAATAACCCCAGGCGTACGCCGGGATGCTTCTTTCAAAAGGCCATGGACGAGATTCTTCCCATTTTTTGTCCTAAAAATGCCCTAAAAAAGTCATTAACGAATCCAATTGACAGCTGACAATCATCTAACTATTTATACAATTTTGACATGATCTATTAGCCACATGTACTTGAGAAATCTGTTATCCCATGACTTTAAGCATGTCGGTGTATATACCAAACAAAGGGGATTTTGATTTATTACGTTGATATAATAAAGTTATAATGTCATCACATGCATTCATACGAAGTTCACAATAACCTACCAGTCACAACTAAGAAAAAAATATCCACTTCAAACACAAAATAATCCACGTACCTACGTATTTTTATTCTCAGGCTGACATGTTCATTACTTAACACTAGAACCGTCGAGTGGTCAACTTGACCACTTTTTATATTTTAACATATTATTATTCAGTCAGTTTCTAATCAATGCTGTTGTGAGTTAATGACTTTTCCTAAATGTTTATGTAGATCATATAAATAGTCCAATATTTGTTTTATCTTCATTAGTTTTCTTTGAATTACCACTTATACTTAGAACCGCCGAGTGGTCACTTTGACCACATTACGTGAAATCTGAAAACAGATTATTTAAAGATTGTTGTGCGTCACTCGCCGAATTTACTCTTAGCACTCGTCAACAATATACTAAATATCTGGGTTACTGAAGTTTACTCGCATTGTTTGAAGCTCAACAATGCAATATGTCATTCATTGTTTGCTATTGGGTTTCGCATAAACGAGGCAGATTATTTGAGTACTGGTCTCAGAGCAGTAGACACGGCTCAGATGTCACAACGATACAAACCACGGCCACGGCCACTTTCAGATGAAGAAATTGTCGCACTTTTGTATGAATCGGATGTTGAAAATGATCCTGCAGTTGAGGACCTTGTGGAAGACTCTACAGATGAAGATTACCAACCTGTCGCTAATGTGGAGAGTGACAGCTCCGAGACTGAAGATGAAGGTAATTTACATTCACTTATATTATTATTATTATTGTTACTATATGAATAATGATCACTATTATAAGAGAGCTGACACTTCTACTGCTACTTCTGTTACTGCTATTTTATTGTGTGGTATGGTTTCTTTATAATGAGTTGTAGCTTTCTAATTGTCTCTTTCCTCATGCAGTTGCTGAACCAGGACGAAGCAGCAATATAAACAATGCTAGAGAAGGACCTACCCTGGGTAAAAGAAGAACTGCACCTCCTGTAAGTGGACCAATACAGAATCGACGTAGAAGAGGAGAACAAAGTGAGGGTTCACTTCCAGAAACTGGCTCAAAACTCCTGGGGAAGGACGGGATCACGGAGTGGACTGTAGCAGACTTCGGGGTTACTAAACCAGGTAGGATAGGTCAACAGAATATATTGAAAGAAACATGGGGACCTACTCCACACGCAAAGCGGCACGTCTCAAATGATAATGTTTCGAGTGCCTGGCGCCTTTTAGTTGATCAATCAATGTTGAAACACATAAAGAAATGCACAGAAACAGAGGCACAACGGCTTCTTGGAAATGATTCGTGAAGTTTGCCTTTAGAAGAATTAGATGCATTTGTTGCTTTATTATATGTTCGTGGTGCACTAGGTGCCAGATGTACTGAAGTAGATGAGTTGTAGTCGAAAACATGGGGAGCCCCATTTTTCACTGACACAATGAGCAGAAACAGGTTTCGAGAAATTTTGAAATATCTGCGTTTTGATGAAAAAAATACACGGTCGGAACGGTTGAAAAGTCACAAATTTGCACTTATATCAACTACTTGGAATCATTTTATAGAAAACTGTCAGTTGAATTACGTACCTGGATCAAATGTCACTGTGGACGAACAACTTTTCCCCAGCAGAACCAGGTGTCCGTATTTGCAATATATGCCGAATAAGCCTGATAAATTCTGAATCAAATTCTGGCTTCTAGCGGATGTAGAAACAAAATATCTTTGTAATGGGTTCCCTTATGTGGGACAGAACGAACAGAGGGCACCTAATGAGAAACTTCCAGAACAAGTAGTAATGAAGTTGGTAGCTCATTATCGCAATAAGGGTCGAAATGTGACTACTGATAATTTTTTCACTACGGTCACACTTGGGGAGAGACTGGAAAAAGAGAAAACTAGTCTTGTCGGCACTATCAACCGTGCAAGAAAAGAAATTCCAAACACTGTAAAAAAAATGAAAACTCCTCTTTATACGTCTGTTCTCTTGAAAAGGGAAGGTGGTACTCTGACTGTTTACCAAGGGAAAAAGAACAAAAATGTTCTTCTGTATAGTACCATGCATACAGATGTTGAAATACAAAATAATTCTAAACACCTTCCCGAAACAGTGAGATTCTACAATAGCACAAAATTTGCTGTAGATGTCTTGGACCAGATGACGAGGAAGTATTCTGTCCGCTCTGGTACTCGTCGATGGCTTGTCCACGTATTTCACAATATCCTTGATTTAGCAGCCATCAACGCATGGATCATTTTCAAGCTAGTGACAGGAATCAAGATAAGTAGGAGGAATTTCATCCTAAATCTAGCAGAAGAATTACGTAGAGACTATATGGAAACCAGAAATCAGGAAAGGATGACAAGGGAAGGAAAGGAAAAGGAAGATGGTGATGAAGAAAGAGAAGAAGCGGAAATTCATACGAAAGTTAGAAAACTATGCCAAACGAGGAAATACAGAAACAAGACAAATGAAGTGTGCAGTAAATGCAAGAGATATGTTTGTGTGCCGTGTACATATAAAGTAATAAAGACAGTAGTTTGTAATGCTTGTAAGTAGGATTAGGTACTGCACATAGTCATATCTTATGATTGTTCTTTCTCTTAACATATTCATGGGTACTTAGTTTCTCCAGTATGATTAATTTCTATTAATTTTAAAACTACTGCAATACAATTAATGCAATAAATATTGTGAACTATGCTCTTTAATTTTAGTAATATTATGTTCCCATTGTTGTTGTAAAATACAGTGATACTGTTAATAAATGTAATTAAAGTGATACATTGTTATCAAGATCATTAATATTTACATTCATCAGAACAGCATGCAATTACAAAGAAAGTGGTCACTTTGACCACATCGGCGGTTCTAAGTATAGTACTAGTTCCGGCGGTTCTAGTGTTAAATTTCACGGATAATAAAACGTTCACATGTGCTTGACTGGGGTTATGTGTGTTATCCTCCTATACTGAAGTAGTAATTGTATATTTATGGAGAGTTATCATTTTCAGATGTCACTTGTGCACATCTAGCTGCAATATAACCGCAGTGGTGAGAGGTTTTTGTTCCTGTACGCCGTTGTTTTAGGAGAGAGGGAGCTGTGAATACTTACGCGTAGAGATTAGCTCTGTTTTGTCTCCATATATCTCTCTGCACCCTCCCAGTTTCGATCCATAACCAGCAGTGCCTGTTTCACCAGGACCCCACTTGGGTTTACTACCACGGGCCAACTGTGTATGATGAAAAGAAAACATCTTTGTTTATCCTTTTAAATTAATTCTATGCATAAGCTCATAATTTTTGTTCTTCGGGAAGTCAGTTGCATTATTGTTTGTATATAGTTTGAAATTCGGAGTGACAATGTTATGCTAGTGATTCTGGTGAAATATTTTGTGATTAGATCACAGTTACTTCTAATTGTATGCAAGAGATGATAGAAGAAAGTAGCTCGCATGTATTCTTCCGTTTGAGTTTAACGGCGGAATAAAGGCATCGGAGGCTTTTTGAAACATTTTTACAGTTTACGGTAAGAATTAAACAAGAAAAGATACGGAAAATAAAGACATTTTAGAATTTCAGAGACGGTCACTTTGAAGTTAGTTGACTGGAGGATTAGATAGACCAACAAATCTTGATTATATTATAACGTTTCAATCCTTATGTTCTACGACAGTAAACCTAATATGAGGTAAACGTGATGAACTGTGAGTAGCCAACAGTCCTAGATATTTGTATTCCAACCAAAGTCAAGGTACGGTCAAGGTTGAAAAAATAATGAAAATATTAAATCTACATTTAGACTAATAATATTATAAACGTGTGTGTGTTTGCTACGTTTTCACGACTGAACGGCTATACCGATTTTCCTATTTTGATGAATTTTGACGAGGAAATATTATGTTTCATTTCGGAGTGCAAAGATGCATTTTCTGGATAAATACATATTTTGTCATTAAATTTTGAAAAATTACGAACGGTGACAAACAGATGGATAGCGTGTTTAAGTCTCTGTAATGTTATACGGGTCGATCAGGCTTTGTTTCTTTCGCTGTCAGTTCGTGTATGTAATGTTCGTGTACAGAGATAACTTACTATATATATCCTACCTGTGACTGCGGAGCTCCTACACCAACTGTGGAGCATATCACCAATGAATAGCCTCTAAGGAAGTAGGATGGACCATTTCAAGATTTTTTCAATGCTACAACATCCTTCATAGCAACAACTGGGTATTGATTTGTTAATGCTAACAAAGTTCCTGTCGTTTATCTATTTATACATATTACATTAGTTGCTTAGTCATATCACAAATAAATAAATAACTTACTATATAGACCCTAGTAATAGATTTGCGCTGCGCCAGACTATTATTTTGTGCTAACTTAGCGTTTCCATCGCTATATATCGTAGTAAAAGGTATAAAAACCAAAAACGTTGTGTACAAAACGGTATTGACATAAAATTCCCACAGAAAAAGACATAATTTTAAACCACAAACAAAAATCTGCTTCAAGAACTGTTTTAGGTAGTCTACTATAGTTAACCCCCGTCTCTCTTAAATTGTTGATATTTTTAAACATGTGCTCTTCATGAGACATGTTGTGAGGTTCATGACCTCATTGTTCATGAAATTTAATATTACAATCATATTCATTTATTAAATAGTTGTAATTATGTAAACTACCATGACTTTGATGTTTAAGTTCTAAAGGGCAAAAAATGTCAAGCCTCAGAAAAAGAGAATCTTTCGTTGGTAGTTGTTCAAAACTGATGGTTATAGAACTATAAAGTAGGTCGAATCTTGAAAGGATGACCGTAAAAATGATTTTGGTATTTGAGAGAGTAAACCCGAGGGCAGTGAAGAAGAATGATAGTATGAATAAATTGTTATTAGTGTATTTAAATTGAGGCATATGTATTGAAGAGAATACAAAAGATAAATACTGATAATTGTTGAATGGTTAATTCTGAATAAACTTTTGGGTTTCATGTTAGCAAAATAATTGCAGTTTACAATATGTTGATACGAAACCCTTCCCAAGTTCAATGGAACAATAGTATGGTGACGGAATCCCCACCAGATTATTCCAACTCTGTGCTTTTTGGGAAATCTTTAAGCGGAGACGGAGGTTGTCAAATCCAAACAAAAAACGATTATTTTTTGCACCACAAATTAGTCTGACTCTTATCTCCAAGGGAAACTTTGATTTAGAGTTATACTCACCCTAGAAGCAGATTTACTACTATTTTTATTTGCGCCGTTCTATCCTGAGGGAATGTATTAAGAAATTTTGGAAGCATTATACCATAATTTTTTTTTTTTAAATTAAAGGAAATTTTTTTCTAGAAGCACTAAAGATAGGGGGATAAATTTTTTGTATGTCACTCTTTGTTGTCAAAATTACATTCTAATACAGGCTCATTGCAATAAGTCCAGCAGTTAGTAAGAAATTTCATTAAATGCTACTTTTATATATATATATATAAAAAAAAAACAATTAAATGTTTAAAAGAATTTCTAAAGAAACTAGGAAAAAAATAATAAAACATTCTTCTGTTCTAATACTCAAAAATAACCACTGCATAAATTAACAAAGTTTCAATTTAGTATATTGAATAGTTTACCCAATTATTTTACGCCGCGTCGACGTCAAGGCCATTAGAGGCGGGATGGGACTGTAGGCTAGGAACGGGAAAGAATTCGGCCATAGCTTTTTGTAGGAAGCATTCGCCTGAAGTGATTTGGGGAAACTCAAATCTGGTTGCCGGGACGGGGGGGATTCGAACCGGCGTTCTCCCAAATGCGAGATCAGAGATTTCCCATAAATGTTTCTCACAACGTACCATTTTTACATGGGCAGCATTGACACCTCCAACTCCCCTTAAGTAAGTTACATCTTTGTATATACATTTCTAGCAATAAAATTTGTAAGTCCACGCGTACGAAGTCGCTGGTAATTTCTACGCCGCAGCCTCTCTTCTGCTGCAAGTGGCGGCAACTTGGCAAGCCCCTGCCGCCCCTCCCTGGAGTTTGCCGTCGGCTAATACGATTGATACCCCTCTCCAGCGTCCCTCCAGCCCCCGCCCCCGGGGGCCCATTACGCCGCGGTGCAGACTGGCGCAGTGTCTGACAGCCCGTCTGGCAACACTGCCGGCCGGGCCGGGCCGGGCGCCGCGGCGCGCCGCGTCCTGCGCTGTTGCCAGACCTCCCCCGCGCTATCGACCGCCGCCAGCGCGCCGTCGGGCCCCCGGCTGCTGCGGCACACAGCGTTCATTGGCCCCGCCGTCTGCCTGCAGCGCCCCCTCCTCCCCCCCCTTTTGCCGAAATCGGGGCCCGGCGGCGCAGAGCGTACGCGCGCTCGTGCGTAACCTTGTGCTCACGGGCGACAGCGTCGTTAATGCCTCAGCGGAGTTGACACAAACAGTGCTGGCGTGACGGCGCGGCGCCCCATTCAGGCTCCAAAATGAACGGACTGCGCAACCAGACAGGTGCAACAGCAAAGTGATCTTTGGCTGCCTACCCAGGATACTACGAAATCCTGAAGAACATCAGAACAACTTGAAATGAAAATTTCTTGGGGATTCTGCCGGATAATATTCATTGACTGTGACAAAACTATGCTCATACCTCGCATTAACCTCATACCTTCTGACCCAACCGTGGCTTTTCAAATGATAAGGAAACAATTCCCAATAAAAGTAAACTTCACGATGGCCATTAATGAAGCACCCGGTCAGACGCTTCAAAGCACAAGATTGTATTCACGAGAATCTGTTATTTTTATTTTTTACTAGCTGACCCGGTGAACTCTGTTCCACCTTAGAGGCAATAAATAAGCAGATTAATTATTTTATTAAGTTTAATTTTTTCACTGCTAGCCGTGTGCCATTACAAAGACGCGGTTGGTTGATATTTCACAACATTATGACCACCGATCCTACTTTTAATTAAAGATTATGTGGCAGCAATCCTGGAAAATCCAGTGAGTTCAAAAATTCTGGTGGATAGTTGTCGACATCATCTTGGTTAGTTGCGCAATAAACTGATTTGTATGTCCTTAATTCACCGACAATTTGATTTTGAATTTTGAAATTATTTCATTTATACCTGTGTTTTTGTCTCTGCAATATAGCTCGTTCGTTCAACCAAAAAATTGACAGGGGTGTTATGCAGCCAGTCAAAACGTCTACGGGGATTTTGTCATTACCCATGCCAAGGAGGTGTTTTGAAAACATTTCTTCAGATCAATCATTTTGCAATTCCAAAGATAATCATAAAGCGCCTTTGTTTTGTTTTGATTGACTGGCAGTAATATTATTTTCGTTGATGACACGGAATCCATTTTTCCCTTCGAACTTTATTTTGGGCAGGCATAGACTAATATTCATACAGTCTAATCAACTTGCAGGCATACCATAGATAATCCTAACGCATCTTTGTTTTGTTTTGATTGACTGGTTTGTATGGGAAAAGAAAAGTGTTGATTTTACTATTTTCCTCGCAATTTTTACGTTTTTTTTTTCTGCATAAGAACCTTCTTTGTGGATTAAAGAAAATATGGGGGGAAAAATTAGCCAAATTGGTCGAGCCATTCTCTAGTTTTGCGCTTAGAAACACATTTGGTAATTCATTTTCATTTATATAGATTTTAAAAGTAAGAAAGTATTATTACTCGCAGCCAATTCAATCATCGTGAATTCTACCTAAGCAGAATGGAGCCCATCAACACAAGGCTTACCAGAACTTTGCATTCTTAAAATAATAGGATAAGTGTGGTTCGATCGTCAGACGCTACCGCATATCGCTTCTCAGCTAAAATACCAGTAATCGATTTTGCTTTTTAGGTATCTTAGTATTGCATGCTTTTAAACTGATGCATTCTATTTTCATAGTCGAAACTTTCCTGATAGGCGGCATGGGTCTAAATGTAAACACACTGAACAAATAAACACGCAATTGGTTTTCGAGAGAAGCGAAAATTTAAAAGCATCCAAGAAAATGCCACATACGGAGAAAGGAATGGTAACACGTAATTTAGTGGTATTATTTTCGCTGATCACAGGCAGGCATAGATCAATATCCATAGAGCCTGATCAACTTGAAGGCATACCAAAGATAATCCCAACGCGCCTTTGTCTTGTTTTGAATGAGGGACACGAAAAGTATTGTTTTTACTATTTTCCTTCCAATTTTTACGTTCAACCATATTTAACCATAGACAAAATTACGTTTAGCTGTCATTTGCGTTTTGTTATTCCAAGTCAGATGAGTTTTTGTTATTACACGTTTTATAGTGACTTGTATTCTCTTTGACGTTTTGTTATTCCAAGTCGGATGCATTTTTGTTACACCACGTTTTATAGTGACTTGTCATGTCACATGGGAACGCGGTCGAACAGGATGAAAAGTATCCTATGTCCGTCTCCTGGTTCTAAGCTACCTCCGTGCCAATTTTCAGCCAAATCGGTACAACCGTTCTCGAGTTATAAATAGTGTCACTAACACGACTTTCTTTTATATATATAGATATGGACATCTGTACATGCTTTTCAAGCGTTCGTAGATTCAGTTAATATTTATGTTTGTGTTAAGGACACATACGGTCAAAGTAAACGATAACATTATAGTTGCTAATATTGTTTTAAAAAAAGTTATATAAAGTAAAGAAATTTGGGGGAAAAAATCACATCTTTCAAAGCCAATATCTATTTTTGAATTATCTATTTTCAAGTATTTTACAATTTAACATGTAGTATTTAATGATAACGATTGATAAAAACTGATATTTATTACTACTCTTCAAAATAAAATACCTTTCATTAATAAATATACTTGTATTTACTTATCTCCACATTATTATGTAACCAGGTGGTGTTCTCATGAACCGCATTTCGGCGTTTATTAATCTCCGTTCGTCACATTTGCGCAGTGCCAAATCGCTCACTTCCGCACAGCAGGGTAGGTTTAGTTGCGATATTACGAGAGCATGATTCTTGTGTGCCGCTGAACAATAGATGTTCTGAAGGTGTTATTTATTATTCCTGTAACTTTCGCGAAGCTTGTAATTACTGTTGCAAATCGTTTTCTAAAGGGTGTCTCAAGTTGTATCCTAGGATTTTTAATGCAGGTTCGAGATCTATCAGTGTGTTTTCTATTAAAACTTTCGTTCTCTTGTCATGTTTCCCAATAAAGACCGTAACTTTGGTTCTCTTTTTAGGGACCTCACCATGTTATACTCTTTTGCCGTCTTATGGAGACTATATACCGATCAGTGCAGGTCATCTCCAGAATCTGCAACAGTGATTTGTCTAGGTTGATCTGTCCGTCTATCTTGATTCTGCCATGGGCTCCTTTTCTTCCTACTAAGTCTGCAACCAACAAACTTAACAAAAATGCTGCGCCCTCACCATATATATCACCGTTGAGTCCTCTCCGCAAGCGCAAGTTGGATTCTCTGCAATTCCATACTAATACATAAATGATTTTGATTTAATATTGAACGTCCTGACATATGTTGAATTTGCCCATTCTCTTCTGATCAGATGGAAATCTAAGACTATTTTCCAGGATCTAGAGAACGTCTTGTTACTGACCTCTTGCACAGCACTTAGAGATTTGGGAGCGTCCATAAACCACGTAGCTCCATTTTGCCCTCCAGTGAACACCCCCTCCCCCACCTCCACGTTTCCGACGTGGCTTTTGTCTCTACCCCCCATCCCCACCCCATTTTCCCTATTGATTCCAGAAAACATTACGTTCTGTTTTATCTTGCCAGACTATCGTAAATTACATATGGGGATAATTAAATGGCGAAAATAAACATTTACATGCTATTGTGTGTTCTCATTTTAACCGTGACAAATAATATGAACGAAAAGCTACGTGGCCTGGCTTGGAACTCCCCTCCCTCACCCATTGCCCAGCGTAGCTTTCCAGTAAACCCCTCTGCCCCCTCGACCAAGGTAGTTTATGTACACTACCTTCAGGATATTTCAAGCTGATACTCATCACCAGTGTTAGGATCTTTATGACCAAAAAATAAAGAAATATGCAGGCAAATATGATCTTGAAAATGGGTAAATATGACCTAAAAATGAGGAAATATGACCAACCCTTTAAAGTTACTACACATCAAAACATGCTCAATTATACATGATTTACCACATTTTTATGAATAATTGTCACGTCAATGAAATTGAATTTGTTTTTTTATTTTCCTAACGCGTTTCACTTCATTCTCTGAAGCATCTTCAGCGGTTCTGTCTGTGGGGTGTTTATACATATAATTAAATGTTACAATTTGCGCATGAAAATTATGGTATATACAGATATAAGGTTTAATTACATGTATATGCGCCCAGCAGACAGAACAGTTGAAGATGCTTCAAAGAATGAAGTGAAACGCATTAGGAAAATAAACAACAAATTCAATTGCATTAGCGTGACAATTATTCATAAAAATTGATCCTATCGCAACTGAGGAAATGACCCACAATATCCAGATACATGATTTATTTTATCTAGTAGTGTCGCTTTCATGTAGACAGCATAATTTGCTTCTGTGCACTCGCTGCACCATTGGTAAATTAAATTTTAAATCGTTTTGTTGAAGTCACTTTGATTTCAGATAATTTACCGAATAGAACTATATCATCTGTACTAATATACTCCTCTCTAAATTCTCTTACGTAACTTCGCACTTTCAAAAAAATTTATCTTCGGCATGGTGGTAAATCTACTCACTGATCCACTGCAGATTTAACGATGACAGAGGACATTTCATTGCGATATTGATTGACGCGGATCGACACAGGCATACTTCTGCCGCATTGTCGAGATTAAAAGGTGGGCGAAACATTAGTTTTAGAGAGTGACAATAGTGTATAACTTTAATTCTGGACTGGTGAATTAGTATAGCAGAATTACAGTTCTGTGAATAATTATCTTAATTTCTTCTGATCTATATCTATTGAATTCCAGGTACTATTAAAAACTACCAGTTTTTTCCTCAAAATATGACCATATGCCCATAAATATTATCGAAATATGACGAAAACTACGAAAATTGTTTGGATATGCATTTATGTACTATATGAAATACATTCAAATACAATCAGAAACGTTGAATCGGTGTTTGATTCTGCATTTCAGCTAAAAAAAAGGCAGGAAAAAATATTACTTATCCTAAAGATCCGAACTCTATTCATCACGTTATTTAGGACTATGCGTATTTGTAACACTGTATTTCGTCCATTTTTGAGGGTCAAACATTGGTCAGAATAGGTTTTAACTGACTGTTAGTTTCTTATGGAGTACTGAAGATAACTTCTGTCCACAGGTTATTTCTAAATTGTAAATGAACGGGATTTATTATGTTCAGGAAACAATTCTGAAACTGCACATCCGTGATCGCCAAATACAGATAAAAGGCCAATTATCAAACTTTAACATTACACACTAATGTAATGGGCTGATTAGATTTTAATTGTGATTCAATTTTTGTACTTATGTTTGTCGATTAGATTTGCAAGTTTGTTTACAAGAAAGTTGTCTGCAAAGTGAAGCCACTTATTTTCCTCCACCACAAGTGAAAATGATTTTTGCTAAGCGTATTTTAGGTTCTTTAACAACAGATTCAAGATATATATATATAAAAATCAGAATGTTACGACGATGTTACTATCCAAATTGAGAAAAGTTAGAAGTTATGGCCTGTTTCAATAGAGACACCGTTTCAATGCTTTGAAGGACGGCAGACTAACAATAGACTAACGGCGAGCTACGATGATTGGTGATTAGTAAAAGTTAAAGCATTTTTCCCACCTAGCAAAACGCAAGACAAATATAGCTGTGGCCAGGAAAATTGGCGGGTGAGTGCAATCGCGCTGTTGCCGCACTTCGGAACATTCTCGCGTAGTGCTCTCTCTCTCTCTCTCTCCCTCTCTCTCTCTCTCTCTCTCTCTCTCTCTAACACTAGAAAATGGTAGCGCTGAACGTCCTGTGTTGCCTAGTTCGAGCTTCAACGCTTAAAGTATTACTACGAGCTAACAAGTGAATTTAACTGTTAAGTGCGCGGTTTGGTAAGAGCGCGTTTGAAGCCACCCGCCAGTATTTCTGCCCCCAGCTATAGGATCAAGAAACCGTTGTATACTTTTTGGCTTAAGTTGTGGAGTGCAATTCGCGTCACGTTTTGGAGAAACATTTTGTTAAATCATCTGGTGAAATCCAATCAGTTAGGTATAATTTTCTGAACCTGATTCTAGTTTGTAACAACGGTATGATTATTCTGTTCCAGGTCTACTGATGGGAGAACCAAGCCAACCCACAACGCAAGAGATTGGCTGACAACTAGCCCCACCGAACTCCTGGAAAAAGTAATGTGGACTGTTGGTAATGAACGACGAAAGTGACATCTTTATAATACCAACAGCTGAAATAAGACGGTTGACCGGTCTGTTACCTTGCCATTTTCAGCAGAGAATACAACGACTTGAAGCGTTCGTCGACCAAGGACGTCAAGTCCTTGGTCGACAAACGCTGAACTATCCCCCGGCCGCCTTGTGGCTGGAGCTTCCCTCCATCTATGATTCTGTAATACCACAAAGTTGTGTTGACCGAACTGTCCACAAAAAAATCGAACCCGTAAAGACACTTCATGAACAAATTGGCTCAATGCACAGTGATCTGTTAACTATAATTTCGAAGCAATATATCTTTCGATTTTGTTGTCTTTACTTTTACAAATAATGACTGAGCAATGTTTTTTCATTAATTCATATTTATTTCGTTTCTATTTACAGTCGAGTCAATATTAATTAAAAATGTCACTGCTGCGAAATGGTAACACCTTTCCCAAATTATCGTTTAATAAGTAATATCTGTAATTAAATAACTCGCCCTACGCACGTTACTATTATTTTTCCTTATTTTACATTCCTCGGAATACAGCAAACATCCTTTGGGATTATCTCACGGTAAATACTACACACTGTTCAGCCAAAAAAAAATATGACCACCTACTTACTAGCATATTGGTCCACCTTTCGAACGCAATACAGCAGCGATTCGGCGTAGCATGGATTCTAAAAGTCCTTGGTAGGCTTCCAGAGGTATCTGACACCAGATTTCTACGCACAGGTCACGAAATTCCCTTAAGTTACAGGCCAGCGGTTTGTGGGCGCGGTCCCTGGGAACGAGTATCTCGGGCACGGAAAGACTGGTCGGCTGTTCGCCTGCTATTGCAGTAAGCATCTATGGAAAGTGTTTGAGGGACGGTGAAATCACGAGTAGGCAACAATGTGGTGGACACCCACGCCACATCACAGAACATCGAGGTAGGAGTCTTGCCCTCTCTGTAAAGCAGGATATGGGGTGATCTGTGGCAGATCTGACGGAAGAGCACAGTTCTGGTGATTCCAGAAGTGTTTCAGAGCATAAGAATAATATCACAGTTCCCGAGATGCTCGTTCCTAGGTGCCGCGCTCACAAACTCCTGTCCCGTGATTTAAGGGACTTTCGTGACTTGTGCGTGGAAATCTGATGTCAGATACCTCTGGAAGCCTACCATGGACTTGTAGAATCCATGATACTCCGAATCGCTGCTGTATTGCGTTCGAAAGGTGACAGGGTGGTCATAATGTTTTGACCGATCAGTGTATATGTCGTCGAGATTACAGCGATAATGCAACCAGGGCAAGAATTCCATCTCAATAAATAATAATAACTATCTTTTGCCTTAGACTTCCTTCACCTGCAACAGAGAAGGCCTCGGTGGTGTAATAGTCGACTTGTAAGTTATCACAGTGTGGGCAAGTATAAAATGTATAAAGACTAAATATCCGATACCTATAAAAAAAAACGAGTTAGCCTAGCATCACGTGAATTTGTATGCTAATGTTTCGATCATATTTAATTTAAGTTATTGTGATAATATTGATCAAGAACCAGATTTTAAACCTGAACCTAAGGTTTAGATTCTGAAAAATCTTATAAAATCAGTCAGCAGATTTCAAGATACTATCGATAATATAGGTAAAAATGTTTAATTTTCAGAACAGCTTCTAATTTTATGTTCTGTCACCAGGTTATGTAGTGTGATTAGATATACCTCTAATTTTAAGTCAGATTATGTGATTTTAAACTGTAAAAATCAATTCAGTGGTTTTCAAGTTTCAGATTATAAGAAAAAAAGTTTGACGTCCAGAGCAGATTTTAATTACCTGACCATTACCATGTGACGTAGCGCCATGAGTAACGTCAGTATTTGATACGAGCGCCAGGCTTTCAAATAATGATAAACCTCATCAAAATCTGTTTGGTAGGTTTTTGCGTAGTGCCAAAACAAAGACACAAAGCCCCGACGAAGATTTATAATAGTATAGATAAGAAAAAACATTTATTGGACCATCTGGTGATATTCTCTGAAACCAGTAATGTTCTTGGCTGAAATCGACCCACAATGGGAAATGACATCATCACAGAAGCATGCAGGATGGTTGGAGCATTAGCACCGTGCGCCAATCAATAGCAATTACGGACAATTGGATGCACACAGCTATTACACCGTAGATGATATCCGGAGCGCTGGCAGCCTGATCAACCAAGCAGGAATCCGAAAGGTACCACTATTTTTTTGGACAGAAAGGTCACTGGGTCACTCCACAAACATAACCTTTTCCTAAATTTCGGGTACATGCCAAACACTCTTTTTTCACACTTATGTAAATGTTTTCCAACTCAGTGCTCGTTGGCTTCAAGCTGGGTTGGCAATAGTACAGTCAGACACTCTTCCACGATATTTACAAGACAATGGTGCCGATGTGGTTAACATATAATGCCACATTACACTTTGCCTTAAATATGTTAGCCATGTTACAATACACCAGTCACCTGCTGTCATTGCTGAAACACGTCAATATGCAGTTGTCCGTAATTTCCCTGTCAATAAAACATAAACGAAGATTCTCATATACTTAAATTCAACTAAAACTAACTGTGACTACCTAAAAAAGTACATCATCAATATCAAATAATTTATTCGTTTTCTAGATCAAATAAAAGAATAAATGAAATGTATTATGCATTAACTGAAATTTTAATTTATTTTCTGTGTAAAATCTTTCGTGTTTATCAAAACTTGCATCTAATATCAATATATCGAATATTTATAATGATAATTAAATCTTACCCCATCTTTGAGCTTTTCATTTCAAGGAACTGTACGGTTTTGTAGTCAATGGCAATAAAAGTAATAAAGTCATGTGAGATCGCAGTACCTAACGACTACACATTAGTTCAACTCTTAAAACATAATCAACATTTGGTTCAATAAAAGCACTCCATAATGATTTTGTGTATCGGTATATATGTAGTGATATAAGGAAGACAGCTGCATTTAGTTTAAAATAGCTGATGTAAATCTACCGTATGCAGTCTTTGATCTGACTATTGTCTCTTATATTTTCCGTAATTTTAAAATAGGTAAAAACAAATAAACATATTTAACATATACACCGATTTATTATTGCAGCAGATAAATACAATTAAAATACAGTATAATAAAATTACAAAAAGGCGATTTCTCTAAACTGAAGGTATTTTTGAAAAATTTGTTCTAAACGAGTATGTGGAAGTCACCGAAAGAAATTTTTTCCGTTTTTCGCTGGATGTTTGTTTGTTGGTTTTTTTTTTAATTAATTAAAAGTTATTATATCGATTTTGATTGGTTTTCAACAGCTTTATTGCTCCTGATCTAATTTAAAATCTAGAGAATGCTTCATCTCTCTACATCGTCTGGCAGTAGAGCATGAAATTAATCTCCATTTTCTTCATTCAAATTTTAAAAATATAATTTAAGCTTACTGGAAATCTAATTAACGGATTTTGATGGGATTTTTACATCTGACCTAGATTTTGCGTTATCTATCATCATACGACCTTGATTTACCGGTTAGATAGCTGAAGTCAAGCTAGCAACAGAGACAGAAAAATTTTCCTAACTGACTTTCCTACACACGTCACGCTGCTTTAATAACTTTCTGTAACATTTGTAATTAAATACTTACTGACTGAGCGAGCTACATTCATAGGAAGTACTTGGGGACTGTAAGTGATGGTAAAATCAAAATATCCTCACCCGCATGTTTGTGTACAGAGAGCGTATGGTCTAAAGTCGTAGGCTTCTAGATCAAGGGCATTGTTCATCCTGTGGTAGATGACTACTTGAACATGATTAATTCACCACATGTTTACAAATAACAGGCATGCGAACATATAACTCTTCAAAATCCGGCAAGGATCTGACACTTGTTAAATAAGGTGGACACGACGAGAGAAGCTTGAATGTGAACAGATGATGTTTGCTTCTTCCTGAAAAAACCCAGCTCGCTCCCTTCCCTACTGCGAGAGATGCCATGTGGTTAATTAAACGATTGGCACATGACACAAGTAGCTAACGCCTAACGTATGATTCAGCAAGAGCACCCAGACTTCTGGTCCAGCCGAAGAGGGAGAAGAGGCGCAACACTGGAAAAAGAGCAAACATGTCTATTCAATTGCCCGGCAAGATTTTCAGCATCAGCGTATTTGTAGTCCACGGGGTTGACGAATGTCTTATAATGTCAAAATCAACATGACTTCTGCTGCGGCCTGGGGCAAAAGAACAATCTTAAGAAAAATTATCCTTAAATTCATCTTTTGTACAGACAGTATTACCAGTTCAACAGGAGTATGGACTTTGAAATAACAGTTAGAAATGTAACTAGAGCCCTTGAAAGCCTGTCAGATTATTGTAGTATAAACTACCTCAGCCCTAACCCACTAAAGACTCAAATGTGTGCCATTCATCTTAAGAACACAGAAGCTCATCGGAGGGAAAAAAAAAGAAACGCGAATTCATATAGTCATTTAACTTCGTCCTCGTTAATTATGGTTCTCAGTTGTTTGGTAGTTTAGTTATTAGTAAGTTATGTGTTTTCCTCGTGTGCTTTTAGCATTTACTACTTTGGATGCTTCTACACTACGGCCATATAAGGTTTTTTCCTTTACTTCGAGCTTTACGGCTCGGCAACGTCGCCTGGAAAGAATGGAAGGGGGAAAATGAACTGGAACGAATTTGGTTATGGCCTTTTGAAGCAACCATACTGTCATTCACCTGGAGTGATTTCGGGAAACCGTTGGATGACAGGACGGGAATTCCAACCCACGTCCTTCGAAATATCAGGCCCAAGCATAACTGCTTATTCACCTGGCTTGGTATCTAAGTGATTTGACCGAATACCCTATGCTTCTGAAAGAAACAGATGTGATGAAGACAAAGACACATAAATTTCTTTGTCAATGTTTCGATCAGATATTTATTTTCTCTCCATCCCCTCTTAAGATAGCATAATGATATGAGCCTTTTACTTTAAGCCTGACCCTAAGGTTTAAAACGATGTAAACGGCTTCAAAATATATTGGATAGTTTTTAAATTATGCCAGCTTTGAGTCAATTTTACCATGCTGTTCCTGAGTCAGGCAACGTAGAGTTAAAAGGAAAATCATAAATATCTCAGATTTTAATTTAAGCCATTAGCTTTCAAACCGCAAAAACACCTTCAAAATCCATTGCAGTTTTTGCGTGTTGCCGGAACAAACAAACACAGTACCATTACAAATTTACAACACGAGGCTCGTCCTCAAAGTGTGAGTCAATGGGTTGCGAAAATAAAGAATAATCTTTTTTATTATCTTTGTTGTTAAATGTTAGCACATAAATTACAATGCATATCTATTGTTATTGTGGCGTTTGTAGCATCGTGACAACAGCATATTTTGTATTCCTTAGTGTAAAACACTCCCTGCAATGCGGCAACCAAAATGTCGTCGGTGTAAAGACGGTTGCTTACTTTCAGTTGTGTTATAGGCAATCCATTTTACATCACCATTGACAATGTGATCGAGACCATTTCCCTCATTAATGACACATTCATCTTAAACTTCAACAATTTATCTGAAAATTTCCGATCCACTAACATTCTTTGCTTGCATAAATCTTATCACCAACCGTTCTTTACAGGGGGCGGAATTTTGTATTTTAACATCCAATTTAAACTAAAACTGAAAAACGACATTCTTTTGCAACATAACTCACACAATTTTTGAGCTGGACGATCAGTGACAAACAGAAAGTTCAAGACCTGAACATTCCCTATTCACAATCGATTCATACTTTATGGAATCGCCTTGTAGTGTAGACTGAAAGGTGATACTTGGAACTATCTAAATGTAAATGTTTCTGAGATGATGATAGTAAATAATATGCTGTATATTTGTTTAACTGATTGCTCCTCCTACTTATTCAGACCAGTCCCGATTATAATGTGAATAAGGAACAGTATTTGTGACCTAAGAACACGCTATGTTGGACGTGTGCGCTGAACCGCAGTCTTACTGTACTGAAGAGGTACAACACATCAGGGGTCAAACTTAAGAGCTAGCTTAGCGACTGACCAGATTAGGCGATTATCTGTGATCATCTAAGCGTTTAATGGGGTGGTCCCAGCTTTCAGAATGAAAAACTTCACAATCAAAATAAGACAAATCAAAAGAACGTAAATAACATCATTCTCAGCAGAGGCAGACAACTAAGCTTCCCCTAGCAGGTAAGGGCTTTGTTTTTAAATTATTAGGAATTTTTGGTGTATGTTGGAATCGGTAAAAAATTTGAAGACGTTACTTCAAAGGTAGTGAACAATGATGACATATGCTATCCACATATTTCTTGGAAAAAGGAGAAACTGAATTGACCGAAAACATTGTTACATTCGCACAAACGATGATGTAATTACAGCAGAAAATTGCAGAAAGAACAAGAACAAAGTCAAATAGTCGCAGTAAGAAGTTTATCTGCAGATGCGCAATCAGCTAAAGTGTTCGGAGATGGAATGTGTCTTATTATCTCTAGTAAAAGTCCAGTGTCTTTTGAAGACGTGTTAAAGGAGGTGGTTATCAAACTCCTGTATAAATGACGAGTTCTGAGTCAGTCTAAGCAGACGGTTAGTAAGTGTTAAGGAATGGTGGGGTCTGCGCAGGGAATATTATTAATGACAGAGGCAAGTTTTCGCGAGCTGAGCCGACTGAATACTCCGTAATAGCGACGAGGAGTTACAAAATTCAATTCAATAGTATCCTTTTGATTTTGCAGAAATCATCGAAAATTTTTATTGAAAAATATTGATGGCTGTGCTTTTTTTTAGTGGAAATAGACAACAATTCTTAAAAAATATAAAACTTTTAGTATGTATTTAAAGCGTTAATGACTGAACTTTTACAGGAAACTCCTATAATTTAAAGCGTTAATTCCCTGAATATATTCAGGAAACTCTTAATATTTAAAGCATTAATCCCTTAAATTTTTCGCGAAGCTTTTAATATTTAAAGAGTTAATCCACGAAATTTTTCAGGAAACTTACTATTTAAAGCGTTCATCCGTGATATATTTCAGAAAACACCGTATATTTAAAACATTAATCCCTGAATATTTTCAGGAAACTCATAATATTTAATACGTTCATCCATGAAAGATTTCAGGAAACTTTTAATATATAAAGCATTTTTCCGCGAAATCTTCAGGAAACTCTTAATATTTAAAGCATTAATCGCCGAATTTTTTTAGGAAACTTTCAATAATTAAAGCGTTCATCAGCGAAATTTTCTAAGAAACTTTTAATTTTTAAAGCGTTAATCCCTGAAGTTTTTCATGTTAATTGAGTAACCTAAGTGTGTCATCGGGATGCAGGACCTGTGCGAACATTTCTTCGTCAATTATCTGTCACCAACCATTCTTCGCCAATAATATATAGTTATAACTACACAGTAAAATCAAAATACCTGGAACAACGTAAACACCAGGAAGAATTGAAATATTTATGCGACGTGTTGGAGGGGTACTACGTGTACTGTGACATATGATGAGAGGTATACTCGCACAAGTTTACTTAGACGCATGTAAAACAACTATCGCAGTAACCCATCCTGTTTGTGGCCTATAACTTCCCTTCGAGAGCAATCAGAGTGATTTCTTCTGAGATAGCTCCGCGTGTGGACGTGCGAATGAACCGGTGATTTCTTTCCCTCTTCTTCCGACTGGACTTCGTTGATGGCTCTTTCAGCACCGGAGAGAAGAAGTGTCTGCGGGCGAGGGGAATCTCGGCGGGGCTCGGCCATTCATATTCCCTGAGTCGCCGTCCCGCCAAGCACTGCCTCGCCGCCCCGTATCGATTTGTTCGATCGCAGTCGACCACGGAGGGGATCGAACGAAATTACTGCTCCAGCGCTCTCCGACAAGGGGAGCAGGGCAATTTTATGAAACGCATTATGACCAAGGCCCAGTAGCTAACTTGTATGTCGCTCGGTGCCGCAATATGGCCAAATGACAGGGGACATGTGTCATGTTGGCACAATCGAAGCTCAAGTTTGTTATTTTCATCACGTACCATACAATACTAAACTTGATTTGTGCGAGGAGATTTTACCGGCGTAATGATCTTTTCAGGTGCACAGAGGGAGGGTGTTATACAATCACAACGTTTCTACAGCTGAATTAGCAATTTATATCAGGTGTCATGTAGCTTCCAGATATGACAAACTAGGCACCTTGCACCTGATGAAGACAGTAGAGCCAGCTTTCGAAACGTTGTGTTTCTACTACACAATCCGGCTGGACACCGGAGAAGATAATATTGCTGGATGAAACTTGTTTCAACTGCGTAGCATTTACAGAAATCTTTTAGCTTCTGAATTCCTACGATGCCGTTTTGACTCATTTCTGCAAGGTGCGTTAAAGGAGCTTCTTGATAAACTCCTAAAATTTGAGACAATAAAAATATTTTCGAGATTTTGTTTCTTGTTTTGTGACAGAAAACAAGAATAAAAATTAAAATTTAGAGGATGGAAGCCATAAATTAACTCACAATTAGCAGAATTAACAGGGTATTGAATCCAACTAACTAAAAGAAAATTATTTTTATACTAAAGAATTTTTGCTAATGTTTAACGAAGAATTATGCAAGGAGTGATGCACTGAAAGTGAGTCATGAACAATATGAGATAGTAATGAAAAGGATTTAATGGGCTAATGGGTGTTCCAGAAGAATTTTGAAGATAAGTTATATAAAAAATGTTATATTTCCAGTTTTTTACTAAATTTATTTCCTTTAATACGATACTGCCATAATTAACTTTACATAAGCATTCATGGTTATTACCACTAATCATTCTACAGTCTGTTCTGGACATGACCATGTCATGCAGTTTTCAAACAAATGAAGTCAGAAAAGAAGAAAACAGATGCTATAAAAAAACTTTCGATTTTCATTTTTTACCATTTAGGAATCTGCGTATCAGCATGGATACTTTGGTACCTTCCTTTGCCAGACGACATGGTGCGCTTGCGGATAGGAAATACCAGATTCTCGAAATTTGTATTTTTTTCTAGTAACTCAGAACTTAGCCCACAGGTGTATTTAATCCTCTCGTAGGAAGCATACTAACCTAGTGTGTCAGAGATAATACGGCTAATTCCTTTCGTCCAAGATATACCGCTTGAAGTGAATCTTAACCACATGGCGATAAAACAAGCAATGCCACAGGTGAAAGTCAGGAAAAAACTTAAATTCGAACCGGTTACCTTCGGTTTTTTTTTTTTTTTTTTTTTTTTGTTTCGGACACTCCCAGTCAGCATGTCGTTTTCAGCACAGCGTGGTTTCTAAATTGCCTCAAATGGTATTTTATTTTAATTAGGATTTAATTAGTAAGTAGGCGTGGCTGCTGCATCTTTGTAAACTCGAGTCAATCGATGAATTAAATTTGACGTTGTCAGGCGCCAGCTTTAGCAACCTCCTGCATAGTCCTTCTTGAGGTTTCCCAATATTTCAATATTCCACCGTGATATGCGCTCCATATATTACAACACGCTGATTGAAAAGACTCTCATATTCTGCTTCCTTTGTAGTTTCACTGCGGTTATTCACAAGTCTTTCTTTGAAGTGCAGTATGGCATTTCATTTTCTCAGTTCATATATATAGATTCTACTTCGGGTACTGTGTGGTTAGTTCCTCCTGTAAGGTGTATATTAATCATTTTGTTTTATTTTACTTTTTTGTTTTGATCAGAAATTACCAGGGGTAAAATAAATTTTATCTGTGCTAATACGTATTTCCATGTGTATCGCATGCTTAAGCTTTGGCAATCCTGGGATAGTTGAGAGCTAGCAGTCAGTAACAGGGGGCAAGTGAAGTAGGATGGGAAAAAAACTTTGAGAGAATCTGGAGTCATTGCAAGAGTTAATTTTAGTAGCTGCCATAAGGTTGTAGTGTGTATTCTATAATTGATTTACATTGAAAAGAAGGGTAAGGTTTATTAGCAACAGTAATAATAAGATTTGTGAAACAACATTGTAATACAGAGTTGAAACGCAAGGTTAAAATGCAGGGCCGATGGCTTTGTTATGAATATTTTAAATGCAAGTGAAAGGTGCTCACCTTCAAATAGTTAAAAATGTCCGAGTAATTGGCATTTATAACATTGGAAGAAATTGACTTTTAAATTGGTGCTGGAGTGTGGCTAGTCCAATGGCATCTGTAGATATTGCTAGGCTTTTTTTCATTTTGAACAATATTTCAGTTTACTCACCGGTGACTTGATGAATATATGGCAGAGGATAACAAGTAATTCTCCTGCCTAAAAAATCAAAAATAAGTTAAACAAATAAAGCAATAAAAATAAAACCGAGCAGTTAACCAATTATGATGTATCATTTCTAACACGCCATTTATTTAGTTTCGAAAAGAATCAGCCGAAAGTTTTTGATCTATGCAATCCATAAAATTGTAAAGAATTTGTATCTGTAAACTAAATTTAATTTATTTCAGTTTGTTTGTTTGTATTTAAAACGATTTAATGCTGTGTACACGAATTATGATACAAATGCCAGAATTACACATTTTGGAATTATTGTTTGCCTCTGTCCGGACCCATCACGTAAAATCTTGCACATAGTGATATGTCTTGGGTTGGCATATGGAATACATCTTATTTGATTAATTACGTAATTCTGCAATAACGCGTAAAAAAATCCACGTTTCGCCAAACACCGTATAGGTTAAATAAAATGTATCACAATGGTACGAACAAGTTTCAACAGTTATCATCATTTAACTTATGCAAACAAAGAAAATCTAGTGGTTGTTTTTACCTATGTTAGGTACGTGTAGTTCTTATCTCTTATACACATGTAAATGGTTAACTTTCTTGCCAATGGATAGGAATGGTAGGTCGTGGTGGTTCGCGAGACAATCTGTCCTTTCGCGCGCCAGCATGGAATAACATACAGCTGAGACAATTGGCTGCGTCACAATATTTGCCTACAACAGAAAGCTCTGGGAGATTAAGTCAGATTCCTAACTCCAAAACAAGTAGGATGTCCTCTGGTAACTATACTAAATACCTGTCAACCGCAGGCTCTATTTGGACCAATCGTTTCTCAGACACTTGTATTGACGACGCCTTTATTTCCACTTGCCCATCGCATACTAAAAATTAATTCAAAATGAATACGGTTTTAATGATAGTTCCAACATTCCTTCTGGATAGTTATAGCTGTGGTTACGGAAACTGGCGGGGGGCCAAGAGCGAGTTTTTTTCTCGCTTAGCGCTCTTTCTATAACACTAGGAAAATGTAACTCTGAGTTTCCTGTGTTACCTAGTACGAGCGACTACGTAGAAACTGCTACTACAAACAAACAAGTGAATTTAACTGATAAGTGCGTGGTTTTGTAAAGGCTCTTTAGATGTCACAAGCCAATACTGCTGACCACTGCTATAGTTGACAGGCAGAGTGTTCATGTCTTCCTTATTTTTCGTTACACTTTTTTGACGGATGCCATGCAAACCGAGAACTTTGGGTCTTTGTCTTGGTTTTTTGCGGTGGCGCTTCATCCACGTGGTTTCCCGTGGGCACCCCATCAGCGTGGCGAAATCGCTTCTGCTTTGAGAGTCCATCCCCACTTGATAAGTGGGTTCCCCATAATTAGGTGGGTAATTCTTCCAACACCAATCCTGTGGCGGGGGTTTTATGCGGATAGTATGGTAGTGGGTGTGGTAGGGGTTTGAGTATTGAAGGGTGTCAACCCGGGTGCCTCTTATACCCCACACCAGGACTCGTGCCTGTCTGTTCATTCAACCATTTGTAGATAGGCCTACTGTAACGTCCAGAGGAATAGTGTCTGTGTTAAATAGATGTGTTTGATTGTGTATGCATGGGCGAAGCACGTGTGCGAATTGCACTGTGACAGCTGCCCTGGGTGGGCGTTGGCGGCTGTGCAGGGCAGGTGTGACTGCGCAGTGTGTGCTGAATACGAGAAGAGCCGAGTGGAGCGTCCGCCGCTCGATCAATAGCAGCGGCGGGGAGGCTGGAGCACAGCGGAGGCTGGGACCACCTGCGACACTCTCAACAACCTCACAGACAAGAAGCTTTCAGAGCTTGAGCAAACCAGACATACTTCCAGCAGGCTCGAACAAATGGGAAAAGATGGATACCATCCACTTTAGTAAAATGCGTTCTGTCTGGAGACTGGACTCACCTCAATGGATCGGTAATCTTCGGCGAGTCTCGATAATGCCCGAAGTGTTAGTTACAGTGACTGCCACCACAGCGCTGCTAAACTAACCAGGAAACTTCAAATGAACAACTGCATTGGCTTTATTTGTGCTTAAACTGTTAAAAGGAAGTATAAATTTCAAATCAATAATTGAATTAGATAATATTTCAAGTTATTTTGTTAAAAGGAATTGTAACGCGCGATGCTAGCTGAAAGGCAATTTTCAGTTGTGGAAGTAACTGAAAAAATATACTATAGACAGAGATTAATATATATATATATACATAATGCTAGACTAAGATTAAAGAAATTACAGTGTGACGATCGTTTAAATTTGCAATTGTCTTTGTGTATTTACGTCGATTAGATGCAGAAATTCATGCAAGGAGGAGAGCATTTGATGTTTGCCGGGTGTCCAGATTTGGGTTTTCCATGTTTTCCCCAGATTACTCCAGGCGTATGCCGGGATGCTTCCTTGCGTGTTATTCTCTGCAAAACAGGAGATTAGAAACGGGTAGGTTTACTAAAAACTAAGAGAAAGTTTACACGAAATGCACTTAGTCCTAATCGTGAAACATATCAATGAAATAAATAAGAGTTATCCTTTTTTGAATTTATACTTTTCCGTCATTTAAAACCAAATGAATTTCTTAAAAAATAATAATAATAAAACCTAGCCATATACTCCGAGAATCTAATCAGTAAAAATGATTGTTATTCGTTTTTCCTTACAAGCTTTTCCAGAACAAAATCCTACTACTAGTGTAGGGTGATACCAGTCACTTTTTACGGGTGTTTAAACTAGTGGCTAATAAATGGGTTTTATATTCCTTCATCTTTTTTGACGGAATAGTCACACAGGAACTAAACTGTCACAATGAAATAATAAATGAAAAACAGAGTGACAGAAAGGGCTACGGGAAAAAGCACGTTCAGTCTAAGTCATAGAGATGGCGAAATAAATAAACTTGTAAAAGACGAGGCTTATGAGCAGGATAATTGAAATGGAATTAAGCTGTAAGTGTCATGATAACAGAGGGGGGAAAATGAAGGTGACAACTTTTCGAGGAAGGAAACGAAGGGGAAAACAAAGAGAATATGTCATGACACACTGATGATTGACGAGGTAAATACTTGGAAAACAGTAAAAGTAGACAGAGACAGCTGTTACTGCACCGTGCAATGGAACAACAGTGGTTATAGTCAGTTCAGTTGACAGAGGCGGCTCAAGGTGAATCTGTTTTATCCCCCCTACGCTGCCCTGACCCCTACATGCGAAGGGGAAATTTGCCACTCGCCTACCTGGACAAAGCGTTCAGCTCGCAGAAGTAGAAAGGGAGGTGGTGGTGGTGGTGAGATGAGTAGCTGGGCCATCGAAACATGACCTTGAGGCGTCATTTCAGAGTGAACAGAGTATAACAATAAAGAAGGAATTAAGGAGAATCAAGAAAGTTAGCATTATGTTAAGCAACAATTCAGGTATTTATACCGCGACTTTATGGGTTAATATACATCTACTTCAACAAACTAAAAAATATTTATAACAACAATTTATTAAATAGTAATTCCTTTCACTGAAATGTTCCAGTGCAAAGTACATACGCCAGACACTGTGTAATGAAACAAAATACCTTTCAACTTAGTTTTTTATATATATATATAGGGTATACTGCGTTGATATGTTTCATTCCTTCATTTTTATTAAGACGTAGCACGAATTTTATTTTATAATAGAGAAAAAGTATTTGTTTTAAATTGGTTCGCTGGGCGTTTACAACAGAGAGTAGTGTAAGCATCTTTGGAATGTCAATCAGTCTGTCATGGAGTGTGTTTATCTTTGTGGAAGTCTGCGAGATGTGGTAATGGCAGGTTGAGACTTGTTTTGGTTTGATCAAATACCTCTCCACCCAAATGATGGCGACTGAGTAGGAACGGAGAGAAAATCGGCCATAGTCTTTTAAGGAACCATCCCGGTATTCGCCTGGAGTGATTTTGGGAAACCATGGAAAACCGAATTCAGGATGGCAAGCCCAATCACTTGTTTATTGTCATAAGCGTTTCACCTCTCATCGAGGTATCATCAGCGACGAATCTGTGCTAAAAGTTAGACTAGTTTTGCAATTGTAAAATCATGTTTAAAGTAACAATAAAATTGTATCATTTGCTGGTTGTTTATTACTTGTTACTTACGTTGGTGTTATTATATTTCTACATTGCAATAAGTAATTAATTTTTTTTTAGGTTTGGCATTTGCATATTTCTGCTTTTTCCACCAAAATTGTTCCGACTAGCACCATCTTCCAAAATACTCCAATTGTATGTACTATCCGTTTTCGCAAACAATTTCTCTGCCATGGCTCATTTGTTGCTGTCAAGGTTGTGCTTTCAGCATCATTTTGAAAGTGCATTGATGGGAAATGTTTTTTATTTATGCGTGGTGCGTGATTGTGTGGACTTAGCATTTTTCTCTTATGGCCTTACGCCTCGTCGACGTCGAGGTCATTAGAGGCGGAATGGGACTGTGGACAAGGAACGGGAAGAAATTCAGCCATGGCCTGCTGAAGGAAGCATCCCGGCATTCGCCTGGAGTGATTTGGGAAAACCAGAGGTCAGAGCGTTAACCACTCACCCACCACGCTCGGTTTTTGCTTAGTAGTTTGTGTGTTTGCGTTTATTGTATATACGTGTCTGTCTGGTTATTAATTTTAAAGAGGTTAGTCTTGTTAGGTTTAAGTGGCCGTTAAGTACCTGTATACCACTTCTTACTGCTTTTTGAATGAGACTTTTCCTGTAGAGTGAGAGGGTTGTGTCCTCAGAACAAGTGTATTACAACTGTGTTCACATTTATTCTTCTGTTCGTTTCATTTAAGTAATGCCATCATATACTCCTACTATGACTCACGTAAAAGTAATCCACCAATGCTCTGTACTCTAAGAGATAGCTTTAGTCAAGAATGCAGGGAATCAACGTTCCAGTTTTCCTCCATGTAGCTGAAACAAAAGAGTACTTCACATTGTATCGACCCGGCAGAGTTCCAGTCGACACATCATGAGATGACGTCACACAGTAGTGGATCTGTACCAGGCAGAAAGTGGTACGCGTCGAATCCAGCTGGAAAAATGAGGTGTAGTTTATTACCACGGACCCCTGATGTTAAGCAGAGGGTGCGCATCAAATAATTTCTCATCATAACAATCAGAATATTAGCAACACGGACTTTACATCAATTTCTGATACGGTGTGCACATGAATATTTGCCTGCTGAGACAACTAAGAAATATCAAATCTTCCCTCCCATTCGGGATGACGCCAGTTCGAATCCCCGTCCGGGCATCCAGATTTGGGTTTTCCATTGTTTCCCCAAATCACTCCAGACGAATGCCGGAATGCTTCCTCATGGCCGAATTCCTTCCAGATCCCTATACCCAGTCTCATCCCGTCTCTAATGAACTCGATGTCGATGAGGCGTAAAGCCATAATTAAAAAAATCAAATCTTTGTAGAAATCATTTTAACGTGGTATCGAAAATTGGGATTCATTGGAGACAGGAGGAAGGTGAAGAGAGTGCACAAGGCGAATATTGGTGACGAGGCGTGGAAAGATATGGGTATAAAAATAGCGTGGAAGGGAAATGATGATCATGACCACAAGCTGGTATTTAATTTCATATTCCTAAAGTCCACAACAACGGGCTGGTCAAAAGGCAAGAGGGCTGTTTATTAGACAGCTCTAATGACCTCTAAAAGCGACAGTTTAACAGGAAGAGTGTACGTGCAAGCAAAGCTTTTTAAAGCAAGCTTTAGAAGCAGAAGAAATCAGGTAAAAATTTTACAAGTGGTGCACAGTGGGCGTTACAAACTATAATCAGTGCTCTGTATGATAAGTGAATACTTGTTTGCGAAACGTATAATTTATGAGATGGAAATGCCATATGTGATTACGGAAAACCACTTAAAAATCGTAATTAATGTGGCCGTAATGTCAGGCCCTTGATTTGAACCTGAGTCCTTTCCACCTCCCCAGTTCAGGGTAGGGGCGCTTTAAAATGCACGGCCTTACTGATCGATACTATTATGAAATGATTCATGGCTTGTGTTTCTGATCAGCTAGGTACGTGCGTTAAGTTCGGAAGCCCTACGAAATCTTAATCAGGCTGTCAGTGACTAGACTTGAGTTCCTCTCTCCTGTATGTTACCTTGGTACAATTGCTAAGAAGGCACTACACTGCACAGTTTTCCGTACAACTTAAACTGGAAGTCAAAGAACAAGTATTAGTATTTGAAACGATCCTGAATCTTACCAAGAAAGCAATATCATCATGTTTGTTATATTGCCTGTCAGTGAATATACATATATTTATACATTAACGTGGGGTTTTTCTGCTGTGCTTAAACAAGCCTAAGCAAAACGCTTTGACGAAATAGACTGATATGAATAAATGCCCGTAAGTTTCCGTCCGAAATCTCTTCGCCTTGTCAATGAGCGATTGGACTGTAATTCTGTCAAATGTGAGTATTACACTGTATTCCGATCATAAGCAGAAAAAATTAATTTTATTTATTGGTCACCGTTCACGATCAATTACAAATGTAAGCCACAAAATAAAATTTTGGGATTGTATTTTCACTAACGCCCAAGCATTGAGCAAATAGACCGCAACGCTTTGCAGTAGTGTGTCGCGGGATGCATCACCAACAGGCGCAGTCAATGTATTATTGCAGACCAACTGGAGTTAGTAACAGTTGTTCTGTCACAAATTATGTACATTACTGTTTAGAAGTTAAGATTACTAAATTTTTCAGGGCAACAACATTTGCAAACCGGATGTACAAAACTAGAATTCGTGAAGTAGTGAATCTTGCTGATGAACTACATATTCAATAAAAAATTTCCTGTTTCAAAAATACTAGTTTAAACCAAAGATTCTAATTAATACGCAGCTACATGTCGATATTTCTCAGATGTGGCTATACTGGAAAGACTCATGCATCGATTCCTAGTCCTAACATCCAGACTATGTTTTTACATAAATTTCACAAAAGAACTGCCAATGCGTACGTAGATGGTTGTTTCTCGTTAACTATCGCCGTGTTTCCTCCATTCCCCTCTGCTAGAAAAACCTAGGTGTCAAAAAAACTAAACATTCTCATCCACTTAAAAATGACAAGTTGGAGATATTTCTAACCGTTATCAGATAATACAGAATCACGTCCATAAAATGGAATGCAGGGTAATTTGGCAATTATTAATTTGGTAACTCTGCAGAAAAACGCGCAGGACAGATAGACAAAACAAAATTAACCACCGGTCAATCATAAGCTTAAAATAGAGAGGAGAAAAAACGTTTTTCCTGTCTATGATTCGTCGCTGAACAATCGGGAAGTATTGAAGAAACAATTTATATTCAGTAAGAAGTAGAGGTTATCGCCAAAGGATCTTCGAAAGTAATTCGTTTGAATACAATTACCAACGCAACCTGAATCAAAAAATCGTCCTAGCAGAATGTTTAATATAGAGTCTTAGAAATGAGAAATCAGAAATATTGTCAGCTCATGGAAACGAAGATTCAATCTCAGACGATCTCACGCAGTAGGATGCGTTAACAGAGTCTATTCCTGCTGCACAGGATTCGTAAGAAGCATATCACAAGGTACGAGGTATGCTCACTGTCAGAAAACAGACTAAAAAGAGTATGTATTTTGTTGACTTGATTAAACAGGTCTTAGCAACCAGATTCTTTATCATTATTTCTCTGGCGGATCCTAATTGAAACGATTTATTTACATCAATGATCTATAGTATCGCAATCTCTGATCAAAATATCTTCAGATATTACAAAAAGGTCAAGATACCCGCCAGTATGGCTGTGGCACCGCACATTGGATCGGAGAAGTACAACGTGACCGGGCACGAACCCAGACCCTCACGTGCCGGACGTCCTATCCACTGTTACTAGGCGGTTTTCCGCAGGTATCGAGGAGAATGCCGGGAAGTTCACCAATCTCCGCCTTATAAACTAAACATTTCACAAACAAAAATACACCCACGGCACACAGAACATTTCACAGCAAGACGGCAATATTTCGCTTCCTCCATTAATACGTATTACAATCTGGCAGTAAGTATAAAATGCTTGGCGTCATCGAGGATATGCAGCCTTAAAATTAAAGCACCAAATTTGACCTTGCCAGTGATGAATAGTTCTAAAACTCATCAAAGGCTGCCGTTAGGGAAACGTGGTGAAGAAGAAAAAAAATTATTACAAAAAGGTGTATTAGGTGACTGTTTACGGCATTCGCTTGAACTGATTGTTAAAGAAATTGAAAACTTTGGAAGAAAGGACCATGACATGGACTCTTTTGTGATAAAATATTCACTCTAGAAAAAAAAAAAAATATCGTTTCCTGACACCACTCCAGAATTGAGATCGGATGAAGTTTGTATATTCCCTGGCGAAAAATTGTAAAAGATTTTAGATATGTTTCTTATGAGATCTTGCAACTACGACGCACTTTCAATGTGAAATATGCACAAGTAGAATATCAAAACTATTGTTCTACATGAGAATTAAAATATGCGTTTAAATAATTTATTGCATCCTAGAAGAAATCTCGAGAACATTTGGCAATCAAAAAAAATTTTCTGGTGTTAGTTTTTAGTCTGTAGGTTAATAATCAGAGATATACCTAACGATAGACGTTAACAGAGGATGCACTCTGACTGAAAGTTCATATACATTTTCTGAATAATTTTCGCTGGTAGACGATTTTTATTAATTCTTTTTAACTATTCCCGCTGTCAAAGATCAAGTTTACTAACGAATATCCAAAAAAAAAAAAAAAAAAAAAAAAGAGGTGTTAGCGTCTCCATTTATTTCTGAATGTTTGATGCTAATGCTAATCTTATTTATGTTATTACACTTATGTGAAACTTATTTTTGAGATTAAAATTGGGAAACATCTAAAAATTCGTCTAGACGTTTGCGGAAAATAATTTAAATTCTGTTCAATCAGGAACGCATTTCAACTACTGAGGTTTCAGTTCATCATATTCAGTTCGTCAGTTATATAGCGTGACCATTTTTATATAACCGCCTAAAACTTTTGCATAAAGTATACTTAATTCGAAATACTGAAAATACAGGTACAATGAGGACGACGGCGTAGTAACGACCATTCCCCGATATCTTGATCTATTTCACAGTCCTTCTGATGTCTTCAGCATCTTGCGCATTTAGTGGGAACATAGTTTGTGTAACAGAATATAATGACTGCGGGTAGGAAGGCAGATGATTGGCAAGCTTTTTTTCGGTCCGAATGTCATATTAAATGCTAATCTTATATAACTTCCTACTCAAAATGGCAGCGTATTTTCCAACAAATAATTAAAACTTTCCTCCGTTGTGTTCTTTTCTACTGATGTTTCTGATTCAGGATACCAGAGCTTTTAAGTAGCTGCTGTCTGAGATTCTGTTTACAGGGAAGAGATTTATGTCTGCTACGTATGTTATACGTCGGGCCGCAGAGAGCGCCGTTCTGCGTGGGGAGGGGAGAGGCATTATTCAGCAGCAGTAGCAGAGCGGGAGAGGTGGTGATCAAGCGGGCTGGAGGCTGCGGATCAATACGCGGCCCGCTACGGCTGGCCTTGCAGACTGCTCGGACCCAGCCGACAGCGCCGGCGTTCTGCAACGCTGCAAACCCCTCGAAACAACGTCTCCTCACAGTGGAATTAGCAGAGATGACTCGCAACTAATAGGTTAGTCCACACTAATGCTGATGACTTGAGTTCATAGAAAAACATGTGGACTCAGCAGGAGATTGAACTTCCTGATAACGATTTTAAACCTGGATCGAAACGTCGAAGGAAGTGTAGATAGGGAGGACACACGCAGTGTAAAATTCATTATATAATATATTAGCAGCAATTTAACTGTTATTAAAACCATAAATATCCTAAATATCATGCCAGAGACAAGAAAAAAACTAAACAAACTTAATCCACCACCCGAAGGTTGGTTGGATCCTTCCGAAGGAGACATACTAAGCCATTGTGTCAGGAGTAGAAAGCCAGTTCCTTTCTTCTGGGACCTACAGTTTAATGTGGGATCCGAACCCTGGAACGTCACGACATAGCTCGTATGATCAAACACAACTGTTAAAAATTCCTGTCCCCACCGGGATTTGAGCCCGATACCGAAATTAGGAACTTCTGAAAGTAAGCATCCTAACCACTGAACTACCAGACCACTCTACTCGAAAGACTTTCTGATTAGATTTCGTGCGTCTTCGAGTATTAATGTTCTGAGTGTAAATCAAATTATTCTTGTAAAAGAACTGAAAGAAAAGCAGAAAAAAATATGACTGTCTTCTGCGATACTTTTCGGAATACTATGCGAGTAAATGACTACTTGAAACTGTCCCAAAAGCAATGGTTGAATTGTGTTTGCACACATTGTACATTCGTATACAGTAGAAGACAGCAGTCACAGAGGTTGACAAAGATTTAAACATATGACGACGTAGTACATAGCAGGTGTATGAAGATAGAGAGAACAGCACAGGATAGAAACTGATCAGAATTTCGTGATAGCAGTGGAGAAACTGATTGAATAAAAATATTTCATGTAAATTATTCTTCACTTGACAAAGTCATTGTTGTTAACGTTCGATATGTTTCTACAAATCACTGCAAAGTGACTTTATGGCGTAATTAGTTTGCCTCCAGAACCTGCTAGCACACCTTGACATAATTTCGAGATTCTTTCCAACGTTTTGACACTAAATAAGACACACAAGTAGTCCAAGAATAGGAAAATAAAGCATGTTCGACTCAGAATGCGTTTACAACTAATAAAAATAATGGGTATGTATAGATGAAAATTGCTGTAGAATTTTAATTCACGTTAACCTATGTATTAGAGTCATGGTAAATTTTGAATATCAGATTAATGTGAGTGTAGTGGACTCAAATAAGTAGAGGTAATACAGCGTATCTGAATGGCGTTTTATCTTAAAAGTAAATAAATTCCTGTAATTGAATGTAAATTTGCATATGTTGTCTTGTAGAATGCATAATCTCTCACCGACACGTTGGCTATGGAAAGGATAAAGAATTAGCACTTGAAGAGGTCGAATTCAACCATACAAGCAAGTATGTAAATATTGCTTTGTAATTAACACTTAAACTCACGAATTGTATTAAAACAGTAGAAATAATACAAGATTCAGAACCTCATTGATGGTTTACTTATATTGAGACTTGGGTACTGTAGTGTTTGGTGTAACGTAACCAAAAATAATTTTTTCTGTTGATAATTAATTAATTATATGAAGAAAACCATGTTGTCAGAGTTTATTCCATTTTAATATAATTAATTTAATTTTAATAACATTTCAAAGTTTTTATAAATAACTTTTTTGATATAATTTAAATGATCAGGAATAGTAGACACATAACCACTCTATCCGAGGCCTGCATTTACGCATGATATGTCATCCATCGAACATATCTGGGATATGATAGGTTGGAAACTTTTTCGTTCATATCCTCCTGCAACCACTGTCGATGCTTTATGGACTGTCCTACAAACCTCATGGCAGTGTGTTACCCAGCAGCATATCCAGATTCTCATTGAGTTCATGCCACGACGTCTATAGGTTCTAATAATAGCACCTAGGGTCTTCAGATCATACTGTCCTAGAATTCTAATCATTTGTGTATTATCACGTCTATATTCTATAAAATAAATTTCTTTGTCTTTCTTGGTGTTACAGTTTTTACGAATGGTAGTGTAGAAGGTAAATTTCAGGACTGGTTCATATGGAAGTTATTATTTTTTATAATTCTCCCTCACGTAAATCCTAGAACAAACGAATTCTGTTTATGTGCTTCTAGATGGCCCTAGTTTCCAGGTTGTTATACTTCAGCAAACATTGTAGGGAGAAGATCTGTTTTACAACAGGCCGAAGGGTCTGTCAGACACAGATGTCCAGCACAGAGACCGCTTGAACACGTTTTACAGCCCTTAGGGATCCTCTTTGAGGCTTAACGCTAATTGGAGCGGTGGGAGAGCCGAAGAGCGCACAAACGGCATTCGGTAACTCGCTTTGGGGGACTACAGATCAGGAAATTAACAGCTAACTGTAACAAGTTACTACCTCAATCGAAACCAAAAGCTAAATCTTAGCGTCAGAAAATGGACTTTTACTGACATTGGTGTAGCTTTTGAAACATTCATGGCATGCCAGGTTTTATTATCAACGGTTCTGTACCAACCATGGGAAGGAATTTTCGCAAACCTCTGCATAGCCTTTGTCTCTAACTAAGCTAGATTTGTGTATGTGGAGTACAATATGATCGGTTTGTGGTTCTAATTCCACACATTATATTGTAGGTTTTGCAGGAAAGTGAGCTGTATTTCTGATAAACTTGCTGAGTTGCTCCCTTCGAAAAGACCTCCACGGCTCCATCCTTTGGGTTGAGGACTGCTTTTCCTTCTAGCAAACCAACAGCTAATTCGAAGATGGTTTTCTACCCATCCCAGAGGAAGAACAAATTATTCCCAGTGAATATAGCTTCTTAATTACTCAGTTTCAGAAAAGCGCTTGGAAACTGTTCACATTTACTACTATTCTGTCACTAAGTGCGAACAGTCACATTAGAAGATTAAGAAGGCATGCGACATCATCACTGAGAAGGAAAAAATCATATCATACGCTATAAAAGATGATATATTTTCCTTTAACAAGGTGGTTTTTCTGCTACCGAAGAGATTGAGTTATTGTTTGAAGAAGCGTTGCGACAACGTCGGCTGTTTAAAGGAAACAATCAGGCAAAATCATTGCTGATATCTGGTCAAGAAAATTTTTCTAGTGTTTGATCACATATTTGGTAATTCAAACAACTGTCAAAGACGATCTCCTCTGTATCTCAACAATTTGGTCTTGTGATTCTCAGCAGATTCATCACCTCCACCTCGTCTCCTGTACCCATCTCTGTTAGTGAGGTACACATGTCTATCTGCAAAACTCAGAATTTTCTTACTTTACAGGTAATGAAATTTCATCAGTTTTCCCGTTCTGTATAATGGGAAGATCTTTTAACTCAGTAAAGTCCTCAGTTTTCAATCGGTGCTTGATAAGACCAAAGCTTTTCTTAGTTACGCAAATAATCCATGTAGAAGCTTAAAAACAAAATAAAACTTTTTTAAGTTATCGTGTCCCAATTACATTTCAGTTATTCACCGACACTGTGCATGCGTGGCATGTTGGAGAACGAATGTTCACTTCACGATTGGACCATCTGCAGGTCTATTTTCCATGCCGAACGTCGGAGATCATCGCTTTATACAGCTGTCGAAAACTTTATCGCTCTTTACCCTCAGTCCTCTCCTCTAATGCTGCTAGAAAAAAAAAAGTTCAAATATCCAGTTACCCATCTCCTAGAGGACACCCACTCTCTTCCACGTGGTGGGATAGAGCTACGTCGTGAAGTAGAGGATAGCTGGTAGGGATAAAATACAACCAGAAACTATTATCTGCCTAGAACTGGCGCGGCAGCTGTAAGTAATTCAGCTTGGAGAAAGTAGAAAGTGAAAGAATTTAATAGAGAGAGTTTAAAGTACTTATGAGGAATGGTAGAGTTGTGTGAAACTAGGTTTGGAAAGGAAAAAGTGATTCCTAGTGCCCAGGGAAAGGAAGTTCTTTCTCCCCATTTCTATGCATGGTTATGGGCAAAATAATAAGGGAAGTGTCCAAGAAGGTACAGTGGCCTGGTGGCTCAGTGGTTAACACATTTGACTGGAGATCGAAAGGTCCCCGGTTCGAATCCCTGTCTCAGCGGGGATTTTCAAAGGCAAGTAACGCGACCTTCACCTCTGGCACAGCTTGCTGTGTAATGTGAAGTGCAACAGAAAGCTTCCGTGGTTCGGATTGCACGTTAAACCGAGCGGGGTGGTGTAACGGTTAGCGGGATGCTTCCTTCAAAAGGCCATGGCCGAATTCCTTCCCATTCCTTGCCCCCATCCTTGCCCCCCATCCTTTCCCGTCTCTAAAAGACCTCGATGTTAAAAAGAGACGTAAAGCAGTTACAAAAAAAAATAAAAAAAAATTCCACGTTAAAAACTGTAGGTCCCTGGTAAGACTGCCGGGTTAGGTTAAGGCGGCTACGGTAGGGGCGGAATGCGCAGCCAATAGAAAGCCTACCTGCAGGTCATTGCAACCACACAGAGTTATTGTTATTACCAAGAAGGTCGGGAAAAATGAATTTGCAGATGATGTGATTATTGGCGAAACTGCGAGTCAGAAGTGCTGGACGAGAGGCAGGAAGTAATGAAATCTAGAACGCCAGGTCTGAAAAACAACAACAGCGAAGTTGTAAAATCTCACCAACGGGATACCGATTTTAAGGAGGGGGGGGGGGGCTATAACCGCCCTCGGAAGAAGGAGAGCCCAAAAAAACTAAAAAAAAAAACCACCAGGACGATCAGGAGGGGAGAGGGGTCCCCATCTCACGTCATGTTAGGGGTGACCTTATTAGTTAATATTTTTGCCATTTAAGAGTGAAATTCCGAAAAAATTCATTCTTAATTTATGATGTTACCAAAGCGAAGACATATATCATTAAAATGATTCCTCATTTATGTGTTTTGGTTTGGTATAAAGGGAGGAAAATGGATCGTGACAAAAAAAAGTTTAAAAAATAATTATACCTTTAAGGATCGAATTCAGATAAATTCCTTTATTTATTTATAATATACTAAACAAGACACCATAACCTTTAAAATGATTCCACGTTTTTTGATTTCAGGTAGTTATGAAGGGAGATAAATGGCTCATGTGCAAAAAAACACATTTTAGAAATAATGATACTTTTGCCCTTTCAAGACTGAATTAAAAAAAAAAATCCTTTCTTAAAATGTGATTAGCTCAAATGGGAAACCTTAATCTTTAAAATTACACCTTATTTTTCGGTTTCGGTTACGTATCAATGGAGATAACAGGGTCGTGAAACAAAAACACCTTTTATAAATAATTAAACTTTGCCCCTTAAGGGTCAAATTCCAAAAAATATCCTTTCTTAAAATATCATCTCACCAAAGAAGATACCTTAATCTTTAAAATGATACCTCATTTATCGATTTCGGTTACGTATCAAGGGAGATAAATGGCTCGTCCCAAAAAAGACATGTTTTACAAATAACGATACTTTTTCCCTTTAAGTGCAGAATTACTTTCTTAAATGATGATGTGACCATAGCGAAGACCCTAATCTTTAAAATGATACCTTACTTATCAATTTCGGTTAGGTATGAAGGGAGATAATAGCATGTGACAAAAAATACCTTTTAAAAATAACTTATATGATGAGGCCCTCCTTGTTGAAATGTTCTTTAGATAGAAGAATCCCTCTCAAAAAATCAAAGATGTCTTTAAAATACGTAAATGAGAAATTAATAGTGGAGGTAATCAATAACTGATTAGACTGAAGTTTTGTTGTTGACTCTAGGTATGTTAAACAATTACTTTTTTTCTGTGAGTTGCATTTAACCTCCCGCATCGTAGGTGTAGGAAATCTTCAGCCTACCTGTAGGCACCTCTCAAAACCTCGGTTCACATTCTACTACAATAGATAGATGGTCATTCACTTTGCGTTTCCCTATTTGGACGCCTTTGCAACTGATTATAATCATATGACACAAGCAAAATCGATATTGCTTGTAGGTTTCTCATTTGTATAAAATGTTTTGTTCTGCGATAAGAAATTTTGTGAGTAATTGAATTCAAGTGTACTAATCTCCTTAGCCGAAGAATTGATCAAAATGATTCTCAGATTTTTAAAATGCTTACAGTAGTATAGAATAGAATTTCCAGTCCTTATTTGGAAAAAAAATGTGTACTTATATTCGAGTTACAACTTCGTCGATTACCGAATTCTGATAAGCATTTTCTGAAAACAAACATCAACAAAAACTGCTGATAATTGGAATCGCCTAATCATATCATACAGAGAGTGTTTTTTGTGATGCGTATGATGTTAAGTTTTCTGCCCAAAGATGATTAATATTAAATTTATCAGACGAGACAGAAATACATGTTTATTTGCAGAACTCATGGTATGTTTATATTCCGTCTGGTCAGAAAGTCATTGGTAATAATCTAGAAAACCGCGATGTTTGTGCTTTCTACGATTAGGGAAACTACGTAAGTGAAACATTCAGTTAAGTTTGGTAGTCACTCAGTTATTGTAAAATGCTTTATTTTCTAGATCTATGGGACGATAATACTTTAAAAAACTGTGTTGACAAATAGCATATTCCGAGAAAAATTGGATTCATTAATTCAGTGTTTGTATAGTTTGTTATTTTTAATCTCCATAGCATTGTAAAAGTTTGTTCTTCCGCTGACAATGTCATCTGTTTGATACTATCCACACATAACTCACTAAAGCGAATTAATTTTAAAAATATATATTGGTCTGAATTCTTTTTTTGCGCGTCTGTTTTGAAAAAAGTGATATTACGTTCATTATCTCTCTTTATTTTTTTTTATTTTTTTTTCGTGGCAGTTTCGTTTAAAGTGTGAGTTGGAACACACTGTACATTCCGCTACATACGTTCTAAAAGTCTCGAGTTCATAGCCCTCTCTCGGCAACCACATTTTAATATTTCACTTTTTAGCGTTACTAGTCCATGCACAGTTTCGCAAAATATGATGACTATGAAATTAATTCCAAACAGAACAACAATTTAAGTTTCAATTTAAGTCAAATGGGATGCAAAATATACTGCAACAACACGACAAACTTTGTGAAATCACTTTTATAAGAGGGCAACAGACTACAAGTTAAGATGACACATTTACTAGCCAGTGAAAATATTTAAGTACATCGCTTAATCCTAGAATTTGTGAGATATAACAATCTAAAAGTTTAGAGAAGTACAATTCCATAAAATAAACTGCTTCATCTGCTTAGAAGACGAAGAGGAACTAGATAAACACATGATGACTGCAAGCTCCATCAGGCTAACTAGGAAGACGACACTCATCAAGGAATATTTTTTGTATGGCTGCATGAATAAAAGGTTAAATGCCAATAAATTAAAAAAAAATTGCAGTATTCAGTCAGCCATACATTGTCGCGGTTACGTCATACATTCTTACAGAAACTTTCTTCAGCTATGATTCCTTTGAAATTTCGATTACATTAAAATCAATGGTCTCAAATAAGTAACTCTTAACATCTTCCTGTTTACGATAGAATATTTAACATAAATGATTTTTTTCTTTCTATTATTCTCTTATTTGTATTGGTGACATGACAAGATTGCAAAGTCAAGCATTTCAAAAAAAAAATCCAAAAGAATTAAATGTATTTATGTGACACATTGCTAACCACGTTTTTGTTTCCTTAGACACATAAAATGCATACATGTTGATTAAATCTGAAAAAAACGTCTCCTAACTGACTTCCAGTGAACATACAGATATTTTTCCGAAAATGAGTACATTTATGAATCATCAGTCAGAAATAAAACTAGTGAAAAATTTCGTCGTTACCCACATTTTGAAAATCCCAATAAACAAACAGAGCTCTTATATATTTTTGAAAAATCAGAAGCCACTGGTGTATTTGTTGCTGTTCACTAGTTTTCGGCAAACACATCTTTAATCAAAACCTGACCATTGTTGTAAAAGGAAAAAATAGTTCTGAAATTTTTGCAATACACTAGTTGTAATTTGTTAAGAGTTTAATTCTATGCTAATTATTAACGAAGAATAAAACTATATGAGCCAGGAAATGAAGATATACATCAAAGAGCCAAGCTTTAGATGATTTCGAACTTATCGTCCGCAGTAGGACGGGATTGTTTGGTAAAAGAAAACACTAGGAGCGCTAGGATAAAGTTTCTCACCCTTTAATTGTTTGACTTACGAACGTTCAGGGATGAAACAATTGTACTGACAGAAAACTGTAGACACATTAATACTAATGAATATTAACAAAGAATTGGAGTAACACTTTCAACTTGCTGTCAGGTTTTGCCTGAGTAAAGTTGGATGATATGGGGTTAGCCAGTGGATATTACCGAAGAACGCGATCAGTAGCGGACGTGATAGAAGGTAGGAAATCATTGGAAGACACGATGAGAATGTTTACATAGCACGTACACTTCGGCTATTAAATTCACTAACTTTTGCTATCGCATCCGATTCTATGTTTATATATAATCTACTAGTATTGGTATCATTTCTGCTACATTTCGTCACTTTTCTCTTGCTTTGTTTTATATTTAGTACAAAATCTTCCTTCAGTACGTTGTTCATGATATTCAATAACTTCTCAAAATCCTCAGCCTGTTCTTCTAACAATACAATGTCATCAGCAAATAGTATCATACTGATATATTTTTTAATTTTTTTCCTTGAGCTCTTATGCCACATTCAAATCTTTCTTTCACTTCCTTTAATGCTTCTTCTACATACAAGCTGAATATTAATGGGGATTGACTAAAACCATATCTCTCACACTTTCTAAATGATGCCAGTCTCTCATGATTCTCTACTTTTATTATAGCTACTTGATTCTTATAAAGATTACAAAGTATTCTTCTATCTCGGTATTTTAGACCCGACTTCTTTAAAATTTTGAACATATTGTCCCACCTAACATTATCAAAAGCTTTTTCTAAACCAACAAGTATCTTTGTTTCTCTTGATCCGCCCGTCAAGTATTAATCTTAAAGCCAGAATCGCTTCTCTTGTACCGCCGTTTTTCCCAGACCAAAACTGACCTTCACCTACTATCCCTTCTACCACACTTTCCATTCTTCTGTATATTATTGAGGTAAGTAATTTTGATGCATGTGATACCTGCATCAATCTCAAAGGCATTTACCAATACGCTGATACTGTCAGGGCCGGCGCTAGGAATTTCGGGACCGGGGTAAGACCTTTTTTTTAGCTCCACAAACTGGCCTGCCGACAATGGCCGGATTCTTGGCTTCATGGCCTGGAGGCCCCTACAGCCGGTGATCTTGGGCCCCCATTAGCCAGCGGGCCCGGGTACATTTGACCCGCTTATTCCCCCCCCCCCTCCCTTAACGTCGTGCAGTGATACACTCTGTACGTTCGCAAATGAAATGTTTCTAATCACTGAATCCAGGATAACCTTGCCATTATTTAAGGCACTAGAGCAAGCGGCGTGCCTCATGAGAGCAGATCGTCTGGAACTGCTGCCTCGCTCCAGTAAAGCTGAAACGGATCGTAAGCATTGCCTCCAACAACCTCGGCCATTGCTCTTACATTTTTATGGTATTCGCGAAGTGCCTCAGGCTCCATATGTTAGCGATAAGCGCACCCTGGTGGACCCGCGCGCAGGCACGTTTCCACTTCGATCATCGGATTGGGGTCGAAGCAGTATCGACTCGATGCGGCGCTCGTTTTTCTCCCCTCCCCTGCTGCCAAGAAGCAATTTGCTGGCTGAGGCAAGAAGTGCTTGCTCCCCTGGATATGGCTGAGCTAACGAGCAGATCCCAACGTCCTCAAAGTAGTATTGATCGACTATGTTGGCAAAAGATAACACTTGGCGTAATAATATTCTATACTACAGTAACAGTAAGTCTCTCTGTCTTCCTGTTTGCACGTTTTCAGGGGTAAACGGCTTATCCGATCTTGATTAAATTTGATAGAGAACTACTATTTTGCATTAGAAAATACATAGGAAACTTTATTCTGTAAAAGTAAAATATGTTTTTTAAGAAATTTTGAAAAATAACTAATAGACAGACGCATTTTATGTGTATGTCTCTGTAATGCTCAGCGAAAGCGCGGGCTGCTGACTCAGCGGTTAAGGCGCTTACTTTTTTTTCCACAAAAAACAGTACTGGTTCCTGTCTCGGGTTGAAATCCCGTTTGGAACAGGAAGTTTTAGGAGCCACTGTTGGACGTTGCGTTGTACGGATGTAGGCAGTCGATCAATCCTTCAGGACCAAAAATGCAATACGATTTTAATGTTTTATGCTATATCGGTCGCTAGGTGTTTTTTTTTTTTTTCTCTCTCTTTCTCAGTTGAGTATGATGGACACTGTAAATGTGAAAGTATGTCTCATTACTCCAGAGGCTAAGTCATTACATCGAACGCAATGAGATTGTCCCCCATCCCCAGTTCGGCTTTCGCCGCAATCACTCCACCACTCAACAGGTAATGAGGGTGGTTGAAACAGCGACACGGGCATTCAACAAGAAACAATACTGCTGCCTGGTGCTTCTGGATATCGCCAGAGTGTTCGATTCTGTGTGGCATACAGGTCTGCTACTCAAACTATACGGACAAGGCTTCTCAGGCAGACTCCTTATGCCATACCTCACTGAGCACACCTTTTGCGTTCGTGTCGGCGAGGTGAATCCTTGCTGGGGTACCGCAGGGCTCTGTACTGGGACCAGTGCTCTACGCGCTCTTCACCGCTGAAGTTCCTACCGCTCCCAGAGTTCTTACTGCCACCTACGCAGATGACACGGCATATTGCACTGCAAGCAGAAGCTGCGCAATAGCAACTAGGCGTCTTCAAGGAGTCCTTCGATCAACTGAGGACGGGGCAAAACGGTGGAGGATAACCATCAATGCCACAAAAACCCAAGCCATAATAATCAGTAAGAGACGCATCCAAAACCTTCCTCTCCTTCAACTTCACAACGAGACGATGCAGTGGAAAAACGAGGTCAAGTACCTCCGAGTCACTCTTGACCGGCGACTGACTTGGCGAGCCCATATTCAAGAGATCAGGAGGAGGGCAAGTGCTAGATTGCACGCTCTTTACCCCGTGCTAACAGCCTTTTGAAACCCTCCACGGGAGTAAACATCTATATCTCTCTGATAATATTAATTATGGAATACGCTTGTCCCATATGGGGCTATGCGGCTGCTTCGCACCTGCGTCGCCTTCAGGTGATACAGAGCAGGGCACTAAAACGGACTATCCACTTACCGAGCAGATTCCCGACTGCAGTTCTGCACGAGACTACTAACATCCCGCTGCTGACGGAGCGCTTCAAACAGCTGTCTGCAACATTCCACGAGCGCGCCCAAAAGACCAGGAACCCGGAAATCAACTCGCTTGGGCAATACGTTACAGGTAATGACCGTCATAAAAGACCACTCGCAATTCTAAACTAAGAACGCCAACGATAAGTCATACCGAAAGCAAAGTGTTTGCTCCTTCTAGATTATGTTGACGTAAATGTCGAAAGACATTACACTTCATAATACTCTGCCTGTGATTAACTGGCAGTAAATGGCGTGGCTACTCTCTCTTTTTCTCTGTCTGTTTGTTACTTTTTCAGGGCGAAACGGCTAATCCGATCAACGGGCGCCCCAACCAAGCTTGCAAGAATCACAGGAAGTTGGAGCCACGTTTCCCCTATAGCATAAATGCATTCAATTAGACAATGACAGATAGGAGGTAGTTATAATATTCACCTTCTATACGAGGGCTGTCCAGAAAGTAGCAGAAGAAAATAAATAAAGTGAAAAAAAAGAATTTTTATTATATACATTTTGGACGTATACTCTTAGACTATTTTTCTACATAATCGCCATTTAAATTAAGGCCTTTATAATAACGTGGTACAATCTATTCAATACCCTCTCTGTAGAAATCTGCTGCCTGCTGCCTGCAAGTTCAACCACTGGTTTACACCGGCATGCAGTTCAGCGTCATTGTCAAAGCGTTGGGTAGCGATCCACGTCTTCATCGCTGGGAACAGGTAGTAGTCGCTCGGCGCCACATCATGACTGTACGGGGATGATTAAAAACTTCCCATCCAAGAGCTCTTGGGTACGATTGGCCGTATGTGGACGCTTGTTTTGTATCGCGCTTCTTAATTTTCTGTGTGTTTCGCAATAACCTCTGAATTGATTGGCCACGCTCAGGAAAATCAACGCGAATCACTCCCTGAGCGTCCCAAAACAGAGTAACCATGACTTTTCCTGCTGACAGCGTTTGCAGACACTTCCTCGGTTTCTTGGGCGAATGAGTGTATCCCAGTTCCATCAACTGCCATTTTGTTTCACAGGTGATAAGCTTTACCCAAGTATCGTCGCCAGTCACGATACTATCGATAACTTGGTTGTCGTAGTCTTCCAAAAATGTCAATGCTGCAGCAAGTCTGGTTTTTTTGTGGTCTTCCGTTAGGATTTTTGGAACCCACCAGGCATAAAATTGTGGTAACCAAGTTTACAAACCACAATTTCATGAACTAAGCTCCGTGAAATTTGAGGGAAATGTTCCTTAATCGTTAAACGATGATTTTCACGGATTTTTTCGTTGATTTTCGCCACCAACTCATCACTCACAAGACTAGGCCTACCACTGCGATCCTCATCGTGATCATTGGTTCGGCGATTTTTTAAAATCAATGCACCAATGCCTCACTCGACTTTCATTCATTATTCCTTGGCCGTACACATCACAAATATGACGATAAATTTCAATTGGTTTGTGATTTTTCGCCAACAAAAACCTTATCACAGCTCGCACTTCACAACTGGCGGGATTTCAACTGCAGTGCTCATTTTAACACTCCATCGTATACAAAGTACGATAGGCACGATACGCAAGCTATCACGGCTGCTTGCCTACTGAGTGTAGGAACACTATCACGCCAAGATGGCGGCGCTACCCCAGCCCACTGCCGCGCCAGGCCAAAACGTCTGTTACTTTCTGGACAGTTATTTTGGCAAACGGAAGTAGTAAGGAGTTTTTTATGTGATGTGTAATGAAAATATTTTATTATTTAAGATTATTTGAGGTTCTATTCAGTCTCAAAAGCTGTTAGCCTCGGTGGCGTACCTGCCACGATTTGTTTGTCCAGACAGGCTGAATTTGCCGTCAGTATATCAGAGCATTATCACGACACGAAGCAATCATTGCGCGTTCAGTAGCGTTTACTTGGGCCAAACAGCTGTCAAATTCACTCTCACTTGCTTCTGATCTACAGAAGAGTTCAGCTCTCTCTTGCATTTGACAACCGACTGATCGCTTTGCCAGCTTTGGATCTCAATTCAGCTTAAACGTTTTATGAATATAGGTACTCGCTTGACATTCGTCACTTTAAGCCTACATCCGTATTCAATTTGTAACAGTCTTAGTTTTGTCGCAATAAAACAGGAAATTTTAAGCCGACTCACTAATTCATTATATGAGAGCAGTAGATAAACCGTATGACTTCTTCGACCCCATCGTAGTCCACATTTAGGTGCAGATAGCAAATTGCGAAAGAAAACAAGAAAGAGTATAAATCGGTGTAAGTCATAAGAGAATTAATTGTAAAACGCTATTAACAGTAATAGAGGGATCAAGCTAGCCGTACAAAATACTTTTATTTTACGGCTACATTAAAGTGTGATCTTCTTTCTGGTTTTAGACGTTAAACGATACGCATACAACATTAGAAAATATCAGTTGTATTAACTGCATCATATAAAATCTAGTTAAAATTCATATAAGAGGCAGTTTCAGTTATTATAACAATTATAAAAGTATTACTTGAAATAGAAAAACTGTTGCTCAACTTATCTAAAGAATGCTCACAATGGTTCAGTTACGGTTAAAAGCTACAATAATACATTTTAAGGATTAGAGTACAGCAGATTTGTTGCTCTCCCAGTGACACTAACCTGGCAGTTTTCATTGAATTTTCAGCTTCACGAATAGCTGAAAATACAAATTGGCCATTTTGGGAAGGAAGGAAGTAAGATGAACAAGAAAAATATTTTGATTTACTCATGAAAACCTGAACCACATGCGAAGAATTGAAAATTCAGCCTGCGTCACGTACACTCAGTGATTTTAGTGCATATTGGAGAAATTCCCGCAGCATAAATTTTTTCAGAATATAACGTTTTAGTAACATCTAGACGAACGTACATACCTCACATGGAGTATCCTCAAAAATGATATAGGAACTATCTGAATGTTTATATTTTAGCAGTTATTGCAGATATAAATAAATCTGAATTCTTCAGAATATCGTATCCATCATACAAATTATCTGTCGATCAAATAAGAAATAAGGCAGATGCTTGGTTATAGCTTGAACAAGTGGAACTGAGACTGGGAAGTTACTAGAAAAGAGAAAAAGTTATTAAGATTCAGACACGCTTCAGAATCCAGTTGGAAACGCCGGCACCATCACGAATACCAATTACAAGAATATATTTGACACGTTTCAGCCTTACATAAAAGTGCAGGATGTAGCAAAAACGGAAAAATTCTAAGCAGGGTGAAACAAAAATTACGTTCAACCCTGCATGGATGCATTGTTATGAGACGCTGAGTATATGCACAGTTGCGGGCAAACGACCCGTTGTAAATCATTCCCTAGACCAGTAATGGTGTTTATTTAACTGTGTTGTAGAACAAGACAGTGGAATAGCCCCGAAGACAGAGGGAGGAAGCATGTCCGATCGCTGTTTGAATAATTCAGCGTCTCCGTTCCCGGGCCTGGGTGTACAATCGTCCCTTCGGAGGGAATGTGTTACAGTACTCCGTGCATTTAACAGAGTTTGCTTTCGCTGGTATCATCTTTGTATATAATGCATTCTGAGCTTTAAAAGCCTGCCCGTCTCAACAACAATGCCTACTTCACACTCCTGCACAAAAGACCCGACGAAATATTTGGCATAACTGCTGCTAAGGAGACAATTAAGGTCGAATCTTCACCATTCTGCATGCAACTGATGTATTCAACGAACGTTTTTAAATTCCATCTCTTGAGAGGTGACCTAATGTTGTCATTCTTGTTGGTCCATTGTTCTTTAAGGCCTTGGGAATTTATTAAAATTTGGATAAAGTGCTGTCGTTATATCACTATTAGTTCCATTATAAGAACCATTAAGATGTTCCACTTTTCTTATGCTCTCATATTACATAGTTTGTAATTTGGCATTTGAACTTCAGCATACTAAAACAACTAAAATCTTCATTTCTTTCCTCAGTAACCAGGTCCGTATAACATATTATAGGACTGACTTAAGTTTTGTATGAGACAATACGGACATAGCTTTGAAATTACTTATTTAGTGGAGTGAGACTACAGGCAGAAGCCGAGCCAATGGCTCCTCAGTGAGTTCTCTCTCTTTGTTTCTTCTCTTCTATAATATCTGCCTTCCCGTTCTTTTCCTTATTTGTATCAAGACATCTCGTTCTTAGTCTTTCTCATCGTTTTTACTCGTCTAAAATTCTACAATGCCTGATAAAAATCTCATACGTTCTCATTATGTGATCATACCACCTTTTATTTGTTGAGTATACTAAGTTCAGATATCCCTTTAGTACTATTTTTTTTTTCATTCATCACCCTCTCTCATTGCACCAAATAAATTTATCAGAATCCCATTCCCAAATATCATTCATCTGCTCCCTGTTATTTGGATTGAAGTCGATACATCTTCACCACAAAACTTTCTTGTTTTCGTCTAAACAATTGTGACTTCAGCAATTTTTTCAGCGCTATCCTACATCTATTCCGCTAGTATTCTTACAAGAATCTCGTAACTCAATATGCTCGCCTACTTAAATTTTCCACTCTATTAAGAGGCACTCCAGTTATGTCAACTGTAGTAAAACCTTCATAATTTTAATTACAACATTTGCTTATGTAATCGAGCGTATATCTGACGCAAGTTATGTCGAAGTGTCTTTGATCCATTGCTTTTGAAGTAAGAAAGAGAGTAATTACCTTACAAGTAATTTTAAATTTCTATAAATTTTATGGTTTGGCTAATCATATATTTTAACTAAGACACGCGGACATTTACCACTCGTAGTCCCGTTTATATAAATTTTACTTGATACTTGGTCAGATCCAGAGAAAACTATTATTTTCGTTTTAGTTCGATATTCAACATGGTATTTTTCTGCAATTAGTTCAAAATTATGAAATGATCGTTTGGATTATGATCTGAAGTAACCAGTAATATTAATTGTCTGCAAAAATTAGTGTACTCAAAATAAATTAGGAATAATAGAAAGATGACCAATTCTTACATATAGAAAATGTTGATAGAAGTGATGAAAAGTAACTTCCTTGCCAAATAGCTGTGAATGTAAAATAACTTCCTTGTCCAATGCTTTGAATATAAGTTTAATAATTTATAACTAACTTTTATTGAGATTTGCGTTTCTACGATAAAGTTATAAATATTAAGAGTAATTTTCTGTGGGGTATCATCACGTCCAGAAACGTCCAACAATTTATCTTGATCTTTTTGATTAAGAACAAATAATAAGAAAGTTAATAACAACGCTAAATTCTTACGGGTGGCGATGGGTGAGCGGTAACGGTCTGACTGGCTTCGCATTCGGGAGGACGAGGGTTCCAATCCCCGTCCGTCAATCAGATGTTTCTCAAAATGATTCCAGACAAATGCCGGGGTCATTCCTTCAAAAAGGCCATGACTGAATTCCTTCCCGTTCCTTTCTCCCAGTCCTCTCCCGCCTCTAATTCCATCGAATCGTCGAGGCGTAAAAATGTAAACAAAAAATACTAAATTCTTTAAAAACAGGGCAGCAAATATATTATTTAATGCTGCGTAATCATCAATCTTTCCTAGTTCAGTGAAGTGGAACGCACTCTCCCCTGATCTCTACGTGGAATGGTTATAGATATGTCTTGTAGCCGGCTTGTGATGTAGTACCTAACAGTGTATGAAAGGGAAGTGCAGAATATTAATTTTTCACGGTTCTAAATCTGATTTCAAGTAAATTCATGTGGTCTTTATGTTGTTCTACTGTCAGTTGATGAAATTTTCTTCCTCCGTCACGTACCTAATGGTGAACAATTAGTTAGACGTGTTGTTCGCTTAAGTACGGCATTAGATGAGATTTGAAACCTCTACAATATGTATACAAAATGAGCTCAAGCGACAATTCTATACGTGTAGAGCTTTTCGTGTAGCAAAACATATTTTTACCAATAATTTATTATAAAAAAACGATCATTTTTTTAAAGAGAAAATGACTGATGCCGTATATTCGAAAACAATGTAAGTTATTAAAAGACGTATGATGTTTTTACTCTCCGTCAAATATAAAAATAAAATAAATAATTCCAGAAATGGGGAACTATTCTATTACTGGCCTAAATAATGTGGTAAAAATTTTAGAAAATTAACCGTACATCGCTTGCATCATAATTAAAGTAAATGTTATTAATGAGCGCTTCTTTCGTTGAAATCAGAATTGGTTTTACTATCCTACATTATATATAACCAATCTACCGACTATTCAGGTATAACTTCTTATTTTTTCTTTACTTCTTCCAGATTTGGGTTTTCCATGGTTTCCCAAATCACTCCAGGCAAATGCGGGGATGCTTCCTTCAAAAGGCCACGGTTGAATTCCTTTCCATTCCTTGCCCCCCATCCTTTCCCGTCTCTAAAGACCTCGCTGTTAAGAGACGTTAAACAGTTTAAAAAAAAAAAAACGTTTACTTGTTTCTGTAATGTAAATTGGATGGAACATACATCTCACAATTAGGAAATTTAATGATATGTGAAATAATTCAGTGAGATGATATTGTCTTAGCCACTTAATTAACAATATAGTTTTCAGTCTTTACCAATGCAGGTAAAAAACCGCCAATCCTGCTGTAAGTACGTGAAGGTGTGGTCAGTGATACAAGGGCGTGGCTTCGTTCCACCTACGACAGAAACTGCACTTCCGACATACTACCGAAAACACGAAACTGATTTCTAGCTATTCTAATATTAGAACATGTATCACTAGACATGAATAATGTTAGACCCGGTGGTTTAAGCGCATTTATTCTAGACGTCGCCATCTATGTAGGTGGGAAAAATGGTCATTTACAAGGTACCGAGCGTGGTGGTGTAACTGATAGCGTTCTGGCCTCGCATTCGGGAGGATGGCGGTTCGAATCCCCGTCCGGGCATCCAGATTTAGGTTTTCCATGGTTTCCCAAATCACTCCAGGCAAATGCCGGGATGCTTCCTTAAAAAGGCCATGGCCGCATTCCTTGCCCCCATCCTTTGCCGTCTCTAAAGACCTCGCTGTTGAGAAACGTAAAGCAGTTAAAAAAAAAAAAAAACATTTACAAGGTGTAGCGGTCATACAAAACTAACCCTATTTTACGAGAATCTCAGAAGGCAAGGATTGATTGGTTGATTTAGATTCCAAGAAAAGAAATACTGATGAAATCAAAAATGGAGAATGAAAAAAAGCCTAAGACGGCATAAGAACACGGCGGCAGCCTGGATGAAGCCACAGAAATTTTAAAACAATTAGTTGGACTGTAAATGGAAAAACCAATTGAATTGGAAGTCGCAATGGTTTGTGACTAATTATGAAGAGTTGGTAAATAAATGATGTGTTCTGTTTAATTTGCAAAGTTATTGATGGGAATGTAATCGACGAGTATTTGGATTAAAAGGGTAGCTAACAAGACAAGGTAGTATAAAATTTTTTTTAAAATTGTAACAAGAGAGGTAAGATCATAAGTAAACTAAGTTTAAAATAAGACGTAAGATGTTCTCGTCCTGGCTGATAAACGACCAAAAAGGCATACTACGCTAAAAGTAAACCAATAATAATTATTTAAAGACACGGTCATCAAAAGTAAACGCTTGTTTGTTGCTATAAAAGTAAAGATACGCGCGTGGTTTCCTCCGTGAAATCTTTGCTGGTTTGTATCTCCGTAAGGTCACGATTTGTTGGTTACAAATGGAAAGGTTTGTTATATTTAATTTTTCCTCGAAAGTGACAGACGCACGCTGCGTGCGTGTGTCGCTAATATTGCTAAGTCAGCAAGTAGTTATTCCCCGGAGCACCCAGCCCAGTGTATTGGCGCCAATCTTCACCAAAGATACTTTTTTTTGTTTATGGCTCGTCAACGTTGAGGTCATTAGAGGCGAGAAAGGACTGGAGTAAGGAACGGGAAGGAATTCTCCCATGACCTTTTGAAGGAACCATCCCAGAATTAGCCTGAAGTGATTTCGGGAAACCATAGAAAACCAAAAACTGGATACAGGGCCAGGGATTCGAACCCGCGTCCTCCAGAATGCGAGACCATTCACCACGCTCGGTAAATTTCTACTGTTAAACAACTAATTAATACTGTCCACCGGTTTAATTTTATAACATGTCTAGAGCTCGTTCAAATCTTAGCTACATTGTGCTAGCAGTGTTTGATCTGAACTGTGAAACATGAAAAAGTCACGTCTTATGTTTCTGTGATAACAGTCTCATTATGAACGTTAGGATCAATAACTTCATGGATACTCATTCCACCCCATTAGATTACGCTGGATTATTTTTGTTTTGCAACAAACGCAAGTGTCTTCGTTTATTCCATACATTCGTTCCCGACCAGAAAGCCTACCATTGTATTCCCTCGTCAGTGATATCTGTTGGGATGGGGGAGATGTTTAATCCACCGTTGCTATACAGGCGGTGGGAAGGGTTGGCTGCCTCTGTAGATAATACTGAAGTGCCGTTCCAATAACTGTGCTGCAGCTGTGATTGCCGCGCAAACCCTACTTCACGGCGACAGAGAAATGTTTTATTAAATGGTCCGTTGTTTGAACATATGCGCACAGCCAGTCAGGTAAACACAGACCTCAGGGCGGGCAGTATTTGCAGATAGATTACGAGGCACAAAATGAAATTTCAGATACCAATAAATACTCACAAACGTAATAGATGTCAGACTACTAACAAAAACTGAGACTTGTGAGTGAATGGTAACGATTCGATCAGGCACACGGAAGAACACGGGTTCAAATCCCGTCCAACCATCCAGATTTGGATTTTCCAGAATTTACCGAAACAACACCAGGTGAATGGTGGTCCCTTCAAATTTTCATGGTCAAATTTCTTTATGTTACTTGTCACCAGTACTTTGCCCCAATAATGACCTTGACAAGGTGTAATGCCCCGAGCAAAAAAGGAAAACAGAAGTATCACTTCTAAGCAATGTATCTGTCACACAGCAATCTGTGGAACAGCGTTAACGTTATAATGTTATGATTTTACCCTCCAATAAAAATTATTTCGCGTATTTTATTTAACTTTTACTAACCAGTAAATTTTTTCAAATTTCTGTTAAGATTTAAAAGGTTATCATTTTGTTAGAGATTATTGGACATTAGTTTCATTGTGTAATCTGCAAAAAGACGTAAATTGGGAATTTTGTGTTCTGTGTGGCAATCACATTATTTTCAGTAGATTTATGTTCTAGCTGATATTCAGAATTAAAAAGTAAACAATTCTGGTAACAGTAATACCATAAGCTCATACTCTTCAAAAATTATTCTGTTATATCAGTGAACGCTCTGGACTCGCTTACGGGACGACATGGGTTCGAATCCCCATCCAGCCATCCAGATTTGGGTATTCGATGGTTTATCCAGATCACTCCAGGCGAATACCGGGATGATTCCTTCAAAAGGCCATGCCGAATTCCTTACCGTTCCTTGTCCCCAGTCTCATTCCACCTCTAATGACCTCGACGTCGTCTAACCCTGAATTGGAGTTAACCACGTCGGTTCAGTTTATGATCAGATAACTACTTCATCTGCGCCTTCAAAAGAAGTTAGAACGTATCCTCCGTTTTAGTTGGACACGCCCGTTCTACAAACTTGTGTCCTATGCTTTTGTAGCGCTCAACTGTAATATGAACTGTACAAAACGGTTAACACCACTCGAGCCCCATTGTGGAAACCACCGCAGTGCAGGGAGATTATTTGCAGTTAGCTCGGCAGGGCAGCTTTGTGCTAAGCCAGTGTCGAGTAATTTGTAGTCAACGGCGGAGTTCGCTGGGGTTCCACGAAGTTGGCGGTAGTGTAGGATATCGAGGCTCTGCGCAGACTCATCCCCCGGGAAAACTCGAGACACGGCTGCCAACCCTTTCCAAACATGATTGCAATAGAGGGTGGCCTGCACGTTACGATAACCGAAGGCTTTAGCAGACCCGCTTCTAGCTAATCGACCGAGCCTACTGGGTGAGCGGTAAAGGTGGGTACACATCAGAACGAGGCAACGCACGAACGGGTCCGAGGCGAAGCGAGGCGAGCATACCAGTCGCGGCAAACTGTTTCTGGCCATTCGTCGAACGACCCGAGGCAGGTAGAAGGCCATCCGTCCAGAGTCGGTACGAAAGAGAATTCGGGAGTGCGCCGCATGCTATATTTACAATAATTCTTAAGTAACAATTTAAGTGTTAAGTTTTATGTGTTACCAAAGTAATTTTAAATAATTAAAGGAATTTATTTTCAGGTTGGAATGACATTTATGCTACTAAGTGCTTCGCTTGTGAAAGTCTAAAATTCTTAGATGATGCAACTTATTTTCCAGAATCATTAACTTTAAATGCAATTGAAGCCTTAGTCACTGTTAAATTGTTACCGCACTCCATAGCCACGCTCTAACTTCACAACACTGCCAACTCGTCAGAACAAACGAATGGACGGATACCTGTCTCGTTCGATGACACGGCCAACTGCGTTCGTGCAACAGTAGATACGTTCCGCCTCGCCTCGCCTCGGTCCCGTTCGTGCGTTGTACTCGCCTCTAGCTAAACCACCTAGCCTGTTGGGTGAGTGGTAACGTTCGGGTCTGGCGTTCGGACGGTCGTAGTTTCAAAATCCCGATCCGGCCATCTACATTATGGATATCTACAGTTTTCTGAAAAAGCTGCAAGAGAATGCCGGAATACTTCCATCAAGATGCCACTGCCGAATACCTTCCCGTACCATGCCCCCAATCATTTCCCGCCTCTAATGACTTCTTCATCTACATCCATACTCTGCAATTCACAAATATTCTGGTTGACAGAGGGTGCTTAGCACCAAAACTAACTCTGGGCATTCCAATTTCGAATAGATAGAGGAAAAAATAATACGTATGAGCATCAGCACGGCATCTTATTTTTCTAATATTATCTCTCATGTCATTGCGAGGTAAATAGGTTGGTGGACGAAGTATTTCATTGCTCTTGTAAATGAAACAAGAATTTTCGCACAATCGCCAGAAAAGTCAGACGAAAGTGACGTCTGTCTGCCAGATAAACACAACACAATTTGTGACGCTTTCGTAAGGGCTGTATTACGCAGTCACGAATCGAGCGGCTCTCCTCTGTACTTTCTCTAACGCATCATCAATCCTTGCGATAAGGATCCCATCTTCCAAAACAGTATTCCAAATGTGGACGCACGATAGTATTATTAGCTATTTTCTTTGTACGAGCGTTGCAATTCTTCAAAATATGACGTATAAATCTTAACCTAGAATTAGCCTTTTTCACAACGGAAGTTAAATGTTCAGGTCCCATTTCATGTTGCTTTGTAGTATTACGCCCAAATACGTCACTGAATCAACCGTGTCAACAATTGAGCTTAATTGTAATAATCCTAACGAGCAAACGGATTATTTTTGTTAGATTTACGAATTGCTTCGCACTTTTGCAGTTTAGAGGATGTTTAGTGTAAGTTGCTTTTATGTCAATGAGGCATAGAACCATAAAAGAATAAGCTTAACGAATAGATACACTAAGCTCAAAGACAATCTAGGAGCTTAGAGGTTTAATTGGATGTGGTGAGTGTTCTGTCACGGATGAGAACGAAATAGAAAATCTATTTACTGATGCTTACATGTTAGACTAATACCAAGCGGAGAAAGCAGTCATACGGTAATTCCGATTTGCTAAATCACTTGTCTGTCGTGGTTTGATATAGAACTTTATACATTTTTGAGAACTTTCTTTGAGTTTAGTCTGCCTGTCTGTCCATATGTCACAGAACTATAGCTAATAGCTCGAAATAAATTTCATACTTCAGATTCCCACATGATATGTGTTTCGTTGAGCCAAAATTTTATGAAATTTTATGAAATTATACTCAGGTGACGGGTTACATTGATAAAGAGAGACGAAAAAAAAATCCTACTCCAGCTTGTGAGGTATCGATATTTAGAGTTCGATAAGTATAGTACAGATATTTTTTTCACTAAAAAGCAATTTAATTTAATTGTGATTGAGCATATGCTCCGTGGAAATTTCCCAAGACACCTATTCTTACATTTTTTTTGTTTTTATATCAAATTTTTAGAGTGCAATTTCTCTACTTGTCCACTTTTGCATTTTATGAATTTTAAAGTAAATCATCATTAGCCATGTCGATTTTGAACCGTTTTAGTTACCTCTATTTTAGTAAATCCTCTATTAGCTGTAAATTCGAAATTTGTAATCGTTATCGACTATAAGTTACATTTAAACCAGAAATACTTAAAACACATCTAGCATCTGAAATTGTTGCGAGTTGTGAGACGACGTGACCACATAATTAACCCAGTTAGCTCATCCCAACTGATTTATGAGAAGGGTATCTGCCTACAGCACAGTAAAAAGGTAGGCATCTCAATATAAACCAGGGAGAAGAAATGCCCGCTCAAGAAGTCTAGCGGATACGGTCACTAAGCAAAATATGGAAAGAGTATAGAATGTTAACAGTTCCGCAGATTAAGTGGCTCAGGAATTCCACAAGCAAAACCAAATCGCGCAGCTGATATCGTAAATACCTACTTACCTCCTTCCTATTTATTGGAGGTGGCCCCTTTCATGTCAAAAACTCGAAAATCTTCTGACGGGTACACACACATCAAGACAGGTGATGATGTCATATGTGTTGTCACTACATTTTTCCTAAACTCTTGAAAGAACCCTTTTTTTTTTTACAAATGACATGAAAGCATTAGAATGTCGTAGGATAATGAATTTTTGTCGTTCAGAGAGGACTCCGTTGGTAAATAGACCCGAATTTTCCTTTTAACCCGCCGTTCAATCTCGTGGACGATCCTTGTATTTCCTTCGAAATGTTTGGAAACTTCTCCCTTATTTGGTCCTCCGTTCAGGAATTGTATGCCATCACATAATATGTGGCGGGTTCCAATAATCCATCTTACATCGTCATCAGCCTCCTAAACGTTAATACAAATTCACAAACGATTAATCACTAACTTGATTTTACAGGAATGAAGTAAAAGTATCGAAACATTTCTTGCAGGTACAGTACGTTGTTTCAAAGGAGATATATTAAAACTTACGGGAAAACTACAAGAGGCTCAGTTTTATGTTACTTGGTGATTTATGGCAGTAAGCAATAACGCCAAAGGGTGACAATGACTAACGACCCGCAGCTCTTCACAAATTTTCCTCCACCTCCTACTGCTCCGTTCTGAACTTCAGAGCGGCCTCGTCCATCAAGACTCAGTCCAATATCACCCAGCCACAGGGTTCCTGAAACCATCGTGAAGATAATTATTCTGGGCCACAGAAAGATATCTCGGAAGAAGCATTGCAACTGGCTCCATTTCCAGTAATAATCTCTGATATATAAGGTCATCAAGTTATATATAGCATCCAGAAATGGAGAGAACGGAGTTTCATTGAGATTTCTGTATGAGTAACTCTGGAAGAAACTGCTATTATTTTTTAAGATAGTGGGGAACTTCGAGTTCTTCAAGGAACATTCATGAAACCTGGTGTAAAATGATCCATTAAAACATATAATGCAATGAGCAATGCAGGGCAATTCCTGGGTTCTCCATTGATCTTGAAGCGTCAAGTATTCTGAAGGTGTACGTATGGAGTATATTGTTTTAATATAATACGTAAACAATGAAATAATAGCGCTTAGTTATATTCCCATCTATGATAAAATCATCATACGAACTTATACTACGTCTGAAAAAAAGGATAAATAGAAGAAAAAATCTGAGGACATTAGACAGTAGTTAATAGTCAGTTGGCTCTAAATGTATCTAAATAACAAAAACTGTTAAGTCATGCTTGTTAACAGCGAAAACAAGATGTGCAGAGTTAATGATACTTATTTCCACTGAAGTTATGGAAACCTGAACACTCTGCAAGGCTTTTAGTACCGGGAGAAAATACGAAACTGAATTGACAAGCGTACGAGGTGTGTTCAAAAAGTAACGGAAATTTTAAATTTCGCCGGTTATATTAGTCCGATTGACACTATTTTTTCGTTGCTGTGTTGGTAAACATGTATTAAAAGTATATATACATTTTGAGCTATATTTGATGTTTAGTCTCTTGTCAGCTGTTAAAAGGATAACACATGTTTTGATACACTCGGCGAATTTTCATTTCTATGAAGTTCTTGCCATAAGGTCAAACAGTCAGTAAGGAATACTACCTTCAAGTTAAACGTCGTTTGCGTGAAGGAGTTCGGAGAAAACGCCCGGATATGTGGCGAAACAATTCATGGTTTTTTGTATCACGATAATACACCTGCTCACACATCATTGCTTGTTCGTGAATTTTTGGCAAAAAAAGACAACACTCTACAGATGCCCCAGCCTCCATATTCGCCAGAGATATTCCCAAAAATAAAGAGAACCTTAAAGGTCTGTTGTTTTACAAACATAGATGAGATTAAAAGTGCATCGCTGAAAGAACTCAATGCTATCCCAAAATTCAAGTTCCAGAAGTATTTTGGGGATTAGAAGAAGCATTGGCATAAGTGTATAATATCTAATGGGTACTATTTCGAAGGGCATAACATCGATGTAGACATGTAAATAAAATTCTTTCCAAAAAATGAAAATTCCCGTTATTTTTTGAACACTTCTCGTAAGTGTATATACTGAAAAACTTTTCGAGGAAACGTTTTGACGTAAAAAAAAAAATTCGTTATCTGCACCAGATGAAAAATTTGCCGGAAATGGTAGTAAATGTATCAAGCTCCCACCGGTTCATACGATGCAAGAATAAACCTAGTCCAATGCCAGATGTTTAGTTGGAATCTTCTACTGAACGGAAAACTAAAGCTCTTATAGATAGTGAAGCCGGTTTATTTACATTGAAATAATCGTAGCGTATTTCACATAGAAAAAGCAAGCTTAATTAGGCAAAGAAAAACATTTGTTAACTACAAACAAAAATTTCGGCAGTAACCAAAACTTGATGAACTCTCTTATATCAGCTAGCGGAACTCTCCCATTAAAAAAAAAAAAGCACAAAATAAAATAGATCATGTTCAGATGTCGTTTCTTCCTGCGTAATATGATAAGGAATGATATTAAGTAAGAATTAACTATTGCATTTGGGAGGAAGCGACGCAATTTTTCGTAGGTGGTATCACGATGTGTGTTTTACACATTTCTTCTGGACAAGTCCGAGTGAATCCCAATTTAAACAAGTGGGGACGGTAAAAATGGCCAAAAAATAAGATACCTTTGCGAAATATTGTTGCTTATTTTATGTTGTTTTTTCAATTAGTTTGCTTTATTTATTTAAAACAACAGATTAACAAATTTTCTCTAATTCCCGTAGTACAAATGTTATACACTTTCTCAGAAGTCACTAATGTCTAGCCTTGCAATGTATCCCGATTTTTCGCGGGACGTCCCGATTTTAGAGGGTCTGAGGACAAGTCCCGATTTACCCTCGATCGGGACGTCAAATGTCCCGATTTTTTAGCTAAGTGATAAAAACGAATCACTTGTTGCAAAAAATAAAATCGGGTGTCACACATCGAGACGCATCATACCCAACCAGCAGTCCTATTCACGGTTCATGGTACAACCGACCCCAATAACCAGCACATTGTGCAAGGAAAAGTTTAGCATGTCACATGGTGGCAAAAACGATGTAGCATAACACCAGAAATGAAATGAACACAATAAAAAGATGAAAGCGTCGGATTAACAACATCGTTGAAAATATTTTTGACCCCGACCAAATAGGCAACCAAGAATCAAGAAGAAGAGATAAGTGCTTATGTCATAAAGACATACCTCTCGGTGAAGCACAGTTTGTCATTTCGTTTATTCGATTCTGAATAGAAACCCGAGTGTGCTTTGCTTTGTATAACGATTCTTAAATTGCTGCGAAAATCTCGCCTGGAAGAACAAAGGCCACTGGGATTGCACATAATTGTTTAAGTTCGAAGCTCTTCAAAATGATACACTTTATAATGTTGCTACATACCCCTTCAATCACTGTAGAGCAAAAAAAAAAAATACCTGCTCATGGTAAGATTTCAGAGGACAACTACAAATTCAAATAGTTGTGTTTTATGAAGACGCGAATGAAGCTCTATCAGAAACGTATAAAAATTTAGTGACACGATTGAAGAGCCCAATATTGATAGTAAACATACTAGTAACTGTGTACACTCTCAGGTGCTGCAATTCAGTTTTTCCAGTTAATGCACCATGATAATGATCAAATTATATCAGTGGAATGTACTGCACACATTTTGCATAACAGTGTAAAATACGCTCAGGGTATGAATAAATTTGAATGCAGAAATTCATCTTGAAAGCGCCTAGTCATTTCTCATACTACTCCAAACAAGTTCAAGCTTTATAAAACACTTTTATGAGACGCATGAATCTAAATATTTGCTCTGATGGCAACAATACCTGTTTCAAACGCCGCAATTGAAAGGATAATTTGGCTTAAGAGCTCGAATAATCACTCCAGCATGTAAAACAAAGATAGAAATCCCGCGCAAATCGGGACACCTGGCTAGGCTAATTGTGACCAACATTAAGTTCTAGAAGTTCGGTACGTTCCCGAAACAATTAATTTCTTTAAAATTAATATAATAATATTACAAATTACGCAAATGATTCAGAATAAATCCCATTAATTTAATATATCAATCAACGCCTTGTCTAATGTTTACCTTTCATAATAATTTGTTCTTAAATTTCTCGTTCACAACTATGTTGCTCAACAGTCCATTCAGCGAATTTACCAATTTTCTTACTGTTCCAGTTTTTCTAAAAGATATTCTTCCGCCTTCTGTAACCTTCTTACAAAACTTGGCATTAAACTAAATTACGAAAACAAGTATGAAACACCTAAAACTGACCCAAAATATGTCAGAATCAGTTATTTTCTCTTTGGAAACTCGTTTAATCTTCTTTACCACAAATAAAGCCCAATATCCACAAGTTACTGTCTCGTCACAGCCGGTCTTTCATACAGGCAATACCTCATAAAGTAAATTTAATAAATTTCTAGTCAATGTATCTGCCTATTACATAAATAATCTGTCGAAGGCACTAAAGATGTCATTTTGTCTATATCATAGATACTGTAAGTGTTGAACGACAACTATATTTTCTAGATTGGCTAGTTCTGTTTTGTAAAGGATATACCTATTCTATGCGAACCTCATAGAACTAGACGAGCATTTTCTGTGATTTTTATCTCGTCGCAGAAACAACTAGAACGATATTGAAAGGCGTCCTTTTCAACAATCATTTGGTTTCATGCTTTGGCGTTCTCTTTCTGACTAAACGCGATTGACATTGTTTGGCAGGACACCGTGAAGAATTATTCGGGCAGCAGGTGACGATTTCTAATTTGTCGCATTTTCCGTCTCTGTCTTGGTTTAATCTAACCTGGAATTATACCTGACAAAGTTTAACATGGTGCGCAAAACTGGAAGCGTCTCATAAAAGCTTTACCAGAAGTGAAGATCGGTTCAAGGGACAATAAAAGTTTTAGGAAAAACCTGGATACTATAATGTTGCTGAGCTACTAAATCTCACTTCTGCATACCAAATATGTAAGAGTGGTTTATACAGCATGAGTTCCTGTTTATCCCAATTATTGTAAGTTCATCTGCGTTGGAGGTGATTTTTTTATAACTTATATCCCAAACAAGTCTTGGGTATAATTTCTTGACAAATATCCCACTTAACCCCTTCAAGGATGGAACAGAGATGACGACGAATTACTAATTTTTACTTCTGCGTGAACACTGATCTTAATACTGAGTTAAACCTCACCTTGACGTGTAGGAAGATGCTGATGAGAGTTTGTGGGAGAACACCGATAGCTTACCATTGTTCTGACACTAGGCTAGCCTTTGAAATGATAATGACTATACGACAACATTTAAGGCAATATTTCCGAAAGATCACACGGGCTGAATACCACAACAAGTTGTAGCTCCTTAATCTGAAATAGCTGACATTAATGGAAAAGGAACTTTAGTGATGGAGTGCGTTTAGAAACCACGACCCATGAAACAGTAAATTATAATATACTACCTTCACTGGAAAAATCTATCTTACATACTGTTCGTTAATCGACTGTACTTAAGAAGGGTTGCGGACCCAACGCGGTATCACTCCAATTGACAAATCCTATATGTACACTCTTTGGCAAAAATATTGACTGTGGCGCCTGAGACTAAGTCCATTATTTTGCACTATGTGGCATCACTGGAGAGTTTGTTCCAGCCAATGACTTAAGGAAATGAATAACAGATGGCGCTGAGTTGATTAGAACTGATTTCTTCAACGTAAACGAAATAATGAATCTTGAGACTTACAATCACTGAAGTTATGAAACTAACACTGATTTATTAGATATGAGGCAAGCATGAAGACAAGCAGTTAGACTTGTAAATAACCTTACCTACGAGTAGTATATTTTACCCCTGAACCTTTAGAAGACTACTTCTTTGCCGCATGAAAATGAAGCCGCTTAGAGCAGCAAAATGACTGAAGACATTTTTATCTAAACAAGAACAGCTACATGCCCCGTATGATCTGTCGTCTGTTATCATGGATAACAAATCAGTAATAAGGTTGCGTTGTGATGTTATTATGCTACTTAATCGTGATTTGTTTCAGTTATAGCGCTAGTTTACTGGTGTGACATATACAAATCTTTATATGGCAATTTCCATGTGCGCTGGTTATCAACAACTATAATCTTGAGATAACGTTTCTGTCTCCACCTGGTCAATCCTATTTAGGAGAATCAATGCGAGAGTAAAGTTGGATCTGAAGAAATAGCATATCCACGCCTCTAACTATATGCCTAAGGTGAGCTTCCAATTGCACGAATATAAGGGCTGGAGAGTGACCCTTCGTAATACTACTAAAATCTGTTTTTCGTCTGCTGTGTGAGTTTCTTGGAGCACAGTGACATCGACTACATATTTCTGTGCAAGTCTGGAAAGATATTCACATTTTGCTCGACTTATTCCTTCTATATTCAGTTGACAAATGCGTAGAGATGGTCTAATTCTAAGTGCTTTCGGGTCCTGAAAAGGGCCTTCTTGCTCCTTTTTGTGTATCTTTTGACCGGGAGGTCTATTCAGACAGTTCGGTCACATCTTATCGCTGTTGCTTTCTTAGTACCACCCAGGGGTCACGTGTAGGACAATTGAGGTTATACCTACGGACGTGAAGCAACTTAGTACGAACACCATGTAGCTTCCAGTGCTATGCAACACCCCCAGCACTAAGAAGATCAGAAGCGGAAATAAATATTCGCAGGCTGTTGTGTGTTCCGTATCCCATTTTAACTGTGGCAAATATAATGAACGAAAAGCTAGGTGGCCTGGCTAGGAACCGTCCCCCTCCCCCTCCCTCCCTTCCCCACGTAGCTCAGCGTTGTTTTCCATTCAACCCCTCCCCCCACCCCTAGACCAAATCACGTAGTTTATGCACACTCCCTTTGATAGTTGACTGACATGATCCTCGTTAGCCAACAATAGAGAAAGTGCCGAATTCCATCAGCTTTCTGTGATTCAGTAACATGAACAATCGATGGCAGAGAGCTGTCCTAGTCTTGGCAGCTACTTTTGAGCCATTTAACTGTTTGTACTGAATGGTACTGTACGTAAATTTAGCACAGTGTACTATATTAGAACAACGATTTACATTTACATAATTTTTTGTTTGTTCCGGAAGGTACAATTGCCTCATCTTGGGCTGGCATTTAGAAGCATATTCCATAGGGTTTCAAACAAATATACTTGATTTTCAATATTACCACCTGTTCGAAAAGAAACCATAATTGCCATAATTTGCGAAACGACCGTCATTTACAATGTATCTCTTCATTCAGGTCAGTATTACTAATATCTTTGCTTAATTGTAATAAGGTTTCTGTGACTTATCCGTCTAGTGCAGCTAAATAAAAAACTTCGTTTTTAGGCAGACGAGTTTCGATTTATTCAATCATCTTCGGCGCCCTAGAACAGTTTTATTTACGTGCTTTGAAGTTGTTTAAAGTATGTTTGTAATTCTAATCTGTTAATAAGTGCAATGAATATTACATTCTACTTACAGTTTTTGTTTCTTGTTTTTGCATTGAAGTCTGGGGAAGTTCCATTTCAGTGCTTTTTCTGTTGCTTTTGTGTGTTCCGTACATACAATGTGGTGTCTTTCTATTGGCACAAACTTTCTTCATTTTGAAAACACACTATTGTTTACGCACTTTTCTGTTTGTGTACACAGTGAACACAGTAATGTAAACAACAAAAAATGCTGGTACAGCGGTTACACAAACAGAAAAGTACGTAAACAATAGTGTGTTTTCAAAATGAAGAAAGTTTGTGCGAATAGAAAGACACCACAGTGTATGTGCGGAACACACAAAAGCAACAGAAGAAAAAAACTGAAATGTAACTTCCCCAGACTTCAATGTAAAAACAAGAAACAAAAACTGTAAGTAGAATGTAATATTCATTGCACTTATTAACAGATTAAAATTATAAACATACTTCAAAAAACTTCAAAGCATGTAAATAAAACTGTTCTAGGGCACCGAAGATGATTGAATAAATCGAAATGCGTCTGCCAAAAAACGAAGTTTTTTACTTAGCTGCACTAGAGTCAAAGATACCTTATTATTAAAGCAGCTAAGGAAAAAAGGCCTTATCTCAACATGTTTGCTTAATTGCTTTGCCAATTGCTCTAATTCCAAATCACCCAAAGCCCACTATACGTCTATCAATTCGATGTGCGTAGTACAGTCATAAAAATGCCGTTCTTACTGATTTCAAGCATTAACTAAAAAATTTATAATCATATCATGATGTATCGCGTTTTATAACTGTCCCTTTCTTATTTCAGAAGAAAGATTTGGTTCGATAAAAATTATTTGAGAGAAGCTTATCGCGCCTCTACAAGGCCCGCTGTCGTGGAGCCCCAGTATTGGCATTTGCACGCAGTGGATACGACTACAGCAAGGACGGCGAATGGGATCAATACCCAGAGGAGGGAGTCCCCGGACCCCTCTAAACACACTGAGGGGGCGTCTGCCGCGGCGGGAGCGATTGTGTAAGCGAAATATTTAGCGGCGAGCAAGGCCTGGAGTGAGGGGATATAAGCCTCGTTAATTAGAAGATAACACCACAGCCTATCGTCGAAGCAAGCATAATATCACATGCGGATAAGTATTATCAAAAGGAGGCTAATTAAAATGGAGAAATAATTTTATGAAACTCTATGTGCAGAAGTAATACTCCCATTTCAGGGAACGAAAAAAAAAATGGTAAATTTTTTAATGCCAGGTGTGTGTGGAAGATACATAGAACAGATGTAATACGTATGGGTAGCATTCACTCAAAAATTTCTGTGAAAAATTATCATACTAACAGGTTTTTAAGTAATTGACTGCTAAAGAGTTGTTGGTAATATAATTGATATTGTTAATAAGTGTGTGTACTTTTCCACATAAACAGTAACTAACATGATATAATATGTAGTTGTAGATTACAGTGAAACTTATTGTGGTAACTGGTTGGTAAGAAAGTAACAAGTGTATACACTGTTCCACATAATAAATAGTAATTAACTTGGGATTGTATTTGTAGATTACAGGGGATATTGATTATACTAATGGGTTGTAGCTAACTTGTCAATATATAATAATATATCAATTATATAGTAATATTGACATTATTAATAAGTGTATGTACTGTTCCAAATGCCCGAGATTATTCTCTCTTGAAACGAGGAACGAAGAAAGCATTTTGCTAAAGGCTGTAGAATATGGGAAACATTAACTAGGGGGATGTTTGTAATTGCGATGTCTGTGTTGAAGAGATCAGATTGCTAAAAATGCGAGATTGCATCAAATTTATTTTGAGTCCTTTGTCAGAGAAATAGAGAAAGAGTCATTTCTTACATCGTGTATTTGATTAATTATTGATTCGCGTGTTTGCATATTCAATTGTATATTAAGCCCATTTTCACGGGTTATTGCATATTTTACCTAAAACCTAGTGATGGTGCATCTTTTCACTATATTTACAATATTTTTCGCTAGTGTAACTAGTTAATAAAAATGGCGACAAAGCTGAAACTCCGCATCTGTAAAACATCCAGATATTAAAGATCCCACAACTGGACTTCCAGGATTCCATTTAAATAGAGACCAGTGGGTCAAACTAAATCGCCTAAGAACAGGCCATGCGAAATGCAACGCCATGCTGTATAATGTCAGGTCTTCAGGATTCTCCTGCATGTGACTGCGGTGCTCCTTCCCAGAGTGTGGAGCATATTATCATGGAATGCCCTCTACGGAAGTATGATGGACCATATGAAGATGTTTTAGAGCTACAAGTTCCTTCGTAGAATGGCTGGAAGAACTCGACATCAGCTTGTGAACGCTACCAACGTTCTTGTCATTGTATATATTTATTATTGGATTAGTTGCTTGCCATACGACAAATAAATAATAAATAAAATATTACGTTTTAGCCGGCAAAACTCTCAGATCATTGTCTGTGACAAATCTCTGAAGAAATACGACCCACGTTTCGGAATGTAAATAAACTGATTTAATCAACAAAGAAGCGTTTTTTAAGGCAAGTTCTCGTAATAATGCCTACGAAAAAAGTGCCGTATTTTCATTTAGCTCCGAAACCGGTGGTAAGGGAGCGTGCACAAACTACATGGCTCGGTCCAAGGGGGGGGGGGGAGGGGGGCGGGAAAGCTACGCTGGGCTACGTGGGGTGAGGGGGTTCCGAGCCAGGCCACGTAGCTATCCTTTCTTAACATTTTTCACAGTTTAAATGAGGAACAGAACACACAACAGCATGTGAATATTTATTTAATTATCTCCGTACATAATTTACAATACTCTGACAAGAGAAAACAGAACAAAATGTCTTCTGGAATCAAAAGGGAAAATAGCTACGTCTACGTGGAAGGGAGGAGGGGGGGGAGGCAAAAGCCACGTAGGGCTACGGGGGGGAGGGGGTTCACAGGAGGTCAAAATGGAGCTACGTGGTTTATGGACGCTCCCTAACTCGATGGCCGTGGGCCGACGTGGGTTGAAATATTTGAAATAGTACCGCACTGTTTATTTAACCTTTTTTTTAACATAATTTTTAATTATCGAATTTACAAACATGTTACTCAACTACCTACTAATTGAAATCTTATTTTTAAATAAAACTCTAAAAATTACTATTTTTATATTATATAATGTTACATATTTTGATACTTTTTGACACTTTTAATGCATATTTTAAGCATTTTTCATGCATATTCGCGTGCTTATTTCTAGCTTTTTATGTTGCATATAATCCGGTTTCTACTGATTAAGTTTCTATAAGAGACTAGCTCGTACCCGTGACTTCGTACGCGTGGATTAAGAATTTTTTTGCCAGAATTAAATATAGAAAGTTGTTGGTAACGAAGGATTGGTCCCAAAGAATATCGAGTCGGAATAATATAACAGGAAAGCTATCACTATATCATTGCACCGTCGAACCTGTCTCTTGAAGATAATCAATTTCCAACATATTTCTGTCACTATTCGATAAGGTCTCAAAATTTCGTGACTACAACTGTTAATCATACTTGAAAAAATATCCTGTGCCCTTCATGCAGATTTCCTTATAAAATTCCATCACAACGATATAGCCATTTAGTCGTCAAAACGTAACAAAAAGACAGAGACTTACTTCCGTATTTATAATAATATTACTGTGGTTCACACTCACACACTGACTGCGAACAACACCTGAGGGATCATTATAACCTAAAAAAGTGCCCACCTACAACATTGCAAGACTACTTACGATTTGCCTCGCATTGCACCCCTAACTTTCTAATATCTACAGTTTAACATTAAATCCGAATAACCTGCGGCCCAGGCCGGACTCTTACGATGAAAAACAATTTGTAAAATCTTAGCCTCCACGGATATTTGAATCGGAGACCACGACGTTCGTAAACAAGCGCTTTAACCACTGAGCTGCCATTCCACTACACGGAAACACGGTACGGAGACGTCCATATCCAACGTGTCTGTCTATCGCTGTATTTCGAAGTTATTAGTCAACATGTGTTATTTATACAGATGATTTTTCAACCAAATGTAGACAGTATTTTTCTCTTTGTTTCAAAGGATAAGTGTGCAAAGTTTCATCGAGATCGGATGAAAACTGTGGATTTGTATGAAGAACAAACAAACAAACACACAAACAAATATTCATCTTTATATATAAAGATAATACGAACTGTCTCATCACTCTTAAAAGAGTCTTTCGTTGTACACAATTATGGATACAGTTGGTAATTCTCTGCCACAGGCATTCAAAACACGTATCGATGTCCGATTGCATTGATGGTGTTGTGTGGTTTTTGGGATATGAATCACACATAGCTAAACGGCAGAAGAATCTGATCAGCGCAGGAAATCATACAATGGCACAGTTCATCATAAACATTCCATACAATTTTGGTAGAACGTCCTTACTACGGGAAGTACTACCTGCACCAGCCACTAATATGATTTACTAGGTTCTTAAACGAAGCCTCCCATAAAATTAAATGCTCATCACTCTCTAAAATTGAGCTGGTTTCCTGCCTTACAGCCTACCGATACAGTAATAATAACAGTGATTTCCTGTTTCATGTTTTAATGATCTAGTGATAAAGTTTCTTAAAGTCTGCACTTTGAGCCTCTGTTGTAACTGCCTAACATACTGGATAAAGACGACTATAATTGTACTGTACGTGGGATTGGAACCACAGAGCGTCCTTGCGTACTTCACACGAACAAAGCAAAGCTCTGCAAGAAGTGAACGTCAGTTTTAGGCCCGTAAAAGTTCTAGCAAGGATGCATATTCATTAAGTCGATTCCTCACTCATAATTCACGCACCTTAGTCAAATTTCCGGACCACTCGTATACTTCGAGGATGCAGTAAACTAGTCTCTTAATTCTTCCTTTTGTTAAGCCGTCTACAATTCTATGAGTTCTGGGAAATAGTAAATTTCGTTATCATGTGTATGATTGATCCTCCTGATTATGTCGTTACCACATGAAAAATCTCTGGTATGTAGTGATTACCTCGTGGTATGTGGTACTATGAACAACTTGGCACGTTTCTCTACAAGCATGTTAAAAAAATGTTGCGTGAATTGTGATAGGCAACATTTATAATAAAATTCATATCAAAGTATACTCCGCCACATTTATTTTTTTGCAGCACCATCATGTCACCAAAAAGTAATTTTTGAGAAAATATATTGGGCATAAATACAACTATAATAGAAATTAATTTGAAATTATATTTCAAAGATATAGTTTTATCACTCAAGAGACAAATTTGTAGAATTCAAATTAAACCCTCTTTTATTTCATCACATGGTAATAACAGTTCGCTCATAGCTGAAAGAAATAACTTTAGAGATTGACCCTGTTTTATGTTCTGGAAGGAATTTCTTGGAGGAAGCAGTGGGTGGGTTAGTGGGAATGGCGTCTGTAATAAAATGAGGCCATCTTGGGAGGTCTCCTAACGAAGCGCCGCGCGGGGTAACAGCAAATTAAAAACGCAGGCAAAATGTGCAGACAGACCTTTCCATATAAGCAGAGCCCATCTTTTCTCCAGCATTTATGGTTAGATTAAAGTGGGATTTCCAGCAGTGCTGCCACACTTGCGAAACAAAAATATCAAATCCATCGAATAAGTATAACGTGCAAGGATTATCGTAGTACCATATACGTATATTTTCGAGCAGTTCTTATGACAGATTATCCGAAAGTCTGAATGATTTGCAACAATAGGATTTCTAAGTCAGTGATTTTCAGGTAGTGTGGTCAGCTCCTTTTCTCCGTATATCCTAGGGTTGTTGTATAAATCTCTTGTAGGAGGCTGAAATTGGCTCTTCTAGCGAATAAAGAAGAGATGAAAAACATATGCCGGCTACAAATTCCTACATGCATCGTACTACATTTACAGGATTTTACAGTCTCCTTCCAGTGAACATTTCGACATTAAAAAATTTGCGCTGTAAAATAAAATAGAAGTTAGAATACCATATTTTACAATAAATGTATTTCATAAATGTTTGAAATCAATAAAATCTCAGTAAGGTATGATCAACAAAATAACAATAACCATCTCAAATTATATTTTATTTACAAATTATGCTCCGGAAGTTTTAATACTAAACAAAAGCAAAACTACAAAATAACTCTTTATGTTATCAAAATAACTTGTACTTACCTCGTTAAAAATATCATCAACACCTAACAGTAAATAATATTAATTATGTTAAAATAATTTACACGCAATATGTCTGTACTTTTAACGAAACGAATTCAAATCAAAATTCCCAGAAAAACGACGACGCACAATGTTCAAATCTTCAGTCTCTCATTCGGATTCATTTAGTCGCTGGACCAACCGTTTCAGTTCACGCAAGATGCGTCGTATTCTTCGTTTATAGAATCAATACGATATACATCCATATAACAAAGGAGAGTATAGAAATGAATTTGTGAGTAACGTTTCGGTACTTCGAGACAAGCGATATAACTCAGTAACATTTACATACAGTTTGCTACAGCTCTAGTGGAAATATTATTTATCTACGTGATTCGTTGGGAGGTGTTCCGTAAGCTAGTTGTCCCACAATAATTAGTGGAAAGCTCATAATGGGGACGTAAAACTTGGAAGGCTCAGGTCTCATTCGGAAGAGTAAGTCTGAATAGGTGAGAGCCCGCGTTAACAGTATCGGTGCTTCCATTTATAACCACCTTTAACTTATTATCTCTGCTTCCATCTTTAACCACCTTACTATAGTAAACTTCGAAGAAGAGTAATAGTGGACAGCAGTTGCTGTGATTGCGGAAACGAGGGCACTCCGGAACATGTTGTATGGGAATATGTTTCAACAGCAGAACAAAGAGCGCTATACAAGCAAATATTACATGGCTGGCGCATTTTTTACATATTGTCTAACCGGGAATTATGGTACTTTCTTGATGCACCTTGCAATCTAGCCTCACAAGGAGGCAAAGAAAGGTTCTTGGCACTTAGAAGCAGCCAAAATGACAGAAACAGTTTTAACTGACAGCGAACAACGAGCGAGCAGTGACTATTCCCGGAGAAAGAAACTCCCGATCGGTCGAAGGAGGACACCTCTACTTCCAGAAGTCATCTCCAGAGGGAGGTAAAGTTACTCCAAGTGGCTGTGCCGGGAGTAAGTGTGTAAAAGTGTCATAAATGTCCAAAGTGAGAAACAGTGATATAACAGTGTAGTAAGTGATTTGTTTATACGAATGTTTCTATGTTTAATTACTCGTATATATAGCAGTATCTGTGTGTGAACGTATGTTACTCTAATTACTAATTTATATATATATATAATACTAACACCTATCAAATACATTCTTACACATTGTTAATTTAATTATGTAACTAACTTTCGTGAAAACTTGATAAGTTTATGATCACATACTAGTCTTACATCCTGAACAATATTCAGCTGTTTTTTCATACTAGAATTTTTATCTATGTACTTCTTGTAATATATTGGAAATATGGGCCCAGTGTAGAAATTAGGTGCTGGGCTGTTATGTATCAAGATATAAAATAAAAATTAAAAGTTAAAAAAATAATCTTTAACCACTCAACACAAAACACACAAGTACGATAGTATTCATCATTCGGCTACACATATTTGATGTGTTTCTGACGAACACCAGTCTAGTACGCAATTTACGATGGGATCAATAATCAATCTTCAAGTTGCGGCCCCAAGAAGTGCACATATCGGTCAATACCAGGGGTTCCTCCTTTGAGTTGAGGAAAACAGGAATTTCCATGGGCCTGACTCGTTATTAAGAAATCCGTTAGGGCGTTGATTTGTTAATAACACGTCCGCGGGCGGACTATGGGTTTACTGTGGGCGCTCGACCACGGCAGGGCACGCGTGCGGCACGTGTGCTCACGCCTGGGTGAGTTCACTTCCCTCCACATGGCCACCGCGGCACCCTTCCTGCCCGCCTCACGCCCACACCTGCGGACGAAAAAACACTCACCGGCCCAGCATTTTGTATGCTCCGATAGCCAAATCTCTTTGTAAATACATTCAACCTATCTTGGAAAACTGTATTTACAGAGTGGGAATTCTGCATTAACTCCACTCGTGCGAGAAATCTTTAAATGTGCGTCCGCAGTAGGTTTTATTTGTTTGTCCCTTGTGGGCTCACAACTAAGGACTCGTCGTGATTTCATTGCGCTGAATCCAGAGTAAAGATATTTGTGGATATGGTCTGGGTATCTGGCTGTAAATAACACGTCGGAGGCAGTTTTGTAGCAGTGTAACTTATTTAACAACTTTTAGATATAAATGAATGCAATTTTTTCTCGGCGTTGTTTATTTGTAAACGTTTCTCGGGAAACAAACCGAGTAATATTATTATTGATGCACAATATTTCTGCCACTTAAATCTGCGTCGCCATCTTCAGGTGCAGTTGTAAGCCTTGAAGTCTGCCTTGAGCGTGTTGTTTGAAAACTGGCATAGCAACGACAGACGTTGTTATGTTGCCTAGCAGCATCTCAGACGTCATTAGACGCCCGCGGAACACAAAAAGCAGAGCGTTGGTGACGAGTAGCCTCAATAACAGGAATCCATGCATCACTTATCTGGAACCCACAAACCTGTTAACCAAATCAGACCTAACTTGCAGGTTCTGCTATCAGGAATCTGTCATTGGTCCAAAACCACGTCTTCTTTCCTTATCGCCATTTATGAGATTTACAAGTTTTTGGTAAAAATTAATTAAATAATCAAATCCCACATTCTATTTCCGAAATTACTGAGCCGAAAAGTTTTTCATCGTTTCCACACACACCTTAAAATTAAATAAAAATGTAGGGACCTTTCTGAAATTTGATTTTCGCAAAATAACTGAGCAACTCTAATAAATCTAATTTTTATGGTGGGTAATTTTTCTGTAGAAAATCATATATGTAAATAGATAGGTATTCATAAATTGGATGATATGTAGTGAAAATCCTTTTTGCGAAATTTGCACGTAAAAATTGACTGTTTGATTAATGCATATCATTACTAAGAAAAACTTCCGAAACAAATACTGAACTGGTTTTGGAAATCAATTGTTACCTATTTTAATTTTTAACTAGACGAACCGTGCGAAAATTTCGCGAATAAAATACGATGAGTAGTGACGTTGAATGCTTGTAATATAATGTAAAGTAGAACCACACTTTTGTAGCAAATATTTATTCGTTTAGTGTAATAGGTACGCATCAAAATACTTACAACATATAAAGAAACAGTTAGGAAAATTTAAAACATTCTGTATGTACTGACAAACTGTCACTGACCTTAACAGAATACAACAAAATGCACACAGCATGTCAACATCTCTGTGATATGTGTTGCTGTGCGAATAAAATGTTACATTGGAATTGTAAAGCAAAACAAAAATGTTTGTGCAACAGAAAAAATATCCTAAAAGCTACTTATTGTATAAAAAACAGTTTATTGTCATCTCTGTGATATCTGCTACTGCAATCTTGGGACTTGGCTCTGAACTGTCTCACATGCACTACCACTTTAAACATCGAATTCCGAAAAATTCTTTCTTAATTTACGATTTCACCTAGTTGGAAACCATAATCTTTAAAACTAAATGACACTTATCGATTTCGGTTAGGTATCGAAGGAAATGAATGGCTCGTAATAAAAAATAATTTAAAAAAATATAAAAAAACACGCTGTATAAACAATAATAATACTTTTGCCATTTAAGGGTCGAATTCCAAAAATTCATTTTATAAAATATGGTTTGACCAAAGCAGACAGGTTGGTCTTTAAAATGATACCTCATTTATCGATTTAGGTTAGGCATCAAGCGGAAAAGAAATAATTTTAGAAATGATGATATTTTTGCCCCTTAAGTGTTGATTTGGAGAAAGTTCTTTCTTAAAATATGATATGACCAAAGTGGATATAATAGTTAAAACGATACCTTATTTATCTATTTCGGTTATTTATTAATGGTGATAAATGGCTCGTGACACATAAATGCGCTGTAGAACGATTAACACTTTTTCCCTTTAAGGGTTGAACTCCCAAAAAATCTTTCTTAATATATGTCACCAAAACTGCGACATTACTCTTCATAAAACTACTTCATTTGTAGATTTCTGTTGTATATCCAGGGAGATAAATGGCTCGAGACACAAAAAACGCATTTTAAAAATATTGATATTTTTTGCCCTTTAAAGGTCGAATTACGAAAAATTCCTTTCTTAAAATATAATTTGAGTCGTTAATCGTTAATATGATATCTCATTTATCTAAATCGGTTAGATACCAAGGGAGATAAGTGGCTCGTGACACAAAAACGCGTTGCAGAAGTATTGATACTTCTGCTCTTTAAGGGTCGAATTCCGAAAAATTCCTGTCTTAATGTATGATGTCACCAAAGCGGAGATCTTAATATTTAAAATGATACTTCATTAAACGATTTCAGATAAGTATCCATGGAGATAAATGACTCGTAACACAAAAAACAGCATTTTAGATATATTGATACTTTTGCCCTTTAAGAGTCGAATTCCAAAAAATTCCTTTCCTAGAATGTAATGTGACCAAATTGGAGACCATAAGTTTTAAAATGACACCTCATTTATTGATTTCGGTTAAATATGAAGGGAGATAAATGCTTGTGACAAAAAAAAAAAAAAAAAAAAAAAAAAAAAAAAAAAAAAAAAAAAAACCTTATAGAAATAATATATATAATAAAAGTCTTACAAAATAACTTTCTTATTAGATTCCATTTAATTATATTACCTTTGTAGAGAATCGTCAGCACGCGAGATTTTTTTAAACTGATTATCCTTTAAAATCAATAGAGACTCAGGGAAACAGTAATTAATTAAACATATCCATATCTCTGAAATTATCCTCAGAGTTGCTTAGTCCGGCGCCACACAATGGATCCTGGAGCCACAGCTGAGCCAAATACCTCGGCGTAAATCTTGACAGAGGTCTCACGTTTAAAAGTCATTGTCACAACTTCAAGATGAAAGTATCATCAATCATCACGCAACAATATCTCAAGCAAGTTGACCAGATATAGGTTGGCAGCTATTGCAAGTGTCATCCGCACCACTGCCTTAGAATTATACGACGCATGTCCTGTACGGCAAAACTCAAGTCATGCTAAAACAGTAGACGTTGCGCCCCACAGTACATGCAGGTTCATCATAGGTTACTTCAGACCATTCATTGCCTGTTAGGAAAGTGGATATATTAGCTGGCATCGCCCCTGGAGACATACGCCAGGAAGTTACCACTAGCATGACAAGGCTTATAGTAAACGAAGACGTCCGACATCCTCTACATGGCTATACATTTAACGCCATCAAACTAAATTCCCGATGAAGCTTCCTGCAGACTTCAAATAAAGGGATCACAAGCCATGAAAGAATATTGGCTTCGGAGATGAGAGTTCAACATGATTTCGAGTGGATCAAGCGAAAAGAGGGTCTACCAACTTGGTCTGAACAACCATGGCCCATATCGTAGTTAAATAGGCTTCGAGTTGGAGTTGGCCGTTCCAAGCGGGTATCTGGGAGAACACCAGTTACCACATGTTCGTGCGAGTAGAGAGAAACCATGGCACATCTGTTGTTTTGTCCACAAATCGGAATGATGTATCCGAATTTGACCTCCAATCAGCTACTGACAAAACCATCGCATTGGCGGAAAAACTACCTCATATTTGATGCTGTCATCGACACGAGAAGAAGAAAAAACGGGGCTGGGAATGACCGCAGGTCACCGCTACCAACAGACTTCAAGATGAATGCCGGAACGATCCCCAATATCCGCCTCATAAACTACACATTTCACAAACAAAAAACTACCTTTACCATACATATAACATTGTTAAACATTTCACAGGCAGATGGCAACACTACCCCGATTAGCACTTAGTACGACCTGTAGTAGGTATAAAATGCTATACGTCAGCGTGGCAGGTGAGCGGTTAACGCTCTGGCCTCGCATTCGGGAGGACGCCGGTTCGAATTCCCGTCCGGACATCTAGATTTTGGTTTTCCATTGTATTGCCAAATCACTCCAGGTGAATGCCAAGATGCTTCCATAAAAGGGCATGGCCGAACTCCTTCCCGTTCCTTGTCCCCTGTCCTATCCCGCCTCTAAAGATCTCACCGTTGACGAGGCCTAAAGCCATGAAAAAAGAAATGCAGCCATAAAACCATAGCTCCGAATTTTACCAGCCCAATGATGAGCCGACCCCAAAATGTTGGGAAAAGGTGGTGAAGATGAAAAAGAATATTACTATACTGGTATGAAAGCCAGGATCGTCCAAGCCAATTACTGAACATTTCAGTGTATCAGGCCATTCGATGAGAGCGGTCCCTTTCTTTCGTAACACTGTGGAATAATTTATTTATTTTCGCTGCCTCTGCGGCTGTGATTGAAGTCCCACTACCTTCGGTAGTATAACTTCTAGGTGTTAGGATAGGGTGTTTATTTTTTGGGACACTTTTTATTTCACTTTCAGGGGAAAAACCAGGGCTATGACCATCTAGGATGGCCTTAATGGTGAAAAAACCCCTGCGGATTTCACGTACTGTGCTGCTCTATGATGGCTGGTATAGAATACTGAGGGGATCTTTATACTTATGCCAACGTCTCGGCATTACCGTTCCAATCGACTCAGTTCTTTCGTCCCTGGCGTCGTTCAATTTCTTGTGGAATTTTTCTGTTAGATTAAATATTTCGGTATTAATTAAGGGAATATGTGTCTCGCTATGTAGAGTTTCTATTGGTGTATATCTGGGTGCGTGTAGGATCATTCTTAGACAACTGTTCTGGAGTAGCTGGATTTGTTGTAGATTGGTTTGGCTTGCCAGCCCCCATATCTGGCATCCGTACAGTAAAAATGGGAGAATAACCGATTTGTATATTCTTATTTTTGTATTAAACTGTAGGTTGCTGCTTCGTAACACTGGTGAAAGGTTGGAAATTATTGCTAGTCCTTTTGTTTTCCTATCCATGATATGTTGTCTAAAAAGTAATTTGTTATCCAGTAATATACCCAGGTACCGATGTTCTTTAACCCAGGGGATATTTTGGTTCAAATTTTTAAATTTTTGTTTATTTCCAGCCTATTTTTGTGAAATAGATTCCCGCACATTTTCCAGGATTGATTTTGATTTTATAGTTTCTGCACCATTTACTGATTTCGTCGAGTCCTTGTTATAGGTGAGTAACGTTAAGATCATGTCTTCTTCCTGATGTGTACTCTGTAGTGTCATTGGCAAACTGTGCCAAATTCACATAAGGCGGGGTCGGGATTTTGTTTGTATAAACTTTGAAAAGTGGCGGTGCGATCACCGATCCTTGTAGAATTCCAGCTGGAATCAGAAGAATTGAAGACCTCTGTCCGTCAACTTCTACGTAGAATTTTCTGTCTGCTAAGCAACTACCGATGAATTTAATGTAGCAGTGTTTAATAACCGTTTGAGTCCGTAATTCCTGTATAAGTATAGCGTGCCAAACCTTCTCGTAAGCTTTTTCTATGTATAAAAAACTGCTGCTGTAGATCTGCTAAAGTTAAAATTTTTTGTTACATATTCTGTAATACGGAGTAGTTGAGTTGTTGCAGTTACGCGGCTTTGAAATCCGAATTGTTCTGGTCTTATCGTCTTTTCTTCTTCGAGACTGGTGTCAATCATCTTCAGCAGTATTCTTTCTAGTATCTTTGATGTTGACGAAAGAAGACTAATTGGGAGGTAGTTTACAGCTTGGCGGTGGTCTTTTCCACGTTTTGGTATGCCTTTAATTTTTGCTACCTTCCATGCTGTGTGATAATAACAATTTAGGAGACAGCTGTTAAAAACTCTAGTAAAAAGTACTAAGCCCTTTTTCGGCAGGTTTTCAAATGTATGTTTTTTATTTTGTCATGTCCTGGGCTTTTATTTTTGCAAGGTTCTTTATTATGCTTCTTACTTCCCTCGGGATTGTAAGCTCTGGCTGGTCTACAGACGGTTGTTGGAGGATTTCCTATGCTTGGCTTTCAGTTTCCTCGGCTTGTCGAATCTCTGCTGGTGTAAGTTGGTACTCCGCTGTTGTATACTGAGATGCGAAGTTTTCAGCTACTAATTCAGCCTGCCGGACCATTTATCGCGATGTTCGCTTGTGTTTGGTGGTGACTTTTAGGCCGCTGTTGCGGGCGTATTATGCGTTCCAGGTCACTGTGAAGGTCCTTGCGTGAGTCCTCGAGGAGCAGCCGGCCCGGCAGCTGTTTCCGGACAGGTGAAGCGTACCTGCCCACCACCTGCCGTGCCCCCAGAGGCCGTCCAATCACTGTCCGGGACACAAAGCCGAACATCGGACCCACTCACCAAGGGGCACTGAACTCAGAGCCACGCTCATTGCGCCCACCACGCAATTCCAATTACACTAGATTTTTAAAAATAGACAGAAACACTTTTCCATCACTGTGATTACTATTTAAGAGTGTGAACAATGAGTGGCGTAGAAACGATCGTCATGGATGAGAAACAGCGTTTGAATATGGCATTCTGGAGCATCCAGCTTCGATTCCCAAAAATACTAAGCCACCTAATTTTTAAATGATTTCCGAAAAGTCTCCTGCCGAACTTGTGGTTGGTTCCTTAACAAATATCATTACTGATTACTTACAGCAATCCCACCTTAGTTCTAAAGACGCTGCTATTGATGTTCCGTAAGAAACTTCATAAAAACAAATAGCATTGCCGACTAGAAGGTGTCTGGTTAGATCTTAAAATAGATAATCTATTGTATAGAGGGATTTTTCCGTCATGAAACCATAACGTAATACTATGAAGGGTTTTGCAAGGGTACATCACCTTACGACGAAGAGGGTAATAAAACGGTATCCATTCAAACAGGGTCAGCATATTAATTGGAGGCGGGATGGGACTTGGGGACAAGGAACTGGAAGGAATTCGGTCATGACCTTTTGAAGGAAGCATCCCGGCATTCGCCTGGAGTGATTTGGGGAAACCATGGAAAACCCAAATCTGGATGCCCGGACGGGGATTCGAACCGGCGTCCTCCCGAATGCGAGACCAGAGCGTTAACCACTCACCCGCCATGCTCTGTAGCAATGTTACCTTTTTTTTCGATGCCTCTGCACTGACTTATAGGTTTCGTCGCCTTCCGGTAGTCTACATTACAGAGTAAGATAAATTAATTTTGATGCTAAAATTCTGGCTTTTTTAATAGAAACCTTCATTGCAATCGCAACCTTTATACTAATTTTCAGCATTTCTAATTTTTGCGTTATCTATACTATTATCAACCTGTAAGCGACCTCAGTCATTTTAACCAGGCATCATGCAAGAAATTGCCAAAAGCAGTTTAAAATTTTATGGTCTATGTTAAAATCTATGATATATCTTATGATTCTGCGTGACTTGGGAATGGAGGAAAAAATGATAATTCATTCGTACCAAGGACAGATAGGAGTCAAATATCATATTGCATCCAAGCTAACAACACCTTTACAAATGCCCACCAAAGATCACGCTACGAAACAGATAAGCACTCCACCCTTTGGATCGTGTTGATGTTTTTTGACTAGGTAACTTTGGTTATTGTTTTACTTGATATAATTTTGCATCTGCGGAAAATACATGGAAAACGTTAATCAAACCACTACATCAAACACTGGCATTGCAATAAACCGTAAGGTAATAATTACAAAAGTTTAAGCTTTGCTACTAGAAATACTACGCACAACAAAGCCTGACCGATAGAAGCAGCTGAATTTTAATAGTTTATCGTATATGGATTCATAACTAGTGGTACTTAATATTTGTGCCGTGGCTCTAGTTTGGTCATTTCCAGATTTTATAACCTAAGTTCTGCGTTTCGTTGGATATGTTATATTTAGATTTCATTAATGTTAACATTTTTCCTAAACTTATTTCAGTTTTTCACACTTGTCTATAATTTAGTAGAAAAATGTTAACATTTCTTGGAGATTACTTTGGATAGGATGATATCCTGTTCATAGAATCTCCGATAACATCACAACATTAGTTCCTGCCTTATGCCAAGACCAATGTTTCGATCCCGAGAGTTGTTTTTTGAAAGATGTGTTTAATTCCATAGTAAAGCCTGGGAACAGAGATTTCAACCTTTAAACGTAACTTTGTTGTTCTGACTCTTTGTAACGCTGTAGGTTAGCTGTACGTCTGGTATTCTGTTTTATAAAGGTTAAGAAGCTATAAACGTTAAGTATACTGGGTATCTCATATAATGACATGAGACGAATAAAGTACTATTAGTGTTCTATCGACCAACAATGACATAAATATTTAATTCTTAGAAATTTCTACTTCTGGCTAACTGAAGCTTGGTAATTTATTATTATTATTGTTACTAAGCCCGGTTTTATGGAAACGACACTTAGACTTCAGTATTAGTATTTCCTTGTTTCAAATTTCCTCTCTTTATTGCAATTGACCCCGATTAAATACTGTCTATAACAAATTTTTTGGTCAAATTCTAGCAGATTTTCCGAATAATATTGTTCTAATCTTTTGAGTGATATTGCGAGAAGTGGTCAAATACAAATTACAAATTGGATTTAGTGATCGGTGCAAGAAATAAACGACAAAATAGTATTGAACGAGAAAAAGTAATAATACCCTGTTGGAGTAGTTCACCAACCAATGTGCAGTATTACTATTTTTAATAGGTTCCGGTGAAGTAGAGGTATAGCGAAGCGTAGAACAACAGATTATTTTAAAATCAGGACTAATTCTTGCGTAAATGGCGGTCAACGGAAGTGACAGATAAACCTTAAACGTTAGTTGCTTCTCACAGTCGAAATGTGTTAATATTAAGTATATAGAATAGTCGAAAGAAATAGACTAAGTTAAAAACGCATTAATTTTTTTGGAATATTTTTCTTCAGTGGGTTTCGTTAGTGCGTTGCAAAGAAGGGACATTATACTGATAAACTATGGTATCTTTATTATTTGTTTTATGTTCTTTTTTAATAATAAATTAATGTTGTTCTCAGTTCTTCATAACACGTTGATGCAATGCTAATTGTAGCGCTGGAGAGACTAGCGCTCTAGGATCTGGAAGGAAATTGACCATGACATTTATGAAGAAAACGCCGGGCCAGTAGCAAGGGACTAGCGAGCTGGCTTCGCGTTGCGGAGGATACCGGTTCGAATCCAGCCCAGTGCATAGGTAGTTTGAATGAAGTGTTGCGTAAGTCCAATGTGTCCTTTCATTTGTGACCGTCAATAACTATAATGTCACGCTTTTCTCTACATTCTAAAATGCATTTTTGTTATATAAATGTTAATATTAGACAGATTTCATAAAAGCCTGGGTGACCACATACATATTATTTGAATAATTTCCTTATAAAATAAGCAAGATTCCATGTGAGAACGACTGTGATGCTAACAGTGTACATTCAGTTTCACTTAGTGCAATGAATATAAAATATTTATTGATCTGTGCAGCCTTGGGAAGAGTCGTGGCCTTCCTAAAGCCGCGTTCCCAAGGCACCTTGTAAGGGAAGCCGCACCTCATTAGTTGAAGTGTGGGGATCAGCGCGCGCCACAGGTTAGCCCTCGCTACCTCGCCGCCACCTCCCCACCACGTTGCTAAGAGTCGTTTGGCACAGAGCAAGAGAAGGGTTGCGCACCTCTGCTGCATACCGATGGCAACAGCGCATCACTACCCACACCTGTGATGTTTACCGACAGAGAGTGGGTAGCACCACGCCGTCCCCGCCAGCAGAGGCGACTCCGTTCCCACGGCGTGTTTTTGGATATCCGCGCGGCGTGTTGTTTGGTATCCGCGCGGCTTACAAGAAGCCATCGGAAAGCGGTTTTTAAGAGGCAATGACCGTTAGGGAAACGTTACCTGCGGGCGACTGGACGCCACCAGCCAGCAAAATGGCAATGAGATG
>JARYHS010012519.1:92072508-92156216 GCA_031002005.1 Vandiemenella viatica
TCAATATCAGATTTGATAATCAAGTCAAATGCATAGCCACCGCATTAAATTAAGTGCACACGGAACTTTAGTGGCATAGCTATACTTCCTCCCAATATCCTAGATTTAATTTTCTGCGACACAAGATGGTAGATCAACTGAAGTTAACCTTGGAAGTACTATAGAATTAAATACAACAATTACATTGCTGCTGCCAGTTGTGCAAAGCTACCTCAGTGGACTTTCATTTCTCTGGAATGAACTCGACGATCAGAGAGGTTTATTTAACATCAGGCGGCGAGGAGACCTGGAGCAAAGAGCTCTGTTAACGCACACTGCCTCGCAAACATTTTGCCTACTCCCGTAACGCATGCAAATCTCCGGAGCCATTAATTCCTGCCGCTTTAAAGGGAAGTCCAAACAAAACGGTTGCGAGAAAGGCCGGAAGCACAAGCTCCCGCGCCAAGAGTCGCTCAGAGTTATCACTAGACTTAAATCAGGTTTGCCAGGCACCAAAGTTGCAGTCGTTATACACACAACTGGCCCCTGGTAACCGGGCCACTTTAAATCGAGATCCGCTCTCGGCGAATTAACGCTCGCAATTAACTCTCCAAGTCTTGGCTGGCAATTTGCTCGACGCCCGAGTTGCCTTGGCCATGGGCAGAAGCAATCTCGGCCAATCAGCTCGCTAAGGCCAGCGGCAAGTCGCGTGGAATTGAACAGCTTCTCGATTCCACAACTAACACAGCCTACGAAGTAATTAGTTTTCTGAAAGAAGGTATGTTGTTCCCTTTCTTGCGTCCAGCACACTGCAGCATAGGACGCAGATGGTCTTCTGTAGTTCCATCAGGCTAAATTTCAAAGAGAGAGCCTGACAATTACTTTCACAGTATGATCATACGACTAAAAGGAGCATATGTAATGTATCAGTGAAAAAATTATGAATCTGGATTCTGGAATCTTCAAGATAATGCACTTCAATAATTTACTGTCACTGTACTAAATAAACATCGCAATGTCTGTAAGCAAACTATTTCAACACTTCTTTTGTAAGAAAGGTTAAACGCTTACCAATCCATTACCTTAAATGAGGACAAGGAGCTAAAGGTATATTGCCCGTACGAAGTTCCTACGAAAGCCACAGGCGTTTTAAATTCATTGCTGCCCATTCTTGCATACCTTATAGTTGTAACAAAAAGTCTAATTTTTACTGATTTTATTTCCGAATTTCTGTTTAGAGAATGCGCTGCAACGCCTCTTTCTGAACAGTTACGACATCAATTGTCATTTATAAATTTTCTAATCCGTCCGTAGAACATTTAGTAATTTTGTTTACCAATAACTAAAGCAATTATTTACTGATTAGCAGACTTTAAACAAACAATGTTTGCAATTTTAAGTTACCAGTCGTCCTGGCTTTCAGCAGACGCAGGTTCGAATCCCCGTCCTACCGTCCAGATTTCAGTTCTCAGTTCCAGCTCCTCACTTCCCCTCCCCCCCCCCCTTTTCTTCTATCCTCTCTAATCTCTCATGACTCATGTCAACCCAGCAATTAAGCTGTAGTTAAGAAATAAAACAATTTAAGTTATCAGTATTATATCTGTACTATTTAATCTACTTCAGCTTTCCATATCTTGAAAACCTTCGTTAACAGAAATTTAACAATTATACATAAATATGCACATTCCTCTTACTGACGTGCTTGGAAAACACCGAATAACAGTACCACCTTACAGATTGGGTTATCTTAATTAATTTTGTGTCTCTTAAATTGATGGTCATGTACTTAGATTAGCACAAAACATTCAATATCGTTGTTGTTGCTTTAGGACGCGTCGAAAGAAAGGTCATTAGTGCCCTAACAATAACCAGCTAATACTGTGGCTAAAATAAACTAAATTACTGTCTGCATGGTCGACTGTAAAGGGGTCGCCATACAGACAGCTAAATAAAATAAATCTGGGAAAAAAAGGACTTGGCTGTAAAGGGCCACCAGGACCTAAGACTTTACAATATCTGGATGGCTATAAAGGGACCAAACAGGTATACAGAGGAATTAAAAACACTACATGTCTCACTGGCTGCATAATGGCCAGCGAGACTGGGATTATGACAATATAAAAAATAACAACAATGCGCATGGATCGATGTCTAAAATGTGCCACCCATCTATCTTAAAACTAGGCACTACACTGGCTAATACACAAAATTAAAACACTTATCACGTTGCTGTGGTCTCATTAGAAACAACAAAAAATGATTTGATACCTCCTTATGGGTTCCAAAATACCTAGTGTTCCAGAGCTCTGACTTACCGTAAATGCTCATTTCGAGGATTAATAATAAAATAGAGGAAGCAGTCAAAATCAGTATTCGTAAGACGTAACGTATCGTCTTAAACAACTTGCCCGAAGTGGGTTTTTGCTTCAGAACACCGTATAGAATGTAACTGTCTACTGGTTCTTTAACACTTTCTTTACTCGTTCGCCAACCCCTTGTGATACGCCAGGAGATAAAGGTATTGTTCGTAATATGTTGCGCTGTAGACTTAGGTTAAATTTTAAAACTGTTATATCTTTGAGAAGTTCCTTAAATTGTTAGGTGCCAGTAAGAACATCAGACTCCTATACGAAAGATAAAGTTTACAGCAGACTGAACCATTCAAACACACTGTAAGCAGCTACCATTATTATTAGGGCTTAAGAGCGTGTCAACGGCGTGGTCATTAGCGTCCTGACTAATACCTGGAATGACGACGTGGTATAAAATACATTGCCGTCTGTGTGACTGTAAAAATCGGCCATACAGACAGCAGAATAAAATAGAATACTAAAATACTGACCGAGATACTGTCTGCATGGCCAACTGCAAAAAGGTCGGCCACACAGAAGCAAAATAAAATATAATACAGAAACTATGGCTGTATAATTGCCATAAAAAAAAAAAAGATAAATTTTAAAAAAAATTGACTGGTTGGCTGTAAAAAGGACAACCAGATCAAAAACAATGAACTATCTGGCTAGATGTAAAAGAGCCAACCACGTATAAAATGTCAAACATAAGAACAGTACTTGGATTCATGATAGTAAAAAGCCATCAATCCATTCTAAAACCTAGGCCCTCTGCCCAAAATTTCTGGAACACGGCCAGCCAATACAAAACTTTAAAACCTTAGCCACGTTGTTACTGTCAGATATTGGCTAGGCCAACGTCTACCCTTAGGTCTAAAAATGACACAAAATCAGATAAAAGTAACGCACCGTCATAGGTACGTCACAAGCATCACATTCCGGTGGGTCCTCCCGGCGGAAAAGAAAAATGTGAGTCAGAGGACAGTGCCCTATACGGAGGCGAGTAAGGAGAACTTCATCCCGCCTCGCCCGCTGGAAGGAGCTGCTCCACGAATGAACGTAGTTTTGACCAGCCAGAGCTTATTATGCTCTACCTCCAGCCACTGCCTCTGCCAAACGTCAAAAATAATCTTTTCGCCACCGAGGCAAGGTCAGACTTTGGGACCGGATCAAAGTCATTTCGACTTTGTTGCAGGCTAACTTGGCAGCTTCATCAGCTGCCTCGTTCCCCCTGATCCCACATGGCCCGGTGCCCAGCATAACAATACCTCCTCTCCATAGGATTGAAGGGAAAGGACGTACTGAATGTTCTGGACGAAACGGTCTGCTGGGTACATGTTTACTAACGCCTGAATGCAGCTGACGAAATCACAGCATATGATGTACTTCGTATCACGACTTACCTTCATATGCTGGAGCGACTTTAGCAGGGCGTAGCATTCGGCGGTGTAAACTGCACCTGCTATCCAGCTTGTATGTGTAAGTCGTTCGAAGGAACTCCGTCAGGCTCCATAGGCACATTCGTATATTCCGGGGTTAAATTCGTGGTTTAGTTTCAAATCATCGGTAAAAGCTCTGACAGAAACATTGTCAGCGTAAACAGCTTACAGTAACGCGACATATCTAAAATCGCTCTGGGCCTCTTTAAAAGCCAGGGAGGGGATTTACTCCAACCCTGGTGATAAAAAGCGGGCAACTCACATCCACATTAATCTAAAACAGACTTTTTACGGTGGCTGAAAGGTTTTGTCGCTCGGCGATTTGTATAAGCCGTTCAAATTTTCGATTTCATTACTACGTCGTGCACGGGACTACTAGGAGTTTGCAGAAATACGTTCATAGTGTGTCACATGAGCAGATGGCGCTGGATTAAAACGGCCTATTCGCCAGACTCGGCACAAATGCTGGGTATTGGGCAAGTGCGATAGCACTCGCGGAAATTCCACGCCAAAGAATCAGGACAATAAAATTTGTCATAAATTAAAAAGTCTAGTACATAAAAGTCTTTAATACTAAGCAAAATAAAACAGAACTATCACATTTATGGATTAAAATATATTTAAGAGGAAGTTCTAAACAGAAAATTTATGAAACTGACTAAGAAGTTTACTAATATAATGCAATAGCTATACAAGAAAATTACGTTTACCAATCGTGACGTAGTTTTGAGACTTGGTAGCGACACTTAACAGCTAACTCGAAGGGTGCAGCAGGTGCAGTGTAGAGCGTAGCTCAGAGTTTGCCCCTGACGTAACTGCAACCAGCGGTGCGTTCCCAATTTTTCTCCTCCCAGCGTCATAAACAGATGCGCGGAATGCTCTCTCCGTGCCGTATTTTTGTCTCCGCTGCTGCATGCCGTATTTTCTGCCAGAGCCAGCGAATAATCAGCTTCACAGTATGTTTTCGAACTACCCTAGCAGCGATTCAGAACCTTACTACTTTATGTATTCCAAGAGCCTCGCGGTCGTATATGTTGCCACGTCAGTTTCGCACAACGTGGGTGTTAGTGTCATATCTCGCACACATGCGTTTAAAAAGAGTCAAATAGCTACACATTTAGTCCATCGACGTTCTAATGCCATAGTTATCAGGAACAGGGGGTGTAAGGGTTTGGGAGAGACAATACTAGTCTTTTCCAACCAAATGTCAACCTCTCCTTCACGTGGTGCACCCTGTTTTGCACGGACGAGGCTCTGGCGACTGAAAGATTCCCGGTATAAGGAGTCACCCACTGCTTGCCAACGGCCTCCGAAAGGAGGGCGGAAGAGCGGGGAGCGGTTCAGGGCACCCTCTTGCCCTTGGGGTTGGAAACGGCCCCTAAAGGCGGATGAATCAGAAATGATCAACGGCATGGGGATGCAGAAGGCAACGGGAAACCACTGCATTAAAGACCCAAAGGGTATCCCGAGGACATGTAATCCTCTCAAATTACATATATCATGATGGCTTCTTCCTGGGTAAAATATTCCGGAGGTAAAGTAGTCCCCCAATCGGATCTCCGGGTGGGGACTGCTCAGGGAGGAGTCATCAGAATGGATAGAAACATTCTACGAGTCGGAGCGTGGAATGTTAGAATTCTGAATGGGGCAGGTAGGTTAGAAAACTTAAAAAGAGATATGGAACTTAAGTTAGATGTTGTTGGGATTAGTGAGATTAAATGGAAGGACGCACAGGATTTCTGGTCTGGGGAGCACAGGATAATTAACACACAAGCTGTCAATGGAGTCACTGGTGTAGGATTTGTAATGAACAAGAAAGTAGTAAACGGGTGAGTTATTATGAACAGTTTAGTGACAGGATTATTTTGATGTGGTTAGAACTAAGCCCGTCCCAACCACATTAGTACAAGTATATATGCCAACGTCACAGGAAGATGACGAAGAAATAGAAAAAATATACGCTGAAATTGAAGAATTAATCCAATATGTGAAAGGGGAGGAAAATCTAATAATCATGGGTGATTGGAATGCAATAGTGGGAGAAGGAAAATAGGGGAATACTGTAGGAAGTTTTGGTCTAGGAGAAAGAAATGAGCGAGGAAGCAGGTTGCTAGAATTTTGTGAAAGATATAAGCTAGTAGTGGCGAACACACTGTTTAAGAACCATGCAAGAAGAATATACACCTGGAAATGTCCTGGGGATACAGGCAGATATCAGCTAGATTATATCATGGTCAAACAGAGATTCAGGAATCAAGTTCTAGACTGTAAAGCGTACCCAGGAGCAGACATAGACTCGGACCATAATTTGATAGTAATGAAGTGCAGGCTGAAATTCAAGCGGATAAGGAAGCAGCATAAGCAGAACAGATTGGCGGTGAATAAGCTGAAACAATCTAGCACAAGAGAAAAATTTTCAGAAATGGCAGACTTAGGTCTAAGAAGTAACTGTGAAAGGAGCTCAACCGAGGACGAGTGGAATGCATTAAAGACCGATATAATGAAAGCTGGCAAAGAAACATTAGGCTTTAGGGAACAAGCTGCCCGAAAACCTTGGATCACAGAAGAAATATTGGAGCTGATGGATCAGAGGAGAAGGTACAAAAATGCTCAGGATGAATCAGGAAGAGAGCAGTACAGGCAATTTAGAAATCAAATAAATAAGAAATGCAAAATAGCAAAAGAAAAATGGCTACAAGAAAAGTGTGAAGAAGTAGAAAAGGAAATGGTCGTAGGAAAAGTAGATGTTGCATATAGAAAGATCAAACAGAATTTTGGAGAAATGAAGAAAAGAGGTATGAACATTAAAGCTGCCGATGGGAAACCTCTTTTAAGCTCAGAAGATAGAGCTAACCGATGGAAGGAATACATTGAGAAACTGTATGATGGGGACGACTTGAACAATAGTGTATTGGAAAAGGAAGGCGATGTCGACATTGATGACTTAGGAGATCCTATTTTGAGAACAGAATTTAATAAAGCTCTGAATGACTTGAAAGCAAATAAGGCAGTTGGATTTGATGAGATCCCTGCAGAACTTCTTAAATCTCTAGGAGAGGAAGGAATCAAAAGATTATTCAAGCTGATATCAAAAAGTTATGAAACAGGAGAAATTCCAACTGATTTTAATAAAAATATCATCTTTACACTTCCAAAGAAAGCACAAGCCGACAAATGTGAGAATTATCGCACCATTAGTCTAACATCACATGCTTCAAAATTACTGACTAGGATAACATACAGAAGGATGGAAAGGGTAGTAGAAGAGATAGTAGGTGAAGGTCAGTTTGGGTTTAGGAAAAATCGCGGTACAAGGGAAGCAATTCTGTCTTTAAGATTAATACTTGAAGGGCGGATCAAGAAAAACAAAGATACTTTTATGGCATTTGTTGATTTAGAAAAAGCTTTTGATAATGTTAGGTGGGACAAGATGTTCAAAATTTTAAAGAAGTCAGGTCTAAAGTATCGAGATAGAAGAATACTCTATAAACTATATAAGAATCAAGTGGCTGTAATAAAAGTAGAGATTCACGAGAGACATGCATCGATTAAAAAGGGTGTGAGACAAGGTTGTAGTCTATCCCCGTTGATATTCAACTTGTATGTAGAAGAAGCAATGAAGAAAGTCAAAGAAAAATTTCCATGCGGCATAAGTTTTCAGGGAGAAAAAATCAGTATGCTACGATTTGCTGATGACATTGTCTTGTTAGCAGAGAGGGCTGAGGATATTGAGAAGTTATTGAATGGCATGAACAAAATACTGAAGGAAGATTTCGGACTGAATATAAATCAAAGTGATAAAATGTAGCAGAAATGATACCAATAGTAGCAGATTAAATATAAAAATAGGATCGGATGCTATAGGAGAAGTGAGTGAGTTCTGTTACTTGGGAAGCAAAATTACAACCGATGGCCGAAGCAGGAATGATGTTAAAAGCAGAATAGCGCTAGCAAAAAAGAGCCTTCATGAAAAAGAGAAACCTTTTAGTTTCAAATATTGATCTAAGAATTAGAAAGAACTTTTTAAAACTCTATGTGTGGAGCACAGCACTTTACGGTAGCGAAACATGGACTTTAGGAATACCGGAAAGAAAGAAACTTGAAGCATTTGAAATGTGGTGCTACAGAAGAATGCTAAAAGTTAGGTGGACAGACAAAGTAAGAAATGAACGAGTTTTGGAAATGATGGGTGAGAAAAGAAGTTTATGGAAGAAGCTTACAGGAAGAAGAGACAGGCTTTTAGGTCATATTTTGAGACATGCTGGATTGGTTAATTTGTTAGTAGAGGGAACAGTCGAAGGTAAGAACTGTAGAGGTAGACAGAGATTAGAATATATGAAGCAGATAATTGAGGATGTGGGTTGTAAGGGGTATGTAGAAACGAAAAGGTTAGCACAAGAAAGGAAGGAATGGAGGATTGCATCAAACCAGTCTAAAGACTGACGACAGCAAAAAAAATAAAAATAGTAAGGTTGTTTCTTCGATCTATCAAAATATTTTTATAAGTGCATATGGTCCGTTCCACATTTTCTGATGTAACTGGGCAGTATTTTAAATTTGGTGCTGTGTTAGCGGTCAGGGTCGGCGCTAGAATTCTCGGGCCCCGGATAAAGCGTTCTTGGGGTCCCCTCCCTCTTCCCTCCTTTAAACTTTGATTTTTTGATAAAGAATATTTTAATTAAAAAAACCCTCATTTTTTAAGAAAGTTTTTTAATGTTTATTTGTATTTAGTTAGTCACGCCGGACGAAGGGCCCCCCTTCGGACTCTCGGGCCCGGGGTACTTTCGCCCCTCTTACCCCTCCCTAACGCCGGCCCTGTTAGCGGTCATTGTTTCTGGAAAAAGTTCACCCATCCCATTACTAAAACTATCAATTTGACACAAAGGTTCAAAACCTGGATTATTGTTCAAAATATTTTCAAACTTTAAGTTTACACAGGAATACCACTGGCAATGCGTATTTTATTCATTAACTGAATAGATTCAGTCAACATCAAACCTTGAGTTTAAAGCTTTTTAATACTCGGGGAAAAACGAATGTTAATCATAGCTATGGTTATAATACTAGAATTGTTAAATGCTTCCTTGTACTGACAAACTGTCATAGCCTCACCACTATCCAAGTCGTTTACTACACCTTTAATGGCCTCCAAATGTTCATTGTAAAACAGTGCAGCCTCAACTCAAGTCGCCCATCGAGTTAGGGAGCGTCCATAAACCACGTAGCTCCATTTTGACCTCCTGTGAACCCCCCTCCCCCCACGTAGCCCTACGTGGCTTTTGCCTCCGCCGCCCCCGACGCAGACGTAGCTTTTTTCCCTTTTGATTCCAGAAGACATTTTGTACTGTTTTCTCTTGTCAGAATATTGTAAATTATGTACGGAGGTAATTAAATAAAGGAAATAAATATTCACATGCTGTTGTGTGTTCTGTTCCTCATTTAAACTGTGAAAAATGTTAAGAAAGGAAAGCTACGTGGCCTGGCTCGGAAACACCCCCTCCTCCCACGTAGCCTAGCGTAGCTTTCCAGCCAACCCCCCTCCCCCCCCCTTGGACCGAGCCATGTAGTTTGTGCACGCTCCCTTACCACCGGTTTCGGAGCTAAATGCAAATACGGCATTTTTTTTCGTAGGCATTATTACGAGAACTTGCCTTAAAAAACGCTTCTTTGTTGATTAAATCAGTTTATTTACATTCCGAAACGTGGGTCGTATTTCTTCAGAGATTTGTCGCAGACTATGATCTGAGATTTTTGCCGGCTAAAACGTAAGATTTTATTAATTTATTTATTATTTATTTGTCGTATGGCAAGCAACTAATACAATAATAAATATATACAATGACAAGAACGTTGGTAGCGTTCACAAGCTGATGTCGGGTTCTTCCAGCCATTCTACGAAGAAACTTGTAGCTCCAAAAACATCTTCATATGGTCCATCATACTTCCGTAGAGGGCATTCCCTGATAATATGCTCCACACTCTGGGAAGGAGCACCGCAGTCACATGCAGGAGAATCCTGAAGAACCCACTTATACAGCATGGCGTTGCATTTCGCATGGCCTGTTCTTAGGCGATTTAGTTTGACCCACTGGTCTCTACTTAAATGGAATCCTGGAAGTCCAGTTGTGGGATCTTTAATATCTGGTTGTTTTACAGATGCGGAGTTCCAGCTTTGTCGCCATTTTTATTAACTAGTTACACTACCGAAAAATATTGTAAATATAGTGAAAGGATGCACCATCACTAGGTTTTAGGTAAAATATGCAATAACCGGTGAAAATGGACTTAATATACAATTGCATATGCAAACACGCGAATCAATAATTAATCAAATACACGATATAAGAAATGAATCTTTCTCTATTTCTCTGACAAAGGACTCAAAATAAATTTGATGCAATCTCGCATTTTTACCAATCCGATCTCTTCAACACAGACATCGCAATTACAAACATCCCCCTAGTTAATGTTTCCCATATTCTAGAGCCTTTAGCAAAATGCTTTCTTCGTCCCTCGTTTCAAAAGCATGTTAACAAGATGCTTAATACGTACTACATCTGTTCTATGTATCTTCCACACACACCTGGCATTAAAAAATTTACCATTTTTTTTTTCGTTCCCTGAAATGGGAGTATTACTTCCGCACATAGAGTTTTATAAAATTATTTCTCCATTTTAATTAGTCTCCTTTTGATAATACTTATCCGCATGTGATATTATGCTTGCTTCGTCGATCGACTGTGGTGTTATCTTCTAATTAACGAGGTTTATATCCCCTCACTCCAGGCCTTGCTCGCCGCTAAATATTTCGCTTATACAATCGCTCCCGCCGCGGCATACGCCCCCTCAGTGTGTTTAGAGGGGTCCGGGGACTCCCTCCTCTGGGTATTGATCCCATTCGCCGTCCTTGCTGTAGTCGTATCCACTGCGTGCAAATGCCAATACTGGGGCTCCACGCCAGCGGGCCTTGTAGAGGCGCGATAAGCTTCTCTCAAATAATTTTTATCGAACCAAACCTTTCTTCTGATATAAGAAAGGGACAGTTATAAAACGCGATACATCGTGATATGATTATAATTTTTTTAGTTAATGCTTGAAATCAGTAAGAACGGCATGTTTATGACTGTACTACGCACATCGAATTGATAGATGTATAGTGGGCTTTGGGTGATTTGGAATTAGAGCAATTGTCAAAGCAATTAAGAAAACATGTTGAGATTCAGGCCTTTTTTCCTTCGCTGCTTTAATAATAAGGTTTCTGTGACTTATCCGTCTAGTGCAGCTAAATAAAAAACTTCGTTGTTTGGCAGACGCATTTCGATTTATTCAATCATCTTCGGTGCCCTAGAACAGTTTTTTTTTTACAGGTTTTGATGTTGTTTTAAAGTATTTTTATAATTCTAATCTGTTAATAATTGCTATGAATATTATATTCTACTTACAGTTTTTGTTTCTTGTTTTTACATTGAAGTCTGGGGAAGTTCCATTTCAGCGCTTTTTCTGTTGCTTTTGTGCTATCTTTCTATTCGCACAAACATTCTTCATTTTGAAAACACACTATTGTTTACGCACTTTTCTGTTTGTGTACACAGTGAACACAGTAATGTAAACAACAACAAATGCTCGTACAGTGGTTACACAAACAGAAAAGTGCGTAAACAATAGTGTGTTTTCAAAATAAAGAAAGTTTGTGTGAATAGAAATACACCACAGTGTATGTGCGGAGCACACAAAAGCAACACAAAAAGCACTGAAATGGAACTTCTCCAGACTTCAATGTAAAAACAAGAAACAAAAACTGTAAGTAGAATATAATATTCATTGCACTTATTAACAGATTAGAATTACAAACATACTTTAAACAATTTCAAAGCACGTAAATAAAACTGTTATAGGTCACCGAAGATGATTGAATAAATCGAAACGCGTCTGCCAAAAAACGAAGTTTTTTATTTAGCTGCACTAGACGGAGAAGTCACAGAAACCTTATTACAATTAAGCAAAGGTATTAGTAATACTGACCTGAATGAAGAGATACTTAGTAAATGACGGTCGTTTCGCAAATTATGGAAATTATGGCAATTATGGTTTCTTTTAAAACAAGTAGCAATATTGAAAATCAAGTATATTCGTTTGAAACCCTATGGAGTGTGATTCTAAATGCCGGCCCAAGATGAGGCAATTATACCTTCCGGAACAAACAAAAAATTATGTAAATGTAAATCGTTGTTCTAATATAATACACTGTGCTAAATTTACGTACAGTACCATTCAGTACAAACAGTTAAATGAATCAAAAGTAGCTGCCAAGACTAGGACAGCTCTCTGCCATCGATGTGGAAGGTGGTTCATGTTACTGAATCACATTCGGCACTTTCTCTATTGTTGGCTAACGAGGAGCATGTCAGTCAACTATCTAAGGGAGTGTGCATAAACTACGTGGTTTGGTCTAGGGGTGGGGGGAGGGGTTGAATGGAAAACAACGCTGAGCTACGAGAGGTAGGGAGGGAGGGGGGGGGGACGGTTCCGAGCCAGGCCACCTAGCTTTTCGTACATTTGCCACAGTTAAAATGAGATACGGAACACACAACAGCCTGCGAATATTTATTTCCGCCATTTAATTATCCCCGTATATAATTTACGATAGTCTGACAAGAGAAAACAGTACAAAATGTGTTCTGGAATCAACAGGGAAAAAGGCTACGTGCTACGTGGGGGAAGGGGAGGGGTTTTAGAGAAATGCCACGCTGGGCTACGTGGGGTGAAGAGGGGTGGGGTTCACAGGAGGCCAAAATAGAGCTACGTGGTTTATGGACACTCCCTAACAGATTTTAGTAGTTATTTATTTATTTATGGTATGATTATTTAATAAGGTACACAATATGAAATGTGCCTATCACAAGCTTGTACAATTTCATATCTCTAGATCTAATGTTTTAATCCAGTCAACTGCACTGATCGACGCATCATGTATTTCCGCCATTGTTTCCTTGTAGGCCCGAAGAGGACATTCAAAAACGATGTGATTGATTGTCTGTAAGGTGGCTCCGCAGTTACAATTTGCAGAATCTACCCAGCCCCATTTGTGTAATAATTAGCGCATCTGCCTTGTCCAGTTCGAATCCCATTGATGATTCTCCACTGCCGCCTGGGGAGATCGAAACCGTGTAACCTTACTGAGGGAGTCCTCAACTAGATTTTTATTGGCTGCTGATGACTGCTCCCATTGAGTTGTCCACAACTTGTTGATGTTGAAAGAGGATTCTGTAAGGTTGATTGCTGTGCGCCATGGTGGTTTTCTTGATTTCAAGCGTTGATGTTTTGCTTGAATAATTTATTAATGTATAGGCAGCTGAGGGTTCTTCAGGATATTTTTCCAGATTTTTAAGAGAGCTTCTGATTTTCTTAGTGCTGGGGGTGTTGCATAACACTGGAAGCTATATGGTGTTTGTACTAAGTTGCTTCACGTCCGTAGTGTAACGAGCCGCGCTGTCGCCACGTTACAAGGTGCATTTTTATTATATATGTCATAATGTTAAGTAATTTACATAAATCTTGGGCGACCACCTAAATAGATTTTTGTTGTAATTTTATAAAGTACGCAAGATTCCAAGTGAGGACTGTATCTTGGTAAAGCGAATATTAAAGAATTATTGAACTATGTAGGCTTGAAGCTAATCTGGTGTTCCCGAACCTTGGCGACAAGAAGTCGCGGATTTGGGGCTTGCCGGACCACACACTCTGCTCCCTAGGGATAGGCGGTCAACAAGGTTACTCACCGGGCGGGAAAGGCCTGCCGCCAGAACAGAGTCGTCCCCGAACGTAGCCGAATATGTCCGACCTCTGTTAGATACTCTGGCCAAATCACACATCGGGGATATCACGTGACATTAGGTGCCGACCTGAAGATCCAATCCAAATGAGCGTATAACTTAAAATCCTGGTAATTTTTGTTATATGTGAGCTTCGAGACTACAAATGGGCGGAGCGAGAAGTTTCCTCGTGGACCGAAGAGCGAGGAGCTGGACATTCTAACTTCGATCTTCGAGTCCAAGCTATGCGAGTCTAGTCTGAGGTGGACTTGGAAAGTTGGCTTCTCTCGCCAACTGCCGTTGTACGATTTCTGGCTGCCAGCTTGCCTTGCTGGTGCAAGCTTATCACGGCAACACAGCCGGTAATGCGATGATGCGCATTGTCAGACCAGAGATGCCTATAGCTGCCTCGTGAGGTAGTCTCACATACCGTCGGTCCGCTACATTCACCGCAGACATCAGACGCAGAACTACAATGGTAATTTATTACGACCAAGCCATCTGATTGTGCATTCCGTGAAACAGAACCCTTAAGCGACTTTGAGAGGATAGATCCATGTTCTCACTTTGTAATTGTAAAAACCCCTGAGCTAGCGGCATAATTTGCCAGAACTAGTTATTTTCGAATGATACATTGTTCATTCTGGCGCCCATTATTTTCTTTTTTTTTAACTGTAAAGTCACAGTATTATGATACCTTTGTCTGAGGTCGTCATAACTTGTATTTTTCATTGTTTCCAATTGTCATTATTTCTTGCATTTTGATTCTGAGATATATTTAAAAGTAAATATACAATTGTTTGCTTGCTCATGACGGCTAATTGTAACTCTGAGCGTTGCTTTTATGATTTTGCCAATTTGTGTTAATGTTAACGGTAAATTCGCTCAGACTTGTAATCGCCAGTGATAAGAAAATAAATGTCATATTGTGACAATTTTTCCTAAATTCCAACTAACGTCGAGATTCTTGCAAAATTAATAAATTTTCACTCCTTCATAAAAATTAAAATAAAAATCCACAATTATTAATCATAAAGGTATGAAAGATAATTGTAACGTAGTTTGCCCACCAAGGCACCCACTACAGTAGGTATAACATCAACTGCCTGACCCCTGGGTGGTGCTAAGAAAGCAACAGTGATAAGATGAGATCGCACTGTCTGAATAGATCTCCCGGTCAAAAGATACACAAAAAGGACCCACAAGCTCGTAGAATTGTACCATCTCTACGCATTTTTCAACTGACTATCCAAGGAATAAGTCGAGAAAAATGTGAATATCTTTCCAGACTTGCACAGAAATATGCAGTTGATGTCATTGTGCTCCAAGAAACTCACACAGCAAACGAAAAACAGATTTTAGTAGTATTACGCAGGGTCAATCTCCAGCATTAATATTCCTGCGATTGGAAGCTCGCCTTAGACATATAGTTGGAGGCGTGGATATGCTATTTCTGCAGATCCAACTTTACTCTCGCATTGATTCTCCTAAATAGGATTGGCCAGGTGGAGATAGAAACGTTAGCTCAAGATTATAGTTGTTGATAACCAGCGCACATGGAAATTGCCATGTAAAGATTTGCATATGTCACACCAGTAAACTAGAGCTATAACTGAAACAAATGGCGATTAAGTAGCATAATAACATCACATTGCAACATTATTAATGATTTGTTAGCCATGATGACAGACGACAGATCATACGGGGCATGTAGCTGTTCTAGCTTAAATAAAAGTGTCTTCAGTCATTTTGCTGCTCTAAGCGGCTTCATTTTCATGCGGCAAAGAAGTACTCTTCTAAAGGTTCAGGGGTAAAATATACTACTCGTAGGTAAGGTTATTTACAAGTCTAATTGCTTGTCTTCATGGTTGCATCATATCTAATAAATCAGTGTTAGTTTCATAACTTCAGTGATTGTAAGTCTCAAGATTCATTATTTCGTTTACGTTGAAGAAATGAGTTCTAATCAACTCAGCACCATCTGTTATTCATTTCCTTAAATCAATGCCTGGAACAAACTCTCCAGTGATGCCACATAGTGCAAAATAATGGACTTAGTCTAGGCGCCCACAGTCAATTTTTTTGCCAAAGAGTGTACATATAGGATTTGTCAATCGGAGTGATACCGCGTTATGTCCGCAACCCTTCTTAAGCACAGTCGATTAACGAACAGTATGTAAGACAGGTTTTTCCAGTGAAGGTAGTATATTATAATTTACTGTGTCATGGGTCGTGGTTTCTAAACGCACTCCAACACTAAAGTTCCTTTTCCATTAATGTCAGCTATTTCAGATTAAGGAGCTACAACTTGCTGTGGTATTCAGCCCGTGTTATCTTTCGGAAACATTGCCTTAAATGTTGTCGTATAGTCCTTATCATTTCAAAAGTTATTCTAGTGTCAGAAAAATGGTAATCTTTTGGTGTTCCCCCACAAACTCTCATCATCATCTTCCTACACGTCAAAGTGAGGTTTGCCGAAGTAAAAATGTGTAATTCGTCGTCATCTTGGGTCCATCCATAAAGGGGTTAAGTGGGATATTTGTCAAGTAATTATACCCAAGACTTGTTTGGTGATATAAATTATAAAAAAAATCACCTCCAACGCAGATGAACTTACAATAATTGGGATAAACAGGAACTCAAGCTGTATAAACCTCTCTTACATATTTGGTATGCAGAAGTGAGATTTAGTAGCTCAGCCACATTATAGTATCCAGGTTTTTCCTAAAACTTTTATTGTCCCTTAAACTGATCTTCACTTCTGGTAAAGCTTTTATGAGACGCTTCCAGTTTTGCGCACCATGTTAAACTTTATCAGGTATAATTCCAGGTTAGATTAAACCAAGACAGAGACGGTAAATGCGACAAATCGGAAATCGTCACCTGCTGCCCGAATAATTCTTCACGGTGTCCTGCCCAACAAAGTCAATCGCGTTTAGTCAGAAAGAGAACGTCAAAGCATGAAACCAAATGATTGTTGAAAAGGACGCCTTTCAATATCGTTCTAGTTGTTTCTGCGACAAGGTAAAAATCACTGAAAATGCTCGTCTAGTTCTATGAGGTTCGCATAGAATAGGTATATCCTTTACAAAACAGAACTAGCCAATCTATAAAATATAGTTTTCGTTCAACACTTCCAGATCGATGATATAGACAAAATGACATCTTTAGTGCCTTCGACAGATTATTTATATAAAAGGCAGATACATTGACTAGAAATTTATTAAATTTACTTTATGAGGTATTGCCTGTATGAAAGACCTGCTGTGACGAGACAGTAATTTCTGGATATTGGGCTTTATTTGTGGTAAAGAAGATTAAACGAGTTTCCAAAGAGAAAATAACTGATTCTGACATATTTTGGGTCAGTTTTAGGTGTTTCATAATTGTTTTCGTAATTTAGTTTAATGCCAAGTTTTGTAAGAAGGTTACAGAAGGCGGAAGAATATCTCTTAGAGAAGCTGGAACAGTAAGAAAATTGGTAAATTCGCTGAATGGACTGTTGAGCAACATAGTTGTGAACGAGAAATTTAAGAACAAATTATTATAAAAGGTAAACATTAGACAAGGCGTTGATTGATATATTAAATTAATGGGATTTATTCTGAATCATTTGCGTAATTTTTAATATTATTATATTAATTTTAAAGAAATTAATTGTTTCGGGAATGTACCAAACTTCTAGAACTTAGTGTTGGTCACAATTAGCCTTGCCAGGTGTCCCTATTTCCGCGGGATTTGTATCTTTGCTTTTACATGCTGGAGTGATTATTCGAGCTCTTAAATCAAATTATCCTTTCCATTGCGGCGTTTGAACCATGAGAGCAAATATTTATATTCATGCGTCTCACAAAAGTGTTTCATAAAGCTTGAACTCGTTTGGAATAGTATGAGAAATGAGTACACGGTTTCACGATGAATTTCTGCATTCAAATTTACTCATACCCTGAGCGTATTTTACACTGTTATGCAAAATGTGTGCAGTACATCCCACTGATATAATTTGATCATTATCATGGTGTATTAACTGGAAAAACTGAATTGCAGCACCTGCGTTGTGTGCACAGTTACTAGTATGTTTACTATCAATATTGGGCTCTTCAATCGTGTCACTAAATTTTTAGACGTGGCTGATTCGCGTCTTCATAAAACACAACTATTTGAATTTGTAGTTGGACTGTGAAATCTTACAATCAGCAGAAATTTTTTTTGCTCTACAGTGATTGAAGGGGTATGTAGCAACATTATAAAGTGTATCATTTTGAAGAGCTTCGAACTTAAACAATTATGTGCAATCCCAGTAGCCTTTGTTCTTCCAGGCGACATTTTCACAGCAATTTAAGAATCGTTATACAAAGCACACGAAACGAAATGACAAGCTGTGCTTTACCGAAAGGTATGTCTTTATGACATAAGCACTTATCTCTTCTTCTTGATTCTTGGTTGCCTATTTGGTCGGGGTCAAAAATATTTTCAACATTGTTGTTAATCCAACACTTTAATCTTTTTATTGTGATCATTACAATTCTGGTGTTATGCTACATCGTTTTCGCCACCATGTGATATGCTAACCTGTTTCTTGCACAATGTGCTGGTTATTGGGGTCGGTTGTACCATGAACCGTGAATAGGACTGCTGGTTGGGTATGATGCGTCTCGATGTGTGACACCCGATTTTATTTTTAGCGGCAAGTGATTGGTTTTTATCACTTAGCTAAAAAATCGGGACATTTGACGTCCTGATCGAGGGTAAATCGGGTCTTGTCCTCAGACCCTCTAAAATCGGGACGTCCCGCGCAAATCGGGATACATGGCAAGGCTAGACATTAGTGACTTCTGAGGAAGTGTATAACATTTGTACTACGGGAATTAGAGAAAATTTGTTAATCTGTTGTTTTAAATAAATAAAGCAAACTAATTGGAAAAAACAACATAAAATAAGCAACAATATTTCGCAAAGGTATCTTATTTTTTGGCCATTTTTACCGTCCCCACTTGTTTAAATTGGGATTCACTCGGACTTGTCCAGAAGAAATGTGTAAAACACTACGAAAAATTGCGTCGCTTCCTCCCAAATGCAATAGTTAATTCTTACTTAATACCATTCCTTATCATATTACGCAGGAAGAAACGACATCTGAACATGATCTATTTTATTTTATGTTTTTTTCTTTTTTTTTTACATGGGAGAGTTCCGCTAGCACATATAAGAGAGTTCATCAAGTTTTGGTTACTGCCGAAATTTTTGTTGTAGTTAACAAATGTTTTTCTTTACCTAAGCTTGCTTTTTCTATTTGAAATACGCTACGATTATTTCAATGTAAATAAGCCGGCTTCACTATCTATAAGAGCTTTAGTTTTCCGTTCAGTAGAAGATTCCAACTAAACATCTGTCATTGGACTAGGTTTATTCTTGCATCGTATGAACCGGTGGAAGCATGCTACATTTACTACCATTTCCGATAAATTTCTCATCTGGTGCAGATAACGATTTTTTTTTTATTATTTTTTTTACGTCAAAACGTTTCCTCGAAAAGTTTTTCGGTATATACGCGTACAAGAAGTGTTCAAAAAATAACAGGAATTTTCATTTTTTGGAAAGAATTTTATTTATTTGTCTACATCGATGTTATCCCCTTCAAAATAGTACCCAACAGATATTATACACTTATATCAGCGCTTCTTCTAATCCCCAAAATACTTCTGGAACTTGAATTTTGGGATAGCTTTGAGTTCTTTCAGCGATGCACTTTTAATCTCATCTATGTTTGTAAAACGACGGCCCTTTAAGGTTCTCTTTATTTTAGGGAATATCTCTGGCTGGGGCATCTTTAGTGTCTTGTCTTTTGCCAAAAATTCACGAACAAGCAATGATGTGTGAGCAGGTGCTTTTATCGTGATACAAAAGGCATGAATTATTTTGCCACATATTCGGGCGTTTTCTCCGGACTCCTTCACGCAAACGACGTTGAACTTGATGGTAGTATTCCTCATTGATTGTTTGACCTTGTGGCAAGCACTTTATAGAAATGAAAATTCGCCGAGTTTATCAAAACATGTGTTATCCTTTTAACATATGACAAGAGACTAAACATCAAATATAGCTCAAAATGTATATATACTTTTAATACATGTTTGCCAACACAGCAACTAAAAAATAGTGTCCATCGGACTAATAAAACCGGCGAAATTTAAAAATTTCCGTTACTTTTTTAACACACCTCGTACGCTTGTCAATTCAGTTTCGTATTTTCTCCTGGCACTAAAAACTTTGCAGAGCGTTCAGGTTTCCACAACTTCAGTGGAAATAAATATTATTAACCCTGCAAATCTTGTTTTCGCTGTTAACAAGCATGACTTAATAGAAGCCGGAATGCTTCCTTAAAAAGGCCATGGCCGAATTCCTTGCCCCCATCCTTTCCCGTCTCTAAAGACTTCTATTTCCGTCTCTAAAGGCTGTTGAGAGACGTAAAGCAGTTAAAATAATGACTTAATAGTTTTTATTATTTAGATACATTACTAATAACTAATGTCTAATGTACTCAGATTTTTGCTTCTATTTATCCCTTTTTTCAGACGTAGTACAAGTTAGTATGATGATTTTATAATAGAAGGGAATTTTACAAAGTGCTGTTATTTCGTTGTTTGTGTATTGTACTAAAACAATATATTCCTTGTGTACACCTTCAGAATACTTGATGCTTCATGATCAATAGAGATCCCAGGAGCTGCCCTACATTGCTCATTGCATTATGTGTTTTAATGGATCATTTTACACCAGGTTTCACGAAAGTTCCATGAAGAGCTCAAAGTTCCCCACTATCTTCAAAAATAATAGCAGTTTCTTCCAGAGTTACTCATACAGAAATCTCAATGAAACTCCGTTCTCTCCATTTCTGAATGCTATATATAACTTGATGACCTTATATATCTAGATATTATTACTGGAAATGGAGCCAGTTGCAATGCTTCTTGCGAGATATCTTTCTGTGGCCCAGAATAATTACCTTCACGATGGCTTCAGGAAACCTCTGGCTGGGTGATATTGGACTGAGTCTTGATGGACGAGGCCGCTCTGAAGTTCAGAACGGAGCAGTAGGAGGTGGAGGAAAATTTGTGAAGAGCTGCGGGTCGTTAGTCATTGTCACCCTTTGGCGTTATTGCTTACTGCCATAAATCACCAAGTAACATAAAACTGAGCCTCTTGCAGTTTTCCGTAAGTTTTAATATATCTCCTTCGAAACAACGTACTGTACCTGCAAGAAATGTTTCGATACTTTCACGTCATTCCTGTAAAATCAAGTTAGTGATTAACCGTTTGTGAATTTGTATTAACGTTTTGGAGGCTGGTGACGATGTAAGATGGATTAGTGAGGTCCGTGGCATATTATGTGATGGCAAACAATTCCTGAACGGAGGACCGAATAAGACACAAGTTTTCAATCATTTCGAAAGCAATACGAGGATAATTCCACAAGATTGTGGTCTGATACTGATGACAGGGGGTTAAAAGGAAAATAGAGGTCTATTTGAACTACAAAAACTTCTTATCCTACGACACTCTAATGTCATTCGTAAAAAAAGGTTGTGTCAAGTATTTCACAAAAACGTAGTGACAACACATATGACATCATCATCTGTCTTGAAGGCTGTACACGACGGAAAATTTTCGACTTTTTCACACGAAAGGGGCCACGTCGAATAAATAGGAGGGAGATGAGTAGGTGTTCGCGTTATCAGCTGAAGCTCACACTCATGAATTACAACCATGGGAATGAGATGCTTGTAACTGGGAGAAATTTCCTGGTGGAACAGTACCTCCCTTTACAACTTGTCTCTGCGCTCCCCTTGATAACTAGTCACAGTTGCTTCACAAAGCTTGTATAATACGCTTGCGAAATGGCTGTGCCCTGTTGGCGGAAATCTAGAAGCGATATATATCCTAAATCCATTCAAAAAGACACCACTACATTACATGCGGAAACGACTTGGCTTTATCAGAAGGGGACAACTTGTAACGATACCATCGAACTAACACAGATCGAGAGGAGTATCTGTGAGTGGGGATATCTTTGACGGAGTCTAAACAATATGGCGACAGTCTACAGTACGCGGCAATACAGTGTGGACCTAATGGCGGGAGTTGCCGACTGTTGAGGACAATACAGCGGGAACGATAATCTAAAAGTGTTCGTAACGGTGCAACTAACGTGTACTGTATTTCAAGTACTATTCGGAGTGTTCAGTGTACGCGGACGAGGACAGTGCTGCGAACTTTCTAATTATTGTGATAGCGGCACCGCATACTATTTTCGCCTACTCGGTTCGAATCCTGCAAACTTTGGTGATAGAAGTTCGATTACACGGGTCACTGTAACTGGTGGATACTTCGGCGGCGTATTTTCGTGTTTCTCCAGATAATAAAGTTGTGTGTTGAATGCAAACTTTTGTGATTTGTGTGGTAGTAATTCCTACTCATTTTAGTAGTATAGGTGCCACCACGTGCTGCTCCAAATGATTAGTTTTGTGAATAACTTTAATACTTAGTATTAGTTGTGGAATCCCCACTGGCGACCGGACAAAATTGAACCTGTAGTAATAGGAACATTTAATCACGAACTTAAACACGCCGCATTGAATCGTTCCACCAGGACTCAGAATTGTCGCTAATACGCGAGGTGCCTTGCAAACTGACTTTGGAGCGTAGCAGTTGAGCGAAAACACTGTTGCCTCGCGTAGGACGTGGGTTCCATGGTTTCCCGAAATCACTCTTGCTGTGGGGATGGTTCCTTCAAAATGCCCTGGCCAAATACCTTCCCGTTCCTTCCCCCCCAGTCGTTTTTCCGCCTCTAACGATCTTGACGTCTACAAGGCGTAAAGCCATAAGCGAAGATTTTCTTCCACTTCATTGGCACTTAGTATCATTCTGGGATAAGGTGATGTGCCCACCTTTCATCCTTCACAAATTCTGCAACGGAAGACGGCTACAAAGTGAGCTACATTTTTTGCAGACATCGGCCACCTCTTTGTATTTCGATACGCTGTTACGAAATCTTCTGCCAACATAAGGATGGAAACTTATCTCACTTTCAAAGAGCCTATCAGAACGCGATCTGGTTTTGTTTTTGGAAATCCTGAGCCCCTCAATCAGGGGAACTGTTAACATTCTATATTCTTTCCATATTTTGCTTAGTGACCGTATCCGCTGGCCTTCTGCGCGGGTATCATCTTCTCCCTGGTTTATATTGAGATGCCTGCCTTTGTACTGTGCTGTAGGCAGTGATACCCTTCTCATAAATCAGTTGGGATGAGCTAACTGGGTTAATTATGTGGTCACGTCGTCTCACAACTCGCAAAAATTTCAGTTGCTAGATGTGTTTTAAGTATTTGTTATAAATGAATGTAAATTTTCTTAGCGTTGTTTATTTATAAACGTTTCTCGGGAAACAAACCGAGTAATATTGTTATTAATGCACAATATTTCGGCGACTTTATTCTCCGTCGCCATCTTCAGGCAAATAAAGTTGCCGAAATATTATGCATTAATAACAATATTACTCGGTTTGTTTCCTGAGAAACGTTTATAAATAAGTATTTGTTGTTTAAATGTAGCATGTAGTCGATAACGATGTCAAATTTCGAGTTTCTAGCTAATAGCTGATTTGTTATATACTCGGTTACAAAAATGGTCTAAAATCGACAACTCTCATGGTTAATGATGTTTTACTTTAAAATTCGTAAAAGGCAAAAGTGGGCGAGTGGAGAAATTGCACTCTAAAAATGTGATATAAAAACAAAAAAAATTTAAGAATAGGTGTCTGGGGAAATTTCCACGGAGCATATGCTCAATCACAATTAAATTAAATTAATTTTTAGTGAAAAAAATATCTGTCCTATACTTATCAAACTCTAAATATCGATACCTCACAAGTTGGAGTAAGAATTTTTTTTCGTCTTCCTTTATCAATGAAACCCGTCCCCTGAGTACAATTTCATAAAATTTTAAAAACAATAATCTGTTTTGACTCAACGAAACACATATCATGTGGGAATCTGAAGTATGCAATTTATTTCGAACTATTAGCTAGAGGACTGTGACAGATGGACGGACAGACAGACTGAACTCAAAAAAATTTCTGAAAAATGTATAAAGTTCTAAATCAAACCATGACAGACAAGTGATTTAGCAAATCGAAATTACCGTATACTGCTCTCTCCACTTGGTATTAATCTAACATGTAAGCATCAGTAAATATATTTTCTATTTCGTTCTCATCCGTGGCAGAACTCTCACTACAGGTACATCTAATTAATCCTCCAAGCTCCTAGATCGTCTTTGAGCTTAGCGTATCAGTTCGTTAAGTTTATTCTTTTAACGTTCTATGCCTCCTCGACATCAAAGCAACTTACACTACCCATCAACTAAACTACAAAAAGTACTAAGCAATGCGCATAACTAAGAAAAATAATCCGTTTGCTCATGAGTACAAAGTGAACAGCTCAGTTTTTGAGACGATTGATTCTGTGAAGTATTTGGGCGTAATACTGAAATGGGACCTGCACATTTAATTTCCGTTGTGAGAAAGGCTAATTCTAGGTTAATATTGATCATATTTTGAGGAATTGTAATGCTTGTTACAAAGGAAATAGCTAATAATACTCTCGTGTGTCCACAAGAATACTGTTTTGGAGTATGGAATCCTTATCCCAAGGGATTGATTGATACTTTAGAGAACGTACAGAGGAGATCCGCTCGATTTGTTATTACTTGCTACAGCCCTCACGACAGCGTCACAGAATTAATACATAGATTGGGCTGAGTTTGTCTGGCAGACAGACGACGTCACTTTTGTCTGATTGTTTTGGCGAATGTGCGAAATTCTTCTTTCATTTACCAACCTATTTAGGTCGTAATGAAAGGAGAGACAATATTAGAGAAATAAGTTGCCGAACTGATGCTTATATCTATTCTTTCTTTCCTCTATGTATTCGAGATTGGAATGCCCAGAGTTAGTTTTGGTACAAAAAACACCCTTTGCCAACCTCAATATTTGTGAGTTTTTGAGTATGGATGTAGATGTAGAAGTCATTAGAGGCGGGAAATGACTGGGGGAAAGATACGAGAAGGTTTTCGGCAGTGGCATCTTGATGGAAGTATTCAGGCATTCTCTTGCAGCCATAGAAAGCCATAATGTAGATGATCGGATCGGGATTTGATACTACGACCGTCCGAACGCCAGACCCGAGCGTTACCGCTCACCCAACAGACTCGGTCGTTTAACTAGAGGCGGGTACGCGGCGGTGCGAATGGGACCGAGGCAAGGCGGATCGTATGTACGCGGCAGTACGAATGGGACCGAGGCAAGGCGGAACGTATGTACACTTCGGTTGCACGAACGCAGTACTGTGAAGTTAGAACGTGGATATGTAGTGCGGTAACAATTTAACAGTAACTAGTGCTTCAATTCCACTTACAGTTGATGTTTATGGAAAATAAGTTGCATTAACCAGAAATTTTAGACTTTTCCAGGCGAATCACTTAAAAACACAAATGTAATTACAAACCGAATTTTTTTTTTTTGTTGTCGTCAGTCTTTCGACTGATTTGATGCAATCCTCCATCCTTTCCTATCCTGTGCTAACCTCTTCATTTCTACATACCCCTTACAGCCCACGTCCTCAATAATCTGTTTCATATATTCTAATCTCTGTCTTCCTCTACAGTTCTTACCTTCGACTGTTCCCTCCACTAACAACTTAACCAATCCAGAATGTCTCAAAATATGACCTACCAGCCTGTCTCTTCTTTCCGTAAGCTTCTTCCACAAACTTCTTTTCTCACCAATCATTTCCAAAACTCGTTCATTTCTTACTTTGTCTGTCCACTTAATTTTCAGCATTCTTCTGTAGCACCACATTTCAAATGCTTCAATTTTCTTTATTTCCGGTATTCCTAAAGTCCATGGGACTATTTTACCTCCGGAATATTTTACCCAGGAAGAAGCCATCATAATATATGTAATTTGAGAGTATTACATGTCCTCGGGATACCCTTTGGACCTTTAATGCAGTGGTTTCCCGTTGCCTTCTGCATCCCCATGCCGTTGATCATTTCTGATTCATCCGCCTTTAGGGGCCGTTTCCAACCCCGAGGGCAAGAGGGTGCCCTGAACCACTCCCCGCTCTTCCGCCCTCCTTTCGGAGGCCGTTTGCAAGCAGTGGGTGATTCCTTATACCGGGAATCTTTCAGTCGCCAGAGCCTCGTCCGTGCAAACAGGGTGCACCACGTGAAGGAGTGGTTGACATTTGGTTTGAAAAGGCTAGTATTGCCTCTCCCAAACCCTTACACCCCACCTGAAAATAAATTCCTTTAATTATTTAAAATTACTTTGGTAATATATGAAACTTAACACTTAAATTATTTCTTAACAGTTATTGTAAACATTAGTCTGGAAGTCATTGTAACTAAATTAAGCTTTAAAACGTTGCCTTTCTTTTCAGTTATATAAAACTAAATTGTTTCAGATACTGAATATTATGGACTAACTTACGTTTGCCTGTTCTCAAGCTGTTAAGAACTCTCTCCTGGGCGAACCTCAAAGATTTCACCCACCCCTTTTTTTTTAAATGTTAGTTTCTTATCCAGTAAATGCTCTTATTTCGTGCCAAGCACCCTATTTTTATTTAAATGCATTATGTTAAAATTTATTGTCCTTCTACAATATGGAACGCCTTTCATGCTCTTTAATAAAAAAGAGTACCTTTTCGTTGTCTCAACTCATGGTCAGAACAAAACGAAAAAACAATAACGAAAAACTCATTAACTAAAGTATAGTGGTTTTATTTAATTCAACGCACAATGTGCCTAAACGACGACTGAGTACCAACGTGGCAGTATGAACAAAGGCGGCAGACGCACGACTGGAAATACCCGTCCACATAGATGCGGCGCACTCCCGAATTCTGTTTCAAGTACCGACTCGGGACGGATGGCGTTCGACCCGCCTCGGGTCGTTCGGCGAATGGCCACAAACGGTTTGCCGCGCCTCGGCTACAGGTACACACTGGTGTGATCACCCCGCCTCACCTCGGACCCGTTGGTGCGTTGCCTCGTTCTGATGTGTACCCACATTTACCGCTCACCCAGTAGGCTCGGTCGATTAGCTAGAAGCGGGTCTGCTAAAGCCTTCGGTTATCGTAACGTGCAGGCCACCCTCTATTGCAATCATGTTTGGAAAGGGTTGGCAGCCGTGTCTCGAGTTTTCCCGGGGGATGAGTCTGCGCAGAGCCTCGATATCCTACACTACCGCCAACTTCGTGGAACCCCAGCGAACTCCGCCGTTGACTACAAATTACTCGACACTGGCTTAGCACAAAGCTGCCCTGCCGAGCTAACTGCAAATAATCTCCCTGCACTGCCGTGGTTTCCACAATGGGGCTCGAGTGGTGTTAACCGTTTTGTACAGTTCATATTACAGTTCAGCGCTACAAAAGCATAGGACACAAGTTTGTAGTACAGACGTGTCCAACTAAAACGGAGGATACGTTCTAACTTCTCTTGAAGGCGCAGATGAAGTAGTTATCGGCCATGGCCTTTTGAAGGAATCATCCCGTTATTCGCCTGGAGTGATCTGGATAAACCATCGAATACCCAAATCTGGATGGCCGGACGGGGATTCGAACCCATGTCGTCCTGTAAGCGAGTCCACAGCGTTCACTGATATGACTTTTTTCGCACAATAAAACAGAATAATTTTTGAAGAGTATGAGCTTATGGTATTACTGTTACCAGAATTGTTTACTTTTTAATTCTGAATATCAGCTAGAACATAAATCTACTGAAAATAATGTGATCGCCACACAGAACACAAAATTCCCAATTTACGTCTTTTTGCAGATTACACAATGAAACTAATGTCCAATAATCTCTAACAAAATGATAACCTTTTAAATCTTAACAGAAATTTGAAAAAATGTGCTGGTTAGTAAAAGTTAAATAAAATACGCGAAATAATTTTTATTGGAGGGTAAAATCATAACATTATAAACGCTGTGTGACAGATACATTGCTTAGAAGTGATACTTCTGTTTTCCTTTTTTGCTCGGGGCATTACACCTTGTCAAGGTCATTATTGGGGGAAAGCACTGGTGACAAGTAACATAAAGAAATTTGACCATGATATTTTGAAGGGACCACCATTCACCTGGTGTTGTTTCGGGAAATTCTGGAAAATCCAAATCTGGATGGTTGGACGGGATTTGAACCCGTGTTCTTCCGTGTGCCTGATCGAATCGTTACCATTCACTCACAAGTCTCAGTTTTTGTTAGTAACCTGACATCTATTACGTTTGTGAGTATTTATTGGTATCTGAAATTTCATTTTGTGCCTCGTAATCTGTCTGCAAATACTGCCCGCCCTGAGATCCGTATTTACCTTACTGGCTGTGCGCATATGTTCAAACAACGGACCATTTAATAAAACATTTCTCTGTCGCCGTGAAGTAGGGTTTGCGCGGCAATCACAGCTGCAGCACAGTTATTGGAACGGCACTTCAGTATTATCTACAGAGGCAGCCAACCCTTCCCACCGCCTGTATAGCAACGGTAGATTAAACATCTCCCCCAAGCCAACAGATATCACTGACGAGGGAATACAATGGTAGGCTTTCTGGTCGGGAACGAATGTATGGAATAAACGAAGACACTTGCGTTTGTTGCAAAACAAAAATAATCCAGCGTAACCTAATGGGATGGAATGAGTATCCTTGAAGTTATTGATCCTAATGTTCATAATGAGACTGTTATCACAGAAACATAAGACGTGACTTTTTCATGTTTCACAGTTCAGATCAAACACTGCTAGCACAATGTAGCTAAGATTTGAACGAGCTCTAGACATGTTATAAAATTAAACCGGTGGACAATATTAATTAGTTGTTTAACAGTAGAAATTTACCGAGCGTGGAGGACGCGGGTTCGAATCCCTGGCCCTGTATCCAGTTTTTGGTTTTCTATGGTTTCCCGAAATCACTTCAGGCTAATTCTGGGATGGTTCCTTCAAAATGTCATGGGAGAATTCCTTCCCGTTCCTTATTCCAGTCCTTTCTCGTCTCTAATGACCTCAACGTTGACGAGCCGTGAAGCCATAAACAAAAAAATTATCTGTGGTGAAGATTGGCGCCAATACACTGGGCTGGGTGCTCCGGGGAATAACTACTTGCTGACTTAATAATATTTGCGACACACGCAAGCAGCATGAATCTGTCACTTTCGAGGAAAAATTAAATATAACAAACCTTTCCATTTGTAACCAACAAATCGTGACCTTACGGAGATACAAACCAGCAAAGATTTCACGGAGGAAACCACGCGCATATCTTTACTTTTATAGCAACAAACAAGCGTTTACTTTTGATGACCGTGTCTTTAAATAATTATTATTAGTTTACTTTTACCGTAGTATGCCTTTTTGGTCGTTTATCAGCCAGGACGAGAACATCTTACGTCTTATTTTAAACTTAGTTTACTTATGATCTTACCTCTCTTGTTACAATTTTCAAAAAAATTTTATACTACCTTGTCTTGTTAGCTACTCTTTTAATCCAAATACTCGTCGATTACATTCCCATCAATAACTTTGCAAATTAAACAGAACACATCATTTATTTACCAACTCTTCATAATTAGTCACAAACAATTGCGACTTCCAATTCAATTGGTTTTTCCATTTACAGTCCTACTAATTGTTTTAAAATTTCTGTGGCTTCATCCAGGTTGCCGCCGTGTTCTTATGCCGTCTTAGGCTTTTTTTCATTCTCCATTTTTGATTTCATCAGTATTTCTTTTCTTGGAATCTAAATCAACCAATCAATCCTTGCCTTCTGAGATTCTCGTAAAATAGGGTTAGTTTTGTATGACCGCTACACCTTGTAAATGTTTTTTTTTTTTTTTAACTGCTTTACGTTTCTCAACAGCGAGGTCTTTAGAGACGGCAAAGGATGGGGGCAAGGAATGGGAAGGAATTCGGCCATGGCCTTTTTAAGGAAGCATCCCGGCATTTGCCTGGAGTGATTTGGGAAACCATGGAAAACCCAAATCTGGATGCCCGGACGGGGATTCGAACCGCCATCCTCCCGAATGCGAGGCCAGAACGCTATCCGTTACACCACCACGCTCGGTACCTTGTAAATGACCATTTTTCCCACCTAGATGGCGACGTCTAGAATAAATGCGCTTAAACCACCGGGTCTAACATTATTCATGTCTAGTGATACATGTTCTAATATTAGAATAGCTAGAAAGCAGTTTCGTGTTTTCGGTAGTATGTCGGAAGTGCAGTTTCTGTCGTAGGTGGAACGAGGCCACGCCCTTGTATCACTGACCACACCTTCACGTACTTACAGTAGGATTGGCGGTTTTTTACCTGCATTGGTAAAGACTGAAAACTATCTTGTTAATTAAGTGGCTAAGACAATATCATCTTATTGAATTATTTCCAGAGCCATATCATTATTTCACGAAAAATTAAGAGTTTCCTAATTGTGAGATGTATGTTCCATCAAATTTACATTACAGAAACAAGTAAAGAAAAAATAAGAAGTTATACCTGAATAGTCGGTGGATTGGTTCGATATAATGTAGGACGCTAAAACCAATTCTGATTTCAACGAAAGAAGCGCTCATTAATAACATTTCCTTCAATTATGATGCAAACGGTGTACGGTTAAGATCTAAAATTTTTCAAACAGTAATAGAATAGTTCCCCATTTCTGGATTTTTTATATATATATTTGACGGAGAGTAAAAACATCATGCATCATTTAATAACATAAATTATTTTCGAATGTACGGTATCAGTCATTTTCTCTTTAAAAATGATCGTCTTTTATAATGAATTATTATTATTGGTAAAAATATGTTCTTGCTACATAAAAATCACTACACTGATGGAATTGTCGCTTGCGCTCATTTTGTGTACATTTTGTAGAGGTTTTAAATCTCATCGAATGCTGTACTTAACCGAACTACACGTCTAACTAATTGTTCACCATTAGGTACGTGACGGATGAAGAAAATTTGTTCCACCGACAGTAGAACGAGATAAAGACCACACGAATTTACTTGCTCTCAGATTTAGAACCGCGAAAAATTAATTCCGCCACTTATTAGCAGATGAATATTCTGCAATTCCTTTTCGTACACTGTTAGGTTGTAACGGGTACAATTTATAGGCTGCTGTGTGAGCAGAAAAAACGTGAGTTGCCAAAAACGGGAGGGGGATTTATTATTATAAATCTGAAAATTAAAATGAAAAACATTTATTATTATATAATAAAGGGGGATCTAAAAGGAACCAGAACCATGAATATTAGACACAAAATAATATCCCATTTATTGATTCTTATGGCTTTTACAAGGTCGGGTAATAATTAACTTTACGTTAAACATAGTTCGACCAACAAACAAGCAATACCCGACGTTTACAATCCGCCGATGAAAGCAAACAAAAGATTGAAGGAAATATTTCAACAGGTAAAATTAAAACAAACAGCAAAGTTAACATTGAAACAACATGGCAACACAGGCCATCAAATCGAAGCTAACATTTTACTGTATCAAAGGGTTATCCCATGGGCGCCGTATAGAGTTAAAGAAAAGCATCTAAATGACTTCACAAATAGCAAGATGCTTGAAATTTACAGTGAAACATAAAATCAACTAGCTCAGTATTTAGTGGCAGGAGCAGAGTCTTATCCCAGTGCCGCTTAAGGGTTCACAAGTCCGTTAAAACCCAATGAATAGTGACCGTCCGTATCTGGTACATTACCATAAAAACATCGCCGTGAAGTAGCGTGACATGCTCAATGTCACTGCAGCCGTGGAAGCCAAATAAGCGGGTACGACCGCGTTATTAGAACGACTTCCAGATAATGGCAGGCATACCATATAACTTCTCGCTTCCCAAAGCAAGAGTATGACCACTACCAGACAATGATCATCAGACGAGAGCGTGTCGGCTGACACGTCTGCTCAGTAGCTCGTCCTGGAACCAAGTGTCGCCAAAATGGCCTCTTCTCGTCTTCTTCTCCAAAAGTGTCTCTTGTCCGCCACATGTAACAAAATCCCATTGCATTAAGATTTTGGAACCCTAATAAACGTTCATGATTGGCTATCTATACATGTCCGTCGTCACGTGTTTGATATCGCGCCTCGTATTTGCTGCATCCCTCTCTGCGTTCCCTGCCTGGCCTTCAGTGCAGTAGCGGGGTGGGGTGAGTTCACCGCCCTTAACGGTACCCTGGCTGACGCGCGGTACCTGGCGCCGCCGAGTTGCCGTCCTATCCATTGTCCCTCTCTCGACTGTTTGAAAATGGCAGTTTCTGCCTCCAATATTCACTATCTTACTGAGCCACGAGTTTTACAGAAAAAATAAATTTACAACAGTTATACCTTTGGCTGCCCTGGTTTAACATATGTTTAATCTATCCAGATAACCCCCATTATTTACGCTATTTACACGTCACAAGATTGAATACAATTAACAAAATTGGGTATAATTAATAAAATTATGAATATAATTAATAACATTTAATTATATTCATTGTGGGTGACGCTGTCACACCACAAGGTAATACATCACAAGCCGGCTACAAGACATATTATGAGGTATACAATCTCACCATTTGTGATTTTTTTTATATTAGTAAAAAAATTATTTATGATTGTAAATACTAACACTGAGTTTTTAAGGTCACAGAGTTTCAAGAGAGGTGTACGAGATCCTTGGTGAAAAAGAACAGTAGAAGAAAAAATGAAATGAGAGAGGGTGTGGATGGAAAAAAGCTTAATGGAGAAGCTGTAAAAATCCTGGCGAGATTTGTAATGGAAATAGCCTGGTAATGATAAAGTTAGTGAATTATGAAGGTTGTATTAGGTAACTGATTGTCATTTGAAATTAGAAGATAATAAGATAAGTGGAAGACGTTTGTTTCATGTTGAGTTTGATTTACAGCGATGGTATCTAAGAAAAAACAGCGGTGGACATAAAGGATTAAATAGGGGTCCTATTTGAACTAATATGACGCTGGAAACTTAAGGAAAAGTATTATAATTTATTTTCTAAAGGTAAAAATAAGAGATGAAGGCAAAATTTTAAAGAAGAACAGAAAACGAAGTACATTTTCATATCATTTAAAAAACATAAAGAACCTTACAATATCTATGACATTCCTCATTAAGATTAGGGGCGAGTGCGTCCCACTCCACTTAACTAGGAAAGATTGAAGAATACGCAGGATTACCATAAATAACATATTTATTGCCCACTTTTTAAAGAAGATATTATTTTTTGCCTACGTTTTTACGCCTCTACGATTCGATAGAATTTGAGGTGGGAGAGGACTGGGAGTAATGAAAAGGAAGGAATACGGTCATGGCCTTTTTGAAAGAACGATCCCGGCATTTTTCTGGAATCATTTTGAGAAACATCTGGATGGTCGCACGGGGCTTGGAACTCGGGTCATCCCGAATGCGAAGCCAGTCAGACAGTTACAGCTCACCCACTACGCTCAGTAAGAATTTAGCGTTGTTATTAAATTTGTTATTATTTGTTCTTGAGCCAAAAGGTCAAGATAAATTGTTGGACGTTTCGGAACGTGATTATACCGCACAGAAAATTAGACTTAATATTCATAACTTTATCGAAGAAACGCAAATCTCAATAAAAGTTAGTTACATATTATTAAACTTACATTCACAGCTAATGGGCAAGGCAGTTATTTTACATTCACAGCTATTCGGCAAGGAAGTTACCTTTCATCACTTATACCAACAATTTTTATATATAAGAATTAGTAATTTTTCTATAATTCGAACTTTATTTTCAGCACACTAATTTTTGCAGACGACTAATATTACTGGTTACTTCAGATCATGATTCAAACGATCATTTCATAATTTTAAACTAATTGCAGAAGAAAATGCCATGTTGAATATTGAACTAAAACGGAAATTATAGGATCTGATTAAGTATTAAGCAAAATTCATATAAACGAGACTGCGAGTGGTGAATGACCACGTGCCTTGGATAAAATATACGATTAGCAAACCTTTATTTATAAGATAATTACACTCTTTCTTACTTCAAAAGCAATGAATCAAAGACATTTTCGACATACCTTACTTCAGATATACGCTCGATTACAGAAGAAAATGTTGTAATGAAAATTATGAGGGTTTTACTACACAACTGGAGTGCTTCTTAATATAGTGGAAAATTTCAGTACTGTACATTGGGGATTGTTGCAGAAGGCGAGTATATTGAGTTAGGAGATTCTGCTAATAATACTAGCGGATTAGATGTAGGATAGCGCTGGAAAAATTAAAAAACATCAAACCATAGGATACACGTATTAGACGAAAATAAGAAAGTTTTGCGGTGAAGATGTATCGACGTCAACCCAAAGGACGGGGAGCAGATGAATGATATTTGGGATTGGGATTCTGATATATATATTTTTTGGTGCAATAAGAGAGGGTGATGAATGAAAAAAATTAGAACTAAAGATCTACCTGAATTTAATATAGTCAACAAATAAAAGGTTAATGAAAACGCACAAGAATTTTATCAGTCATTGTAAAATTTTTGACGAGAAAAAACGACGAGAAAGACTAAGAACGAGACGATAAAAATAAGGAAAAGAACAAAAAGGCACATATTCTAGAAGAGAAGAAACAAAGAGAGAGAACTCACTGAGGAATCATTCTGTCTATAGTCTCACTCCACTAAATAAGTAATTTCAAAGCTGTGTCCGTATTGTCTCATACAAAACTTAAGTCAGACCTATAATATGTTATACCTATAATATGTTATGCGAACCGAAATCCAAATAAAATCACCATAGATTGTCTAGCTTTTGCAGATGACATGGCGGTAATTACTGATTCAATGGATAGTGCAAAAGAACAAATCGAAGAACTGGAGAAACAGGCAGCCAAAGTAGGATTACATATATCTTATAAAAGAACACAGTTCATGACAAACATCAATGATGCTCCTCAAAATCTTAAACTTCGCAATGGAACAATAGCTAAAACAAATTGTTTTAAATATTTAGGAGAATGGATAATGAGTGACACAAAAGAAAAGACTGCAATAGAAACTAGAATACATAAAATGGAAAGAGCATTTCATATGACAAAGAACATATATAACAAAAAATCCTTATCATGGAACACAAAACTAAGGCACTATCAAGCAGTGGTTAGACCAGAAACATTGTATTTGGCAGAAACGCTTAAGCTAACAAGATATGGGGATCTTGAAAAACTGGAAAAAGTAGAAAGAAGAATCTTGAGAAAAATACTGGGACCCAAACCTAATAGTAATGCTGAATACAAATTAAGACCAAACCGAGATCTATATTCGAAAATAGAAAAATTAACAGTTATAATGAGGAAAAGAAGACTGAACTTTTACGGGCACATATACAGAATGGATAGTAATAGACTAACAAAACAGATCTTCACCTTACTGAACAAATACAAATCCAAACCCACATGGTTCACTGAAACTGAAAAGGACATGAAAAATGCTGGAGTGAAAGCAGATATAATAGACAACAGAACACTTTTAGAGAAGTAATTCACAAGGCAGGTTTTCAGGAGAGACAGAAATACATCAAGGGAAGGAAATGGACCCAGGAACAAAAGGAACAACACACTCAAAGAATGAAGGAAGTTTGGAAGCAAAGAAAATTAAATACAAAGAAACATAGCCAAAGTTGATTTATCGTACCCTCCAAAAGGGTTATTCGGAATAATATAAATAATAAATGTTATGTGAACCTGGTGATCGAGGAAATAAATGAAGATTTTAGTTGTTTTAGCATGCTGAAGTTCAAATGCCAAATTACAGACTATGTTATATGAGAGCATAAGAAAAGTGGAATATCTTAATGGTTCTTATAATGGTACCAGTAGCGATAACAACAACACTTTATCCAAATTTTAATAAATTCCCAAGGCCTTAAAGAACAATAGACGAACAGGAATGACAACATTGGGTCACCTCGCAAGAGATGGATTTTAAATATGTTCGATGACTACATCAGTTGTTGCAAGATTGCAGCAAGGTAGAATGGTGAAGATTCGACCTTAGTTGTCTCCTTAGCAGCAGTTGTGCCAAATATTTCGTCGGGTATTTTGTGCAGGAGTGTGAAGTAGGCATTGTTGTTGAGACGGACAGGCTTTTAAAACTCAGAATACATTATTTACAAAGATGATGCCAGCGAAAGCAAACGCTGTTAAATGCACGGAGTACTCTAACACATTCCCTCCGAAGGAACGATTGTACACCCAGGCCCGGGAACGGAGACGCTGAATTATTCAAACAGCGATCAGACATGCTTCCTCCCTCTGTCTTCAGGGCTATTCCACTGTCTTGTTCTACAACACAGTTAAATAAACACCATTCCTGGTCTAGGGAAAGATTTACGACAGGCCGTTTGCCCGCAACTGTGCATAAGGTATGAACCGTAATTTTTGTTTCACCCTGCTTAGGATTTTTACTTTTTTGCTACATCCTGCACTTTTAGGTAAGGCTGAAACGTGTCAAATATATTCTTGTAATTGGTATTCGTGATGGTGCCGTCGTTCCCAGCTGGATTCTGAAGCGTGTCTGGAGCTCAATCACTTTTTCTCTTTTCCAGTAACTTCCCAGTCTCAGTTCCATTTGTTCAAGCTATAACCAAGCATCTGCCTTATTTGTTATTTGATCGACAGGTAATTTGTATGATGGATACGATATTCTGAAAAATTCAGATTTATTTATATCTGCAATAACTGCTAAAATATAAACATTCAGATAGTTCCTATATCATTTTTGAGGATACTCCATGTGAGGTATGTACGTTCGTCTAGATGTTACTAAAACGTAATATTCTGAAAAAATTTATGCTGCGGGAAACATCTAGTGGAATTTCTCCAATATGCACTAAAATCACTGAGTGTACGTGACGCAGGCTGAATTTTCAATTCTTCGCATGTGGTTCAGGTTTTCATGAGTAAATCAAAATATTTCTCTTGTTCATCTTACTTCCTTCCCTCCCAAAATGGCCAATTTGCATTTTCAGCTATTCGTGAAGCTGAAAATTCGATGAAAACTGCCAGGTTAGTGTCACTGGGAGAGCAACAAATCTGCTGTACTCTATTCCTTAAAATGTATTATTGTAGCTTTTAACCATAACTGAACCATTGTGAGCATTCTTTAGATAAGTTGAGCAACAGTTTTTCTATTTCAAGTAATACTTTTATAATTGTTATAATAACTGAAACTACCTCTTATATGAAATTTAACTAGATTTTATATGATGCATTTATACAACTGATATTTTCTAATGTTGTATGCGTATCGTTTAACGTCTAAAACCAGAAAGAAGATCACACTTTAACGTAGCCGTAAAATAAAAGTATTTTGTACGGCTAGCTTGATCCCTCTATTACTGTTAATAGCGTTTTACAATTAATTCTCTTATGACTTACACCGATTTATCTTCTTTCTTGTTTTCTTTCGCAATTTGCTATATGCACCTACATGTGGACTACGATGGGGTCGAAGAAGTCATACGGTTTATCTACTGCTCTCATATAATGAATTAGTGAGTCGGCTTAAAATTTCCTGTTTTATTGCGACAAAAGTAAGACTGTTACAAATTGAATAAGGATGTAGACTTAAAGTGACGAATGTCAAGCGAGTACCTATATTCATAAAACGTTTAAGCTGAATTGAGATCCTAAGCTGGCAAAGCGATCAGTCGGTTGTCGAATGCAAGAGAGAGCTGAACTCTTCCGTAGATCAAAAGCAAGTGAGAGTGAATTTGACAGCTGTTTGGCCCAAGTAAACGCTACTGAACGCGCAATGATTGCTTCGTGTCATGATAATGCTCTGATATACTGACGGCAAATTCAGCCTCTCTGGACAAACAAATCGTGGCAGGTACGCCACCTAGGCTAACAGCTTTTGAGACTGAATAGAACCTCAAATAATCTTAAATAATAAAATATTTTCATTATACATCACATAAAAAACTCCTTACTACTTCCGTTTGCCAAAATAACTGTCCAGAAAGTAACAGACGTTTTGGCCTTGCGTGGCAGTGGGCTGGGGTAGCGCCGCCATCTTGGCGTGATAGTGTTCCTACACTCAGCAGGCAAGCAGCCGTGGTAGCTTGCGCATCGTGCCTATCGTACTTTGTATACGATGGAGTGTTAAAATGAGCACTGCAGTTGAAATCCCGCCAGTTGTGAAGTGCGAGCTGTGATAAGGTTTTTGTTGGCGAAAAATCACAAACCAATTGAAATTTATCGTCATATTTGTGATGTGTACGGCCAAGGAATAATGAATGAAAGTCGAGTGATGCATTGGTGCATTGATTTTAAAAATCGCCGAACCAATGATCACGATGAGGATCGCAGTGGTAGGCCTAGTCTTGTGAGTGATGAGTTGGTGGCGAAAATCAACGAAAAAATCCGTGAAAATCATCGTTTAACGATTACGGAACTCTCAGAACATTTCCCTCAAATTTCACGGAGCTTAGTTCATGAAATTGTGGTTTCTAAACTTGGTTACCACAATTTTGTGCCTGGCGGGTTCCGAAAATCCTAACGGAAGACCACAAAAAAAACAGACTTGCTGCAGCATTGACATTTTTGGAAGACTACGACAAAAGTGGGAACCAAGTTATCGATAGTTTCGTGACTGGCGATGATACTTGGGTAAAGCTTATCACCTGTGAAACAAAATGGCAGTTGATGGAACTGGGATACACTCATTCGCCCAAGAAACCGAGGAAGTGTCTGCAAACGCTGTCAGCAGGAAAAATCATGGTTACTCTGTTTTGGGACGCTCAGGGAGTGATTCGCGTTGATTTTCCTGAGCGTGGCCAGACAATCAACTCAGAGGTTATTGCGAAACACTCAGAAAATTAAGAAGCGCGATACAAAACTAGCGTCCACACACGGCCAATCGTACCCAAGAGCTCTTGGATGGGAAGTTTTTAATCATCCGCCGTACAGCCATGATGTGGTGCCGAGCGACTACTACCTGTTCCCAGTGATGAAGACGTGGATCGCTACGCAACGCTTTGACAATGACGCTGAACTGCATGCCGGTGTAAACCAGTGGTTGAACTTGCAGGCAGCAGATTTCTACAGAGAGGGTATTGAATAGATTGTACCACGTTATTATAAAGGCCTTAATTTAAATGGCGATTATGTAGAAAAATAGTCTAAGAGTATACCTCCAAAATGTATATAATAAAAATTGTTTTTTTTTTTTCACTTTGTTTATTTTCTTCTGCTACTTTCTGGACAGCCTTCGTATAGAAGGTGAATATTATAACTACCCCCTATCTGTCTTTGTCTAATTGAATGCATTTATGCTATAGGGGAAACGTGGCTCCAACTTCCTGTGATTCTTGTAAGCTTGAATGGGGCGCCCGTTGATCGGATTAGCCGTTTCGCCCTGAAAAAGTAACAAACAGACAGAGAAAAAGAGAGAGTAGCCACGCCATTTACTGCCAGTTAATCACAGACAAAGTATTATGAAGTGTAATGTCTTTCGACATTTACGTCAACATAATCTAGAAGGAGCAAACACTTTGCTTTCGGTATGACTTATCGTTGGCGTTCTTAGTTTAGAATTGCGAGTGGTCTTTTATGACGGTCATTACCTGTAACGTATTGCCCAAGCGAGTTGATTTCCGGGTTCATGGTCTTTTGGGCGCGCTCGTGGAATGTTGCAGACAGCTGTTTGAAGCGCTCCGACAGCAGCGGGATGTTAGTAGTCTCGTGCATAACTGCAGTCGGGAATCTGCTCGGTAAGTGGAGAGTCCGTTTTAGTACCCTGCTCTGTATCACCTGAAGGCGACGCAGGTGCGAAGCAGCCACATAGCCTTATATGGGGACAAGCGTATTCCATTATTAATATTATCAAAGAGATATAGATGTTTACTCCCGTGGAGGGCTTCAAAAGGCTGTTAGCACGTGGGAGAGCGTGCAATCTAGCACTTGCCCTCCTCCTGATGTCTTGAATATGGGCTCGCCAAGTCAGTCGCCGGTCAAGAGTGACTCGGAGGTACTTGACCTAGTTTTTCCACTGCATCGTCTCGTTGTGAAGTTGAAGGAGAGGAAGGTTTTGGATGCGTCTCTTACTGATTATTATGGCTTGGGTTTTTGTGGCATTGATGGTTATCCTCCACCGTTTTGCCCAGTCCTCAGTTGATCGAAGGACTCCTTGAAGACGCCTAGTTGCTATTGCACAGCTTCTGCTTGCAGTGCAATATGCCGTGTCATCTGCGTAGTTGGCAGTAAGAACTCTGGGAGCGGTAGGAACTTCAGCGGTGAAGAGCGCGTAGAGCACTGGTCCCAGTACAGAGCCCTGCGGTACCCCAGCAAGGATTCACCTCGCCGACACGAACGCAAAAGGTGTGCGTAGTGAGGTATGACATAAGGAGCTTTACTAGTCTGCCTGAGAAGCCTTGTTCGTATAGTTTGAGTAGCAGACCTGTATGCCACACTCTGGCGATATCCAGAAGCACCAGACAGCAGTATTGTTTCTTGTTGAATGCCTTTGTCGCTGTTTCAACCACCCTCATTAGCTGTTGAGTGGTGGAGTGATTGCGGCGAAAGCCGAACTGGTGATGGGGGACAATCTCATTGCGTTCGATGTAATGACTTAGCCTCTGGAGCAATGATACATACTTTCACATTTACAGTGTCCATCATACTCAACCGAGAAAAAAAAAAAAAAAAAAAAAAAAAAACACTGAGCGACCGATATAGCATAAAACATTAAAATCGTATTGCATTTTTGGTCCTGAAAGATTGTTCGACTGCCTACATCCGTTCAACGCAACGTCCAAGAGTGGCTCCTAAAACTTCCTGCTCCAAACGGGATTTCAACCCGAGACAGGAACCAGTACTCTTTTTTGTAAAAAAAAAAAAAAAAAAAGTTAGCGCCTTAACCACTGAGTCAGCAGCCAGCGCTTTCGCTGAGCATTACAGAGACATACACATAAAATGCGTCTGTCTATTAGTTATTTTCCAAAATTTCTTAAAAAACATATTTTACTTTTACAGAATAAAGTTTCCTATGTATTTTCTAATGCCAAATCTCTATCAAATTTAATCAAGATCGGATAAGGGGGCATCCACAAATTACGTGAGGTGTTTTTTCCGGATTTCTGGACCCCCCTTCCCCCCTGGTGAGATTTCGTGAGATCTGGCCGGACCCCCCCCCCCCTCTGGTGAGTACTGTTCCGTGAGAACCCCCCCCCCCCTCTAGAAATCGCCCTCGAAACTTTTGTAGACCTTTTTTTTTTGACGAAATTCCCTCCTAAAATCGACTTTGGCGCAAATTGTAGACCTTTTTTTTGGCTCTACTGTTCCCAAATTTTTCTCAAAATCTCACGTGAGATTTCCGTAGACCCACTCCTCCCCCTGGTGTGATCTGGTGAGATTTCGCCGGACCCCCCCCCCCCCTATTTCACCTCACGTAATTTATGGATGCCCCCTAAGCCGTTTACCCCTGAAAACGTGCAAACAGGAAGACAGAGAGACTTACTGTTACTGTAGTATAGAATATTACTACGCCAAGTGTTATCTTTTGCCAACATAGTCGATCAATACTACTTTGAGGATGTTGAGTTTGTTATTAACGTTGGGATCTGCTCGTTAGCTCAGCCATATCCAGGGGAGCAACACTTCTTGCCTCAGCCAGCAAATTGCTTCTTGGCAGCAGGAGAGGGGAGAAAAACGAGCGCCGCATCGAGTCGATACTGCTTCGACCCCAATCCGATGATCGAAGTGGAAACGTGCCTGCGCGCGGGTCCACCAGGGGGCGCTTATCGCTAACATATGGAGCCTGAGGCACTTCGCGAATACCATAAAAATGTAAGAGCAATGGCCGAGGTTGTTGGAGGCAATGCTTACGATCCGTTTCAGCTTTACTGGAGCGAGGCAGCAGTTCCAGACGATCTGCTCTCATGAGGCACGCCGCTTGCTCTAGTGCCTTAAATAATGGCAAGGTTATCCTGGATTCAGTGATTAGAAACATTTCATTTGCGAACGTACAGAGTGTATCACTGCACGACGTTAAGGGAGGGGGGGGGGGGAATAAGCGGGTCAAATGTACCCGGGCCCGCTGGCTAATGGGGGCCCAAGATCACCGGCTGTAGGGGCCTCCAGGCCATGAAGCCAAGAATCCGGCCATTGTCGGCCGGCCAGTTTGTGGAGCTAAAAAAAAGGTCTTACCCCGGTCCCGAAATTCCTAGCGCCGGCCCTGACAGTATCAGCGTATTGGTAAATGCCTTTGAGATTGATGCAGGTATCACATGCATCAAAATTACTTACCTCAATAATATACAGAAGAATGGAAAGTGTGGTAGAAGGGATAGTAGGTGAAGGTCAGTTTTGGTCTGGGAAAAACGGCGGTACAAGAGAAGCGATTCTGGCTTTAAGATTAATACTTGACGGGCGGATCAAGAGAAACAAAGATACTTGTTGGTTTAGAAAAAGCTTTTGATAATGTTAGGTGGGACAATATGTTCAAAATTTTAAAGAAGTCGGGTCTAAAATACCGAGATAGAAGAATACTTTGTAATCTTTATAAGAATCAAGTAGCTATAATAAAAGTAGAGAATCATGAGAGACTGGCATCATTTAGAAAGTGTGAGAGATATGGTTGTAGTCTATCCCCATTAATATTCAGCTTGTATGTAGAAGAAGCATTAAAGGAAGTGAAAGAAAGATTTGAATGTGGCATAAGAGCTCAAGGAAAAAAATTAAAAAATATATCAGTATGATACTATTTGCTGATGACATTGTATTGTTAGAAGAACAGGCTGAGGATTTTGAGAAGTTATTGAATATCATGAACAACGTACTGAAGGAAGATTTTGTACTAAATATAAAACAAAGCAAGAGAAAAGTGACGAAATGTAGCAGAAATGATACCAATACTAGTAGATTATATATAAACATAGAATCGGATGCGATAGCAAAAGTTAGTGAATTTAATAGCCGAAGTGTACGTGCTATGTAAACATTCTCTTTCTGTCTTCCCATGATTTCCTACCTTCTATCACGTCAGCTACTGATTGCGTTCTACGGTAATATCCACTGGCTAACCCCATATCATCCAACTTTACTCAGGCAAAACCTGACAGCAAGTTGAAAGTGTTACTCTAATTCTTTGTTAATATTCATTAGTATTAATGTGTCTACAGTTTTCTGTCAGTACAATTGTTTCATCCCTGAACGTTCGTAAGTCAAACAATTAAAGGATGAGAAACTTTATCCAGGCGCTCCTAGTGTTTTTTTTTTTACCAAACAATTCCGTCCTACTGCGGACGATAAGTTCGAAATCATCTAAAGCTGGGCCCTTTGCTGTGTATCTTCATTTCCTGGCTCATATAGTTTTATTCTTCGTTAATAATTAGCATAGAATTAAACTCTTAACAAATTACAACTAGTGTATTGCAAAAATTTCAGAACTATTTTTTCCTTTTACAACAATGGTCAGGTTTTGATTAAAGATGTGTTTGCCGAAAACTAGTGAACAGCAACAAATACACCAGTGGCTTCTGATTTTTCAAAAATATATAAGAGCTCTGTTTGTTTATTGGGATTTTCAAAATGTGGGTAACGACGAAATTTTTCACTAGTTTTATTTCTGACTGATGATTCATAAATGAACTTATTTTCGGAAAAATATCTGTTTGTTCACTGGAAGTCAGTTAGGAGACGTTTTTTCAGATTTAATCAACATGTATGCATTTTATGTGTCTAAGAAAACAAAAACGTGGTTAGCAATGTGTCAAATAAATACATTTAATTGTTTTGGATTTTTTTTTTTTAAAAATGCTTGACTTTGCAATCTTGTCATGTCACCAATACAAATAAGAGAATAATAGAAAGAAAAAAGTCATTTATGTTAAATATTCTATCGTAAACAGGAAGATTTTATTTGCTGTTATGTTAAGAGTTACTTAATTGAGACCATTGATTTTAATGTAATCTAAATTTCAAAGGAATCATAGCTGAAGAAAGTTTCTGTAAGAATCTATGACGTAACCGTGACAATGTATGGCTGACTGAATACTGCAATGTTTCTTTTTTATATATATTTATTGGCATTTAACCTTTTATTTATGCAGCCATACAAAATATATTCCTTGATGAGTGTCATCTTCCTAGTTAGCCTTATGGAGCTTGCAGTCATCATGTGTTTAGCTAGTTCCTCTTCGTCTTCTAAGCAGATGAAGCAGTTTATTTTATGGAATTGTACTTCTCAAACTTTTAGATTGTTATATCTCACAAATTCTAGGATTAAGCGAGTACTTAAATTTTTTCACTGGCTAGTAAATGTGTCATGTTAACTTGTAGTCTGTTGCCCTCTTATAAAAGTGATTTCACAAAGTTTGTTGTGTTGTTGCAGTATATTTTGCATCCTATTTGACTTAAATTGAAACTTAAATTGTTGTTCTGTTTGGAATTAATTTCATAGTCATCATATTTTGCGAAACTGCGCATGGACTAAAACGCTAAAAAGTGAAATATTAAAATGTGGTTGGCGAGAGAGGGCTATGAACTTGAGACTTTTAGAACGTATGTAGCGGAATGTACAGTGTGTTCCAACTCGCACTTTAAACGAAACTGCCACGAAAAAAAAAAAAAAAAAAAAAAAAAATAAAGAGAGATAATGAACGTATTATCACTTTTTTCAAAACGCAACGCGCAAAAAAGAATTCAGACTAATAGATATTTTTAAAATTATTTCGCTTTAGTGAGTTATGTGTGGATAGTATCAAACAGATGACATTGCCAGCGGAAGAACAAACTTTTACAATGCTATGGAGGTTAAAAATAACAAACTATACAAACACTGAATTAATGAATCCAATTTTTCTCGGAATATGCTATTTGTCAACACAGTTTTTTATAGTATTATCGTCCCATAGATCTAGAAAATAAAGCATTTTACAGCTAAAGCAATAACTGAGTGACTACCAAACATAACTGAATGTTTCACTTACGTAGTTTCCCTAATCGTAGAAAGAACAAACATCGCGGTTTTCTGGATTATTACCAATGCCTTTCTGACCAGACGGAATATAAACATACCATGAGTTCTGCAAATAAACATGTATTTCTATCTCGTCTGATAAACTTAATATTAATCATCTTTAGGCAGAAAACTTAACATTATACGCAACACAAAAAACACTCTCTGTATAATATGATTAGGCGATTCCAATTATCAGCATTTTGTTTGTTGATGTTTGTTTTCAGAAAATGCTTATCAGAATTCGGTAATCGACGAAGTTGTAACTCGAATATAAGTACACATTTTGTTTTCCAAATAAGGACTGGAAATTCTATTCTATACTACTGTAAGCATTTTAAAAATCTAAGAATCATTCTGATCAATTCTTCGGCTAAGGAGATTAGTACACTTGAATTCAATTACTCACAAAATTTCTTATCGCAGAACAAAACATTTTATACAAATGAGAAACCCATACAAGCAATATCGATTTTGCTTGTGTCATATGATTATAATCAGTTGCAAAGGCGTCCAAATAGGGAACCCCGCAGGGGCCTGGTACGCAAGTGCCAGGTACGGGTTTGGCGAACCCGCGGTGCCCGAGCTGGAAACTTGTGAGCGCCGCAAGTTTCCCACACCGTAAACTCCTACCATGCTTCAACGACCACCGTAAGGCGTGGCGGTGGAACGTTGTGTGCCTAGGAGAACGGGAATCTTGGCTTCATCGCCCGGATTGCGAGGACGGAACAAACCTCTATAAAAAAACCCCTCAACCTCAAGGACAGACACGTGCCGAGGAGGCGAATGAGTGATGAGGAAAATCACCCGCTAACGTGCAACCTCAGGGGCACCTGCGCACCCCTGTTGTATTAGCATTTCCTTCTATATTGTTTTTACTCGTGGGACCAAAATTAAGACTCACAATAAAAACAAAAAACCCTGCAGTACGGGTGTGCCGCAGAATAATCAAAATACACCCAATTCTAAGAAGAGGGTGAGGGTTGATAGCCCCCCCTCTTCAGATAGTAATAGTAACAGAAAAGTTTGTTCGCTTGCGAATGCTTTTATAGTTATGCAACGAGTCGAAGGATCTTTAGAAAAAGTTTCACCTTTTTATATTTCTAAGGGTTTAGAGGGTCTGGTAGGGACCCTAAATACCATAAAAAAGCTGAGGAACGGGACGCTGCTGCTGGAAACAACTTCCAGTAGGCAAGCTACCCAACTCCTGAACTGTGAGAAGCTCGGGGAGTTCGCCGTTACCTGCGAACTCCACAAATCCCTTAACAGCAGCAAAGGCGTTGTCACCTGCCGTGACTTAGTTGACATAGGGACCGAGGAACTTGTTGAGGAGTGGAAGGAACAGAAAGTGGTCGAGGTACGTCAGATCACTCGAAGGGTAAATGGCAGTATTGAAAAGACTGCCACCTTCGTCCTGACGTTTGACACTCCAGTACTGCCAAAGAACATCAAAGCAGGGTACATTAATTTGAACGTCCGTCCGTATGTTCCGGACCCGATGCGCTGTTTCCAGTGTCAGCGGTTCGGACATACGACGGCGTCATGTAAAGGAAAACCAACCTGTGGTAATTGCGGGAAGGGCGCACATGAGCCGGGTGTTGGTTGCACGCTCCCACAGGTGTGCGTCAACTGCTCCGGGTCGCACCCTGCCTGGAGTAGGGAGTGTCAAGTGTATCTTGAAGAGCGCAAGATACAGGAGCTGAAGACTAAAGAGCGGATTCCCTATGGGGAAGCTAAAAAGAGGGCCAAGTCGCTCGCCGCTCCAATTTTCGGAACTACTTTTGCTAAGATGGCTTCAGCTCCCGTCAGGAAGCAGAGTGTTGCTATCCAGACGTCAGTTGCAGACATGAGCACTAGCACATCGTGCTCATGTGAGTGCAAATGCGGTGCAAAATCCGCTAAGATCACAACATCTACAACCCCGGACGTTGGTAGCAACACGTCTGCGTCCTCGACCACACCAGCAGCAGCGAAGAAGGATCCACCAGCACTGATACCGAAAACAACGCCACCTCCAATACCACCACGTGCTATCACGGTGGTAGCATTGCCAACTGCTACAAGTGAGAATGGAGGCAATCAGAAGATCCGTGGCCCAAAGTTTAGAATGACGGACCCGACTCACTTTGTGAAATCCCCCTCTTCGTCCCCTCCCAGACTACCAAGTAGTAGGGAGAAGAAGGGAAAAGGGGCGAAGAAGAAGCAGAAGAAGAAGAAGAACAGCCAGGAGTCAACTGAGTCGGAGTCGTCTGACTCTTCGGAGCCAGAAGAAATAGAAATGCTGGTGGACGAGCCTGATCCCGTTCCTCAGCAGGCAATGATCGAAGACCCACCCGAACCGAGGCGGGTGAAACCAATTTTAGGCAGATCGGTCCAGTTTTAAGACTGATGGGTGACCTCTTTACAGTCACCCAATCCATATGCATGGTTTTTGCTTTTTGTATTGTTATTATTCATGTCTGTCTGGCCAGTATACAGCCAGCAAGATATGCAGTGTTTTTTTATCCTCTTTTGAACCTGTTTGGCCCCTTTACAGCCTTACAGGTGTTGTACGGTTTTAAGTCGTTGTGGTCGCTTTAAAACCACGTCTGATTTTATGACTTATTTTATTTGCTGTCTGTATGGCCGAGCCCTTTACATTCGACCATGCAGACAGTATTTTAGTACTTTTTTAATCCACAGAGGTAGCTCAGTGTTTTTTTTTAAGTATTCTGTGAACCTGTTTGGCTCCTCTACAGCCATCCAGGTGTACAACGGTCTTAGTTCCAGGCGGCCCCTTTAGGGCTACATCTTATTTTTGTGATTTGTTTTATGTGCTGTCTGTATGGTCGACCCCTTTACAGTCGACCATGCAGACAGTACTTTTATTATGAATTTTAATCACAGCCTTTGCTGATAATTGTTAGGGCGCTAATGACCTCGTTGTCGACGCGCCCTAAAGCCACAAAAACAACAACAACAACAACCATATGCATTGTTTTTAATTTTTATATTTTTAAAACTTCTTTTCGCTGGCCACTATACAGCCGGCGAGAGATGTAGTGTTTTTAATTATTTTATGACCCTGTATGGCCCCTTTACAGCCAATCAGGTGGTGTACGGTCTTGTGTATATTTGTGAATGATTTTATTTGCTGTCTGTATGGCCGACCCCTTTACAGTCGACCATGCAGACAGTATTTTAGTACTTTCTTAAGCCACAGTTTAGGCTGGTAATAGTTAGGGCGCTAATGACCCCGCTGTCGACGCGCCCTAAAGCAACAATAACAACAACAACAACAACAACAACAACAAATAGGGAAACGCAAAGTGCATGACCATCTATTGTAGTAGAATGTGAACCGAGGTTTTGGAGGTGCCTACAGAGTAGGCTTAAGATTTCCTACACCTACGATGCGGGAGTTTAAATGCAACTCATAGAAAAAAAGTAATTGTTTAAAATACCTAGAGTCAACAACAAAACTTCAGTCTAATCAGTTATTGATAAACTTACCTCCACTATTAATGTCTCATTTACGTATTTTAAAGACATCTTTGATTTTTTTTAGAGGGATTCTTCTATCTAAAGAACATTTCAACAAGGAGGGCCTCATCATATAAGTTATTTCTAAAAGGTATTTTTTGTCACATGCTATTATCTCCCTTCATACCTAACCGAAATTGATAAGTAAGGTATCATTTTAAAGATTAGGGTCTTCGCTATGGTCACATCATCATTTAAGAAAGTAATACTGCACTTAAAGGGCAAAAGTATCGTTATTTGTAAAACATGTCTTTTTTGGGACGAGCCATTTATCTCCCTTGATACGTAACCGAAATCGATAAATGAGATATCATTTTAAAGATTAAGGTATCTTCTTTGGTGAGATGATATTTTAAGAAAGGATATTTTTTGGAATTTGACCCTTAAGGGGCAAAGTTCAATTATTTCTAAAAGGTGTTTTTGTTTCACGACCCTGTTATCTCCATTGATACCGAAAAATAAGGTGTAATTTTAAAGATTAAGGTTTCCCATTTGAGCTAATCATATTTTAAGAAAGGATTTTTTTCTGAATTCAGTCTTGAAAGGGCAAAAGTATCATTATTTCTAAAATGTGTTTTTTTTTTTTTTTTGCACATGAGCCATTTATCTCCCTTCATAACTACCTGAAATCAATAAACGTGGAATCATTTTAAAGGTTATGGTGTCTTGTTTAGTATATTATAAATAAATAAAGGAATTTATCTGAATTCGATCCTTAAAGGTCAAAACTATAATTATTTTTAAAACTTTTTTTTTGTCACGATCCATTTACCTCCCTTTATACCAAACAAAAACACATAAATGAGGAATCATTTTAATGATATATGTCTTCGCTTTGGTAACATCATAAATTAAGAATGAAATTTTTCGGAATTTCACTCTTAAATGCCAAAAATGTTAACTAATAAGGTCACCCCTAACATGACGTGAGATGGGGACCCCTCTCCCCTCCTGATCGTCCTGGTGGGTTTTTTTTTTAGTTTTTTTTGGGCTCTCCTTCTTCCGAGGGTGGTTATAGCCCCCCCTCCTTAAAATCGGTATCCCCTTAGTGAGATTTCGCCGCACCCGCCCCCCCCCCACCCCCTATTTCACAACTCGAAATTAATGGCCGCTTCCTTAGACAGCAGCATACATATCGCTGAGATATCGATACACTGCGTGTGTTTTGTTCAGCTTATTTGTATTCAGACGAGATCTATAACAGTCCAGCTTCCAGGACGGTTTTTTTTTTTTTTTGGTTACTGCTTTACGTCTCTTTTTAACATCGAGGTCTTTAGAGACGGGAAAGGATGGGGGGCAAGGATGGGGGGCAAGGATGGGGGGCAAGGATGGGGGGCAAGGATGGGGGAAAGGAATGGGAAGGAATTCGGCCAAGGCCTTTTGAAGGAAGCATTTGCCTGGAGTGATTTGGGGAAACCATGGAAAACCCAAATCTGGATGCCCGGACGGGGATTCGAACCGCCGTCCTCCCGAATGCGAGGCCAGAACGCTAACCGTTACACCACCCCGCTCGGTTTCCAGGAAGGGATAGCTTCAGGTACTTAAACAACGTTGTGGGCTGCAGAATAGCGTACACCATATGAAATTAGAAAAAAGTTGCTACAAACGAGCCGATTCTTCTTTCAACACACCACAAAGCTCGCTATCCATCGCTTTTAATTTGCAAAATTTTCGCACTGTTATCCAGTTTTATTGAAATCCAAATATGAATACTAAGATCCGATGATACTGGCTGTGTGAATTGAGGGCTAGAAGTAGATCATCATTATCATCATCATAGTTAACAGTGTCCAGCCACAGGTCTGCCAGGAACAAAGTCGTCTCCACATTCTCCTGTCTCACCATCATTCATCCTTTTCCACTACAGTACAGATTTTTTCTGTGTCTTGCACACTCTTTTCTATTGCCATAATCCACCTGTCTAGTGGTCTTCCTCGCTGTCTCTTCCCTCTCATTTTCAAATTATACATTGTGTTTGGCACCCTTCCATCATTCATCCTCCTTATGTGTCTATACCACTGCAGTCTCGATCTTTCACTTTTTTCGTGTACTGAGTCCTCTTTAGCTTACTCACATGCTCATTCCACAATTTTTCCAGTATCGTTGTACCTGACCTCTGAGCTTTATCTATTTCTTTCATCATTCATGCTTCAAAACCATAATATATTATCAGCGCAAAGTAACTCCTGAAATTAATCCTTTTGCACTTCTGAGCCACCTCTCTACTACTGATACTCTTGTTGGATTCTTGTGCTCTTCTCCATCTTTCATTTTTGTTTCTTCAAATTTCGTCATTCATACTTCACAAACACCTGCATTTCTCTACTCCGCTTACGACATCCGGATTAGCGCTATCCTTCTTTCGGAATTTCTTTTACCACTTCGCTGTTGTTGTTTTTCAGATCTGGCGTTCTAGATTTCATTACTTCCTGCCTCTCGTCCAGCTATTTTTGCACTTCTGACTCGCAGTTTCGCCAATAATCACATCATCTGCAAATTCAATTTTCCTTCGACCTTCTTGGTAATAACAATAACTCTGTGTGGTTGCAATGACCTGCAGGCAGGCTTTCTATTGGCTGCGCATTCCGCCCCTACCGTAGCCGTCTTAACCTAACCCGACAGTCTTACCAGGGACCTACAGTTTAACGTGGAATCCGAACCACGGAAGCTTTCTGGTGCACTTCACATTACACAGCAAGCTGTCCCAGAGGTGAAGGTCGCGTTACGTGCCTTTGAAAATCCCAGCTGAGACAGGGATTCGAACCGGGGATCTTTCGATCTCCAGTCAAATGCGTTAACCACAGAGCCACCAGGCCACTATACCTCCTTGGTCACTTCCCTTATTATTTTGTCCATAACCATGCATAGAAATGGGGAGAAAGAACTTCCATTCCTGGGCAATAGGAATCACTTTTTCCTTTCCAAACCCAAATTCACACAACTCTACCATTTATCATAAGTACTTTAAACTCTCTCTATTAAATTCTTTCACTTTCTACTTTCTCCAAGCTGAATTACTTACAGCTGCCGCGCCAGTTCTAGGCAGGTAATAGTTTCTGGTTGTATTTTGTCCCTACCAGCTATCCTCTACTTCACGACGTAGCTCTATCCCACCACGTGGAAGAGATTGGGTGTCCTCTAGGAGATGGGTAACTGGATATTTGAACGTTTTTTTTTTCTTTCTAGCAGCATTAGAGGAGAGGACTAAGGGCAAAGTTCTCGACTGCTGTATAAAGCAATGATCTCCGACGTTCGGCATGGAAAATAGACCTGCAGATGGCCGGATCGTGAAGTGAACCTTCGTTCCCCGACATGCTACGTATGCACAGGGTCGGTGAATAACTGGAGTATAATTGGGACACGATAAGTTGTCATCGAAGTTATCACTCAAGAAAGTTTTATTTTATTTATGTAATTACGAAAAGCACTGGTCTTATCAAGCACCATTTGAAAACTGAGGACTTTACGGGGTTAAAAGATATTCCCATTAGACAGAACAGTACGGGAGAACTGATGATATTTCATTACCTGTAAAGTAAGAAATTTCTGAGTTTTGCAGATAGACATGAGTACCTCACTAACAGAGATGGGTACAGGAGACGAGGTTGAGGTAGTGAATCTGCTGAGAATCACAAGACCAAATTGTTGAGATACAGAGGAGATCGCTTTCACAGTTGATTGAATTACCAAATTTGTGATCAAACACAAGAAAAATTTTCTTGACCAGATATCAGCTATGATTTTGCCTGATTGTTTCCTTTAAACAGCCGACGTTGTCGCAACGCGTTTTCAAACAATAACTCAATCTCTTCGGTAGCAGAAGAACCACCTTTTTAAAGGAAAATATATCATCTTTTATAGCGTATGATATGATTTTTTCCTCCTCAATGATGATGTCGCATGCCTTCTTAATCTTCTAATGTGACTGTTCGCACTTAGTGACAGCGTAGTACACAGAAGTAGGAAGACAAGGGGGAAGCTGGAACACCGCCAGGTGGCAGCACGGTCGTGTGACGTCACAAGATGGCCGCCCCCTGTTTGGGTGACCAAGATGGCCGCCCCCCGTTTGGGCGACCAAGATGGCCGCCGTTAGTTCCCCGATCGGCAGCTAGATGGCGGCAGCTGTCGGGCTTGCGCATATGTTAGTTCACCGATCGGTCGCATAGATGGCAGCATCTCCCAAGGGCTTAATTTCTTTGGGTGCAGACATTCTACTCCCCCAGCTAGCGGGGAAATTCCGCCGCCCGCGGCGTGTTTACACAGGTGTGCTTGCCTGCAACTATTTCCTCATCCCTGTTCTGGAATGCGGACGTCAGACAAGTTGTATCGCGGCGACAAAACTATGGATTCGTCTATCACTTTATTTCCTAGTGGTCATCGTGTGTTGCGTATACCAATTCCACCTTGAATAAAAAATAAGTCGAAAAGCATAAATGTTTCCTTTTAACGTTCGATATGGGGAAAAAAAAACCGTCATAAACTCCAGATATAAAACCGAGGAAGAATTCTATGTGTACCTGTTTTCATGAAATTATTTAGCGTTCTTGCCTCGCATTCGGGAGGACGGAGGTTCCAGGCATCCATGGTTTCCCAAAATCACTCCAAGTGAATGCCGGGGATGCTACCTTCAAAAGGCCATGACCGAATTCCTTTCCCGTCTCTAAAGACCACGTTGTTAGAGAGACATTAAAAAAAAATCGACTGCCAAGGTGCAAAGTATCCCGGTTTCCGATATTTGGCGCGGCATGCAGGGCGACTGCCGCGTTCTTGCCTCGCATTCGGGAGGACGGAGGTTCGAATCCCCATCCAGGCATCCATGGTTTCCCAAAATCACTCCAGGTGAATGGTGGGATGCTTCCTTCAAAAGACCATGACCGAATTCATTCCCATTCCTTTCCCGTCTCTAAAGACCACGTTGTTAGAGAGACGTTAAAAAAAGTACATGTTTTAGCGTTCTGGCCTTGTATTCGAGAGGACGGCGTTTCCGAGGAGCATCCAGATTTGGGTTTTCCATGGTTTCCCCCAAATCACTCCAGGTGAATGCCGGGATGCTTCCTTCAAAAGGACATGGCCGAATTCCTTCCCATTCCTTGCTCCCCATCCTTTCCCCGTCTCAAAAGGCCACGTTGTTAGAGAGACGTTAAAAAGTTTAAAAAAATGAAATTATTGTGATAAAGTATAGCAATACCACACATACGTTATTCCTTTCAAAATTCGTAGCCTCAAAAACCCATCAATGGTGAAATCCTTTCATTGAAACCGAGAGACATTCACCGACGAAGGTAGGGAAAACCATAAAAAAATTCCGTTCATCGAAGCAGGCAGACACTTACTTATAGAACAAATCCAGTGCACTATTCCCAATTCTTTCACCAAGATCTACCCTAGCCTCATCGCCAACATACGCCCAGCACTTCCCAAAACTTCATTCTGTTTCCAATGATTCCCAATCCAACCTCTGAACAGTTACTGACAGGGTTACCTTTTGTTCGTGTGTTAAAGTAAACCAAAAATTCGCAAAGTCTTCTCCTAATCATTAACAGGGATTCCAGCTACCAAAATGTTCACTTAAGGTGGTTCTACAGCAGTTTTCCAAGAAAATTCTCCAGGACAATATTTTTCAACCAATCAGGTGCCAGGAGAGTTCTCCATTCGGTTTAAATGTTCCCATCTGACGCCAAACTTCGGATTCAGGGCCAAGTGTGACATTTGACTGTAATTGCATGCTTTGTTCAAGTAACCACGATAAAAGTGACATAATGCCCTTAGCTAACTTGATCATCAAACAGACATCATAACCCACATTTTCATAGAAGACCCCCACACATCAACAAGTATCCATAGGTGCAGACACTATTACGCCTAAGATAGCGCTCACACTTGAACTGTCGTAAATTGTTAAGTCAAAGTGGGTGTTTGGATATTTTATCCACTCAGACCTCATCACTTAAAGTCTAGTGCGAGATTGTGGTCATGGTCAACTTAGGCTCCATACACCACTCAGAATTATTCCACCAATATCCATTCTAACAGCATTATATGCCACCTACAGCCCCTCAACACTCTTCCTATCTTTCAATGACATACCAGCTCCAGCTCCTTTATTATGTCACTTACTGAATATTTTCCACAGATAAATCTAGTTGCCCTCCTTTGCACCTTGCATTTGATGTACAAAAAATGTGGACTCCATACTACACCACACAAGCAATGGTCTGACTGTGGGTTTGTACCCAAGTCCTTCGCTTCTCTGGTACATCACCCCTCTCTGTTAAATGATTTTTATGTAGTGAGAATCACAATTTACATGCCAACACAAACGGCAGTAAACTGTAAAGAGCACAATGAAATGGGAGACTGCCTAAGCCCTGAATCAATGGTTAGAAGCACACGTTGATAGTGAGCATAATTCAAGACTCAAATCCACAGAGGGATGACACAAGCACATTTCCATGCCTACAGCGAGGTCGACAGAACAACCAGCACCAAGATAGAACTCCCACAGAGGAAGAAGACACACACATACACACACGCGCACGCACACACTTGTACATGCATACAGCGAGGTCAATAGAACTAACAGCAAGCATCATGAAAACGATGAAGTGGGGCAGAATTGTCATTACCACTGATTATCTGGACAGAACTATCGTTACAAAAATCATCAGACAGACGAGTTAAAGTCAGGTACCGCCATACTTATGCTTACATCCACAAAGACAGACGCAGATACACATGTCCAAGTCTACAGAGAGTTCAGTATAGCTACATGCACCAATCATGGAAACAAAAAAGTGGTGTAGTACTTTCTTGCCCCATGACTGGCTGAAAAACAGAACTCTCCTTACATATCATCTGCCTGGCGAGATAGAGGGTGTGCAAAAAATGGCATGTTTTCACCATACACCTAAGTGTTCCAGGTACCATACTCTTCACATCAACATCATCTAATTTATCTCACACAACAGACCTCACTACCATCCAGTATCATGTGTGCTAGGTACAAAACTGTTCACATTAGCACCACCACATCTATCCCACACCTAAGCTTTTTCTGCCATTCAGTAACATTTACACCAGGTACCACGAGTAGCAGTAGACATCTGGTCATCAGACAGATATCATAACTCCCATATTCATACTAGGTCTCACCCACAAATCCATATGTCACCTCACACAAGCATAAGTGCAGGAATAGCACATCATACATCCAGAAAAACGAGATAAAGGAAGGTATCACCACATTTACGCAAAAAACACACAGAGATAGAGATGCATACACACGTATATTTCCATGCCTACAGCGATCTCGGCTCAACAACTAGTCCCAATCATGGCAACGAAAAAGTGGAACAGAACACCCATGACTGGCCAAAAATCATAGAAAGACACACACACACACTCACATGTCAATGCATTCACACAGTTCCATTCATCACCACACATAACTGGAGGAAAGAGACTGAACATGCTAGATCCAAACTGAAGAGTTACAGGATGTGTGAAGTTTGAAATCACAGCCACATCTCGCCCCACCGCAACCCTTTCTGTCATTTAGTAACATGTGCCCCCATGTACCACGAGTAGCGGTAGATACTTGGTCATCAGACAGATATCATAACTCCCATATTCATACTAGGTCTCACCCACAAATCCATATGTCACCTCACACAAGCATCAGTGCAGGAACAGCACATCATACATCCAGACAAACGAGATAAAGGAAGGTATCTACCATATTTACGCAAAAAAACACACAGAGATAGAGACGCATACACACGTGCATTTCCATGCCTACAGCGATCTCGAATCAACAACTAGCCCAATCGTGGCAACGAAAAAGTGGTACAGAACACCCATGACTGGCCAAAATTCATAGAAAGACACACATACACACTAACATGTCAATGCATTCAAACAGTTCCATTCATCACCACACATAACTGGAGGAAAAACTGAAGAGTTACAGGATGTGTGAAGTTTGAAATCACAGCCACATCTCTCCCACACCGCAACCCTTTCTGTCATTTAGTAACATGTGACCCAGGTACCATGAGTTACAATAGACACTTGTCTATCAGACAGATATCATAACCTCCATATTCATACTAGGTCTCACCCACAAACTCATACGTCTCCACACAAGCACAAACATATGGGAGGAAACAGCAATTCATACGTCCAGATAAATGAGTTTAAGGAAGGTATCACCATACTTACGCACACAGACACATATATCCATGCCTACAGCGAGCTCAACACAACAACCAGCCCAATCATGGAAAAGAAAAAGTGGGACAGAACCCCCATGGCTCAAGACTGACGAAAAAAAATCATCATTAACATGTGTTCCAAGTAACAAACTCCTCACATCTAAATCATATCATTTAACTCACACTACAGACCTCTCTGCCATTCAGTATCGTTGGTAATATGTACAAATCTGTTCACATGATCAGCACCACCTCTATCCCACGCCACAAGCCTTTTCTGCTATTCAGTAATATTTGCCCCACGTACCACGAGTATCAGTAGTCACATGGTCATCAGACAAATATCATAACTCCCATACTCATACTAGACCTCACACACAAACATAACTGACCAAAAAACCATCAGACAGACGTTAGAGTGTGTGCAAAGGATGACATGTTTTTGCCATACACCTCAGTACTTATCACATTATCAATTAATTACATCAACACATAGGTAGCCAGTCATTGTGAAATCTCAAAGTCGAATATAATCCTATCGTGATAGACACACAGCCACATAGAAAGACACACACTCACATGTCCATGCATACACACAGATGACTGAACACCCTAGGTCGAGACTGAATAGTTACAGGATGTGCGAAATATTTCATTTCTTTGCCACAAACCTCGGTGCTCATCATACCCAAATGATTACATCTACATAGGTGGCCACTGATGGAAACATCTCAAGTAGACTCCTACCACCATAATTACACACATAACCACACAGGAACAAGTACACACACATATGTCCATGCATATACCACAATTTCATAAGTTACCAAATACATACAAGTAACTGCAGGAAAGGGACCCGACACACGACGTCCACACTAAGGTGTTACATGATAGGCAGATGATAGCATGTCTTTACAATACATCTCAGTGCTCACCACACATACTTGATTTTTAATGTGCCATCAGTATAGCTGGTGGCTGGAACTAAGCTCTTGGCAATGTTTGGCCAAAGGTCATTTGTTAATAGCAGCTCATCAAAGACAAATTTTGGGTGAACCTGCCCAGGCGGGCGCGGCGAGAGGTGGCCACCCTTCCTCACAGCGGACCCGTACATCCTGTTTTAGTAGGTCGGTATACCGGCGCATATAACCGCTTACTAGCGCAATGAAATTCCGGTCTTCAGTCCGGTCCTAAAAATGCGGTTACCGGTAATAGGTCCCGGTCGGGAAACTCCGGTAAACAATCGCGGTCCGCGCTTTTAGACCGGCGAATTGCGGTATTTCGGTCCGCAGTGGGGAAGGGTGGCCACCTCTCGCCGCGCCCGCCTGGGCAGGTTCACCCAAAATTTGTCTTTGATGAGCTGCTATTAACAAATGACCTTTGGCCAAACATTGCCAAGAGCTTAGTTCCAGCCACCAGCTATACTGATGGCACATTAAAAATCAAGTATGTGTGGTGAGCACTGAGATGTATTGTAAAGACATGCTATCATCTGCCTATCATGTAACACCTTAGTGTGGACGTCGTGTGTCGGGTCCCTTTCCTGCAGTTACTTGTATGTATGTGGTAACTTATGAAATTGTGGTATATGCATGGACATATGTGTGTGTACTTGTTCCTGTGTGGTTATGTGTGTAATTATGGTGGTAGGAGTCTACTTGAGATGTTTCCATCAGTGGCCACCTATGTAGATGTAATCATTTGGGTATGATGAGCACCGAGGTTTGTGGCAAAGAAATGAAATATTTCGCACATCCTGTAACTATTCAGTCTCGACCTAGGGTGTTCAGTCATCTGTGTGTATGCATGGACATGTGAGTGTGTGTCTTTCTATGTGGCTGTGTGTCTATCACGATAGGATTATATTCGACTTTGAGATTTCACAATGACTGGCTACCTATGTGTTGATGTAATTAATTGATAATGTGATAAGTACTGAGGTGTATGGCAAAAACATGTCATCCTTTGCACACACTCTAACGTCTGTCTGATGGTTTTTTGGTCAGTTATGTTTGTGTGTGAGGTCTAGTATGAGTATGGGAGTTATGATATTTGTCTGATGACCATGTGACTACTGATACTCGTGGTACGTGGGGCAAATATTACTGAATAGCAGAAAAGGCTTGTGGCGTGGGATAGAGGTGGTGCTGATCATGTGAACAGATTTGTACATATTACCAACGATACTGAATGGCAGAGAGGTCTGTAGTGTGAGTTAAATGATATGATTTTGATGTGAGGAGTTTGTTACTTGGAACACATGTTAATGAGGATTTTTTTTCGTCAGTCTTGAGCCATGGGGGTTCTGTCCCACTTTTTCTTTTCCATGATTGGGCTCGTTGTTGTGTTGAGCTCGCTGTAGGCATGGATATATGTGTCTGTGTGCGTAAGTATGGTGATACCTTCCTTAAACTCATTTATCTGGACGTATGAATTGCTGTTCCTCCCATATGTTTGTGCTTGTGTGGAGACGTATGGGTTTGTGGGTGAGACCTAGTATGAATATGGAGGTTATGATATCTGTCTGATAGACAAGTGTCTATTGTAACTCATGGTACCTGGGTCACATGTTACTAAATGACAGAAAGGGTTGCGGTGTGGGAGAGATGTGGCTGTGATTTCAAACTTCACACATCCTGTAACTCTTCAGTTTTTCCTCCAGTTATGTGTGGTGATGAATGGAACTGTTTGAATGCATTGACATGTTAGTGTGTATGTGTGTCTTTCTATGAATTTTGGCCAGTCATGGGTGTTCTGTACCACTTTTTCGTTGCCACGATTGGGCTAGTTGTTGATTCGAGATCGCTGTAGGCATGGAAATGTACGTGTGTATGCGTCTCTATCTCTGTGTGTTTTTTTTGCGTAAATGTGGATGATACCTTCCTTTATCTCGTTTGTCTGGATGTATGATGTGCTGTTCCTGCACTGATGCTTGTGTGAGGTGACATATGGATTTGTGGGTGAGACCTAGTATGAATATGGGAGTTATGATATCTGTCTGATGACCAAGTATCTACCGCTACTCGTGGTACATGGGGGCACATGTTACTAAATGACAGAAAGGGTTGCGGTGGGGCGAGATGTGGCTGTGATTTCAAACTTCACACATCCTGTAACTCTTCAGTTTGGATCTAGCATGTTCAGTCTCTTTCCTCCAGTTATGTGTGGTGATGAATGGAACTGTGTGAATGCATTGACATGTGAGTGTGTGTGTGTGTCTTTCTATGATTTTTGGCCAGTCATGGGTGTTCTGTTCCACTTTTTCGTTGCCATGATTGGGCTAGTTGTTGAGCCGAGATCGCTGTAGGCATGGAAATATACGTGTGTATGCATCTCTATCTCTGTGTGTTTTTTGCGTAAATGTGGTGATACCTTCCTTTATCTCGTTTTTCTGGATGTATGATGTGCTATTCCTGCACTTATGCTTGTGTGAGGTGACATATGGATTTGTGGGTGAGACCTAGTATGAATATGGGAGTTATGATATCTGTCTGATGACCAGATGTCTACTGCTACTCGTGGTACCTGGTGTAAATGTTACTGAATGGCAGAAAAAGCTTAGGTGTGGGATAGATGTGGTGGTGCTAATGTGAACAGTTTTGTACCTAGCACACATGATACTGGATGGTAGTGAGGTCTGTTGTGTGAGATAAATTAGATGATGTTGATGTGAAGAGTATGGTACCTGGAACACTTAGGTGTATGGTGAAAACATGCCATTTTTTGCACACCCTCTATCTCGCCAGGCAGATGATATGTAAGGAGAGTTCTGTTTTTCAGCCAGTCATGGGGCAAGAAAGTACTACACCACTTTTTTGTTTCCATGATTGGTGCATGTAGCTATACTGAACTCTCTGTAGACTTGGACATGTGTATCTGCGTCTGTCTTTGTGGATGTAAGCATAAGTATGGCGGTACCTGACTTTAACTCGTCTGTCTGATGATTTTTGTAACGATAGTTCTGTCCAGATAATCAGTGGTAACGACAATTCTGCCCCACTTCATCGTTTTCATGATGCTTGCTGTTAGTTCTATTGACCTCGCTGTATGCATGTACAAGTGTGTGCGTGCGTGTGTGCGTGTGTGTATGTGTGTGTCTTCTTCCTCTGTGGGAGTTCTATCTTGGTGCTGGTTGTTCTGTCGACCTCGCTGTAGGCATGGAAATGTGCTTGTGTCATCCCTCTGTGGATTTGAGTCTAGAATTATGCTCACTATCAACGTGTGCTTCTAACCATTGATTCAGGGCTTAGGCAGTCTCCCATTTCATTGTGCTCTTTACAGTTTACTGCCGTTTGTGTTGGCATGTAAATTGTGATTCTCACTACATAAAAATCATTTAACAGAGAGGGGTGATGTACCAGAGAAGCGAAGGACTTGGGTACAAACCCACAGTCAGACCATTGCTTGTGTGGTGTAGTATGGAGTCCACATTTTTTGTACATCAAATGCAAGGTGCAAAGGAGGGCAACTAGATTTATCTGTGGAAAATATTCAGTAAGTGACATAATAAAGGAGCTGGAGCTGGTATGTCATTGGAAGATAGGAAGAGTGTTGAGGGGCTGTAGGTGGCATATAATGCTGTTAGAATGGATATTGGTGGAATAATTCTGAGTGGTGTATGGAGCCTAAGTTGACCATGACCACAATCTTACACTAGACTTTAGGTGATGAGGCCTGAGTGGATAAAATATCTAAACACCCACTTTGACCAGTCCACATTTTTTTTACATCAAATGCAAGGTGCAAAGGAGGGCAGCTAGATTTATCTGTGGAAAATATTCAGTAAGTGACATAATAAAGGAGCTGGAGCTGGTATGTCATTGGAAGATAGGAAGAGTGTTGAGGGGCTGTAGGTGGCATATAATGCTGTTAGAATGGATATTGGTGGAATAATTCTGAGTGGTGTATGGAGCCTAAGTTGACCATGACCACAATCTCGCACTAGACTTTAAGTGATGAGGTCTGAGTGGATAAAATATCCAAACACCCACTTTGACTTAACAATTTACGACAGTTCAAGTGTGAGCGCTATCTTAGGCGTAATAGTGTCTGCACCTATGGATACTTGTTGATGTGTGGGGTCTTCTATGAAAATGTGGGTTATGATGTCTGTTTGATGATCAAGTTAGCTAAGGGCATTATGTCACTTTTATCGTGGTTACTTGAACAAAGCATGCAATTACAGTCAAATGTCACACTTGGCCCTGAATCCGAAGTTTGGCGTCAGATGGGAACATTTAAACCGAATGGAGAACTCTCCTGGCACCTGATTGGTTGAAAAATATTGTCCTGGAGAATTTTCTTGGAAAACTGCAGTAGAACCACCTTAAGTGAACATTTTGGTAGCTGGAATCCCTGTTAATGATTAGGAGAAGACTTTGCGAATTTTTGGTTTACTTTAACACACGAACAAAAGGTAACCCTGTCAGTAACTGTTCAGAGGTTGGATTGGGAATCATTGGAAACAGAATGAAGTTTGGGGAAGTGCTGGGCGTATGTTGGCGATGAGGCTAGGGTAGATCTTGGTGAAAGAATTAGGAATAGTGCACTGGATTTCTTCTATAAGTAAGTGTCTGCCTGCTTCGATGAACGGAATTTTTTTATGGTTTTCCCTACCTTCGTCGGTGAATGTCTCTCGGTTTCAATGAAAGGATTGATGGGTTTTTGAGGCTACGAATTTTGAAAGGAATAACGTATGTGTGGTATTGCTATACTTTATCACAATAATTTCATTTTTTTAAACTTTTTAACGTCTCTCTAACAACGTGGCCTTTTGAGACGGGGAAAGGATGGGGAGCAAGGAATGGGAAGGAATTCGGCCATGTCCTTTTGAAGGAAGCATCCCGGCATTCACCTGGAGTGATTTGGGGAAACCATGGAAAACCCAAATCTGGATGCTCCTCGGAAACGCCGTCCTCTCGAATACAAGGCCAGAACGCTAAAACATGTACTTTTTTTAACGTCTCTCTAACAACGTGGTCTTTAGAGACGGGAAAGGAATGGGAATGAATTCGGTCATGGTCTTTTGAAGGAAGCATCCCACCATTCACCTGGAGTGATTTTGGGAAACCATGGATGCCTGGATGGGGATTCGAACCTCCGTCCTCCCGAATGCGAGGCAAGAACGCGGCAGTCGCCCTGCATGCCGCGCCAAATATCGGAAACCGGGATACTTTGCACCTTGGCAGTCGATTTTTTTTTAATGTCTCTCTAACAACGTGGTCTTTAGAGACGGGAAAGGAATTCGGTCATGGCCTTTTGAAGGTAGCATCCCCGGCATTCACTTGGAGTGATTTTGGGAAACCATGGATGCCTGGAACCTCCGTCCTCCCGAATGCGAGGCAAGAACGCTAAATAATTTCATGAAAACAGGTACACATAGAATTCTTCCTCGGTTTTATATCTGGAGTTTATGACGGTTTTTTTTCCCCATATCGAACGTTAAAAGGAAACATTTATGCTTTTCGACTTATTTTTTATTCAAGGTGGAATTGGTATACGCAACACACGATGACCACTAGGAAATAAAGTGATAGACGAATCCATAGTTTTGTCGCCGCGATACAACTTGTCTGACGTCCGCATTCCAGAACAGGGATGAGGAAATAGTTGCAGGCAAGCACACCTGTGTAAACACGCCCCGGGCGGCGGAATTTCCCCGCTAGCTGGGGGAGTAGAATGTCTGCACCCAAAGAAATTAAGCCCTTGGGAGATGCTGCCATCTATGCGACCGATCGGTGAACTAACATATGCGCAAGCCCGACAGCTGCCGCCATCTAGCTGCCGATCGGGGAACTAACGGTGGCCATCTTGGTAGCCCAAACGGGGGGCGGCCATCTTGGTCACCCAAACGGGGGGCGGCCATCTTGTGACGTCACGCGACCGTGCTGCCACCTGGCGGTGTTCCAGCTTCCTCCTTGTCTTCCTACTCACAGAATAGTAGTAAATGTGAACAGTTTCCAAGCGCTTTTCTTAAACTGAGTAATTAAGAAGCTATATTCACTGGGAATAATTTGTTCTTCTTCTGGTATGGGTAGAAAAGCATCTTGGAATTAGCTGTTGGTTTGCTAGAAGGAAAAGCAGTCCTCAACCCAAAGGGTGGAGGTCTTTTCGAAGGGAGCAACTCGGTAAGTTTATCAGAAATACAACTCACTTTCATGCAAAACCTTCAATATAATGCCTGGAATTAGAACCACAAACCGATCATATTGTACTCCACATACACAAATCTAGCTTAGTTAGAGACAAAGGCTATGCAGAGGTTTGCGAAAATTCCTTCCCATGGTTGGTACAGAACCGTTGATAATAAAACCTGGCATGCCATGAATGTCTCAAAAGCTACACCAATGTTAGTAAAAGTCTATTTTCTGACGCTAAGATTTTGCTTTTGGTTTCGATTGAGGTCGTAACTTGTTACAGTTAGCTGTTAATTTCCTGATCTGTAGTCCCCCAAAGCGAGTTACCGAATGCCGTTTGGGCGCTCTTCGGCTCTCCCACCGCTCCAATTAGCGTTAAGCCTCAAAGAGGATCCCTAAGGGCTGTAAAACGTGTTCAAGCGGTCTCTGTGCTGGACATGTGTCTGACAGACCCTTCGGCCTGTTGTAAAACAGAGCTTCTCCCTACAATGTTTGCTGAAGTATAACAACCTGGAAACTAGGGCCATCAAGAAGCACGTAAACAGAATTCGTTTGTTCTAGGATTTACGTGAGGGAGAATTATAAAAAATAATAACTTCCATATGAACCAGTCCTGAAATTTACCTTCTACACTACCATTCGTAAAAACTGTAACACCAAGAAAGACAACGAAATTTATTTTATAGAATATAGACGTGATAATACACAAATGATTAGAATTATAGGACAGTATGATTTGAAGACCCTAGGTGCTATTATTAGAACCTATAGACGTCGTGGCATGAACTCAATGAGAATCTGGATATGCTGCTGGGTAATACGCTGCCACGCGGTTTATAGGACAGTCCATAAAGCATCGACAGTGGTTGCAGGAGGATATGAACGAAAAAGTTTTCAACCTATCAGATCCCAGATATGTTCGATGGATAACACATCATGCGTAAATGCAGGCCTCGGATAGAGTGGTTATGTGTCTACTATTCCTGATCATTTAAATTATATCAAAAAAGTTATTTATAAAAACTTTGAAATGTTATTAAAATTAAATTAATTATATTAAAATGGATCAACTCTGACAACATGGTTTTCTTCATATAATTAATTAATTATCAACAGAAAAAATTGTTTTTGGTTACGTTACACCAAACACTACAGTAACCAAGTCTCAATATAAGTAAACCATCAATGATGTTCTGAATCGTGCATTATTTCTACTGTTTTAATAGAACTCGTGAGTTTAAGTACGTATTAATTGCATGGCAATATTGACATACTTGCTTGTATGGCTGAATTCAACCTCGTCAAGTGCTAATTCTTTATCTTTGCCATAGCCACCGTGTTGGTGAGAGATTATGCATTCTACAAGACAACATACGCAAATTTACGTTCAAGCACAGGAATTTATTTAATTTTAAGATAAAACGCCATTCAGATACGTTGAAATCAGCTATACTTATTTCAGTCCACGACACCCACATCAATCTGATATTCAAAATTTACCATGACTCTAATACACATGTTCATGTGAATTAAAATTCTACTGCAATTTTTATCTATACATACCCATCCGGGCTAAATTCATTTTATTAGTTGTAAACGCCTTTAGAGTCGAACATGAGTTAGTTTCCTATTCTTGGACTACTTGTGTGTCTTATATAGTGTCAAAACGTTGGAAAGAACCACGATATTACGTCAAGGTATGCTAGAAGGTTCTGGAAGCAAGCTAATTACGCTATAAAGTGACTTTGCAGTGATTTGTAGAAACATATCAGACATTGACAACAATGAATTTGTCAGGTGAAGAATAATTTACATGAAATATTTTTATTCAATCAGTTTCTCCACTGCTATCACGAAATTCTGATCTGTTTCTATCCTGTGCTGTTCTCTCCATCTTCATACACCTGCTACGTACTACGTCTTCATATATTTAAATCTTTGTCAACCTCTGTGACTGCTGTCTTCTACTGTGTACGAATGTACAATGTATGCAAACATAATTCAACTATTGCTTTTGCGACAGTTTCAAGTAGTCATTTACCCACGTAGTATTCCGAAAAGTATTACTTTCGCAGAAGACAGTCATATTTTTTCTGCTTTTCTTTCAGTTCAAATACAAGAATAATTTGATTTGCACTCAGAACAATAATACTCGAAGATGCATGAAATTGCTTTCAGAAGTTTCCAGTTTCGATCTGGGGTTCAGATCCCGGTAGGGATAGGAATTTTAAGAGTCGTGTTCGATCATATCAGCTTTGCGACGACGTTCCGTGCTTCGAGTTCCACATTAAACTGTAGGTCCCAGAAAGAAGGAACTAGCTTCTCCTTCTGGAGAATCCAGCCAACCTTCGGGTTGTGGTCTAAGTTAGTTTTTTTTTGTCTCTTGGATGATAATTAGAATATTTATGGTTTTAATAGCAGTTAAATGGCTGCTAGTAAATTCCCTAAGGAATTTTACACTTCTTGTGTCCTCCCTAACTACACTTTCTTCGACATTTCGATCCAGGTTTAAAATCGTTATCAGGAAGTTCAATCTCCTGCTCGGTCCACATTTTTTTCTTTGAACACAAGTCATCAGCGTTAGTGTGGACTAACCTACTAGTTGTGAGTCATCTGTGCTACTGTTTACTAACACCAGTATTAGGAGATGTTGCTTTTCAGAGGTTTGCAGCGTTGCAGAACGCCGGCGCTGTCGGCTGGGTCCGAGCAGTCTGCAAGGCCAGCCGTAGCGGGCCGCGTATTGATCCGCAGCCTCCAGCCCGCTTGATCACCACCTCTCCCGCCCTGCTACTGCTGCTGAATAATGCCTCTCCACTCCCCACGCAGAACGGCGCTCTCTGCGGCCCGACGTATAAAATACGTAGCAGACATAAATCTCTTCCCTGTAAACAGAATCTCAGACAGCAGCTACTTAAAAGCTCTGGAATCCTGAATCAGAAACATCAGTAGAAAAGAACACAACGGAGGAAAGTTTTAATTATTTTTTGGAAAATACGCTGCCATTTTGAGTCGGAAGTTATATAAGATTAGCATTTAATATACCGAGCGTGGTGGTGTAACGGCTAGCGTTCTGGCCTCGCATTCGGGAGGATGGCGGTTCGAATCACCGTCCGGGCATCCAGATTGGGGTTTTCCATGGTTTCCCTAAATCACTCCAGGTGAATGCCGGGATGCTTCCTTCAAAAGGCCATGGCCGAATTCCTTCCCATTCCTTGCCCCCCATCCTTTCCCGTCTCTAAAGACCTAGTTGTTATAGGAGACGTTAAGCAATTAAAAAAAAAAAGCATTTAATATGACATTCGGACCGAAAAAAAGCTTGCCAATCATCTGCCTTCCTACCCGCAGTCATTATATTCTGTTATACAAACTATGTTCCCACTAAATGAGCAAGATGCTGAAGACATCAGAAGGACTGTGAAATAGATCAAGATATCGGGGAATGGTTGTTACTACGCCGTCGTCCTCATTGTTCCTGTATTTTCAGTATTTCGAATTAAGTATACTTTATGCTAAAGTTTTAGGCGGTTATATAAAAATGGTCACGCTATATAACTGTCGAACTGAATATGATGAACTGAAACCTCAGTAGTTGAAATGCGTTCCTGATTGAACATAATTTAAATTATTTTCTGCAAACGTCTAGACTAATTTTTAGATGTTTCCCAATTTTAATCTCAAAAATAAGTTTCACATAAGTGTAATAACATAAATTAGATTAGCATTAACATCAAACATTCAGAAATAAATGGAGACCCTAACACTCTTTTTTTTTTAGATAGTCGTTAATAAACTTGGTCTTTGACAGCGGGTATAGTTTAAAAGAATTGATAAAAAACGTCTACCAGCGAAAATGATTCAGAAAATGTATATAAACTTTCAGTCAGAGTGCATCCTCTGTTAACGCCTATGGTTAGGTATATCTCTGATTATTAACCTCTTGCTACAGACTAAAAACTAACACCAGAAAAAGATTTTTGATTGCCAAATGTTCTCGAGATTTCTTCTAGGATGCAATAAATTATTTAAACTAAACGCATATTTTAATTCTCATGTAGAACAATAGTTTTGATATTCTACTTGTGCATATTTCACATTGAAAGTGCGTCGTAGTTGCAAGATCTCATAAGAAACATATCTAAAAGCTTTTACAATTTTACGCCAGGGAATATACAAACTTCATCCGATCTCAATTCTGGAGTGGTGTCAGGAAACGATGAATTTTTTTTTTTTCTAGAGTGAATATTTTATCACAAAAGAGTCCATGTCATGGTCCTTTCTTCCAAATTTTTCAGGTTCCTTAACAATCAGTTCAAGCGAATGCCGTAAACAGTCACCTAATACACCTTTTTGTAATAATTTTTTTTTCTTCTTCACCACGTTTCCCTAACGGCAGGCTTTGAAGAGCTTTAGAACTATTCATCACTGGCAAGTTCAAATTTGGTGCTTTAATTTTAAGGCTGCATGTCCTTGATGACGCCAAGCATTTTATACTTACTGCCAGATCGTAATACGTATTAATGGAGGAAGCGAAATATTGCCGTCTTGCTGTGAAATGTTCTGTGTGCCGTGGGTGTTTTTTGTTTGTGAAATGTTTAGTTTATAAGGCAGAGATTGGTGAACTTCCCGGCATTCTCCTCGATACCTACGGAAAACCGCCTAATAACAGTGGATAGGACGTCCGGCACGTGAGGGTCTGGGTTCGTGCCCGGTCACGTTGTACCTCCCCGATCCAATGTGCGGTGCCAAAGCCACTCTGGCGGGTATATTGACCTTTTTGTAATATCTGAAGATATTTTGATCAGAGATTGGGATGCTATAGATCAGTCATGTAAATAAATCGTTTCAATTAGGATCCACCAGAGAAATAATGATAAGCAATCTGGTTGTTAAGAACTGTTTAATCAAGTCAACACGTATTGTAATACATACTCTTTTTAGTCTCTTTTCTGACAATGAGCATACCACGTACCTTGTGATATCCTGTGCAGCAGGAATATACTCTGTTAACGCATCCTACTGCGTGAGATCGTCTGAGATTGAATCTTCGTTTCCATGAGCTGACAATATTTCTGATTTCTCATTTCTAAGAGTATATTAAACATTCTGCTAACACGATTTTTTGATTCAGGTTGCGTTGGTAATTGTATTCAAACGAATTACTTTCGAAGATCCTTTGGCGATAACCTGTACTTCTTACTGAATCTAAATTGTTTCTTCAATACTTCCCGATTGTTCAGCGACGAAACATAGACAGGAAAAACGTTTTTTCTCCTCTCTATTTTAAGCTTATGATTGACCGGTGCTTAATTTTGTTTTGTCTATCTGTCCTGGGCATTTTCCTGCAAGGTTACCAAATTAATAATTGCCAAATTACCTTGCATTCCATTTTATGGATAGGATTCTGTATTCTCTGATAACGGTTAGAAATATCTCCAACTTGTTATTTTATTGTGTATGAGAATGTTTAACTTTTTGACATGTAGATTATTGTAGCAGGGGGGGATGGAGGAAACACGGCGATAGTTAACGACAAAAAATCATCTACGTATGCACTGGCAGTCTTTTATGTAAAAACATAGTCTGAATGTTAGGACTAGGAATCGATGCACGAGTCTTTCCAGAATAGCTACATCTGAGAAATATCGACATATAGCTGTCTATTAATTAGAAACTTTGGTTTAAATTACTATTTTTGAAACAGGAAATTTTTATTGAATTTGTAGTTCTTCAGCAAGACTCACTACTTCCGAGATTCCAGTTTTGAACATCCGGTTTGCAAATGTTGTTTCCCTGAAAAATTTAGTAATCTTAACTTCTAAACAGTAATGTAAATCATTTGTGACAGAACATCTGTTACTAACTCCAGTTGGTCTGCAATAATACATTGACTGCGCCTGTTGGTGATGCATCCCGCGACACACTACTGCAAAGCGTTGCGGTCTATTTGCTCACTGCTTGGGCGTTAGTGAAATTACAACTTCCAAAATTTTATTTTGTGGTTTAGATCGTGAGCGGTGACCAATAAATAAAATTATTTTTTGCCATTTTTAGCTGCTTATGATTGGAATACAGTGTAATACTCACATTTGTCAAAATTACAGTCCAATCGCTCAGTGACAAGGCGTTAAGTACAAGAGGTCCTTATCTCGGACGGAAACTTACGGGCATTTATTCATATCAATCTATTTCGTCAAAGCATGTTTTGCTTAGGCTTGTTTAAGCACAGCAGAAAACCCCACGTTAATGTGTAAATGTATATATTCTCTGACAGGCAATATAACAAATATGATGATATTGCTTTCTTGGTAAGATTCAGGATCTTTTCAAATACTAATACTTGTTCTTTGACTTCCAGTTTAAATTGTACGGAAAACTGTGCAGTGTAGTGCCTTCTTAGCAATCGTAACAAGGTAACATTCAGGAGAGAAGAATTCAAGTCTAGTCACTGACAGCCAGATTAAGATTTCGTAGGGCTTCCGAACTTAACGCACGTACCTAGCTGATCAGAAACACAAGGCATGAATCATTTCATAATAGTATCGATCAGTAAGGCCGTGCATTTTAAAGCGCCTCTACCCTGAACTGGGGAGGTGGAAAGGACTCAGGTTCAAATCAAGGGCCTGACATTACGGCCACATTAATTACGATTTTTAAGTGGTTTTCCGTAATCACATATGGCATTTCCATCTCATAAATTATACGTTTCGCAAACAAGTATTCACTTATCATACAGAGCACTGATTATAGTTTGTAACGCCCACTGTGCACCACTTGTAAAACTTTTAGTTGCTTTCTTCTGCTTCTAAAGCTTGCTTTAAAAAGCTTTGCTTGCACGTACACTCTTCCTGTTAAACTGTCGCTTTTAGAAGTTATTAGAGCTGTCTAATAAACAGCCCTCTTGCCTTTTAAACAGCCCGTTGTTGTGGACTTATGAAATTAAATACCAGCTTGTGGTCATGATCATCATTTCCCTTCCACGTTATTTTTATACCCATATCTTTCCACGCCTCGTCACCAATATACGCCTGGTGCACTTCCTCCTGTCTTCAATGAATCCCAGTTGTTGATACCACGTTAAAATCATTTCTACAAAGATTAGATATTTTTAATTATGGCTTTACGCCTCATCGACATCGAGTTCATTAGAGACGGGATGAGACTGGTTATAGGGATCTGGAAGGAATTCGGCCATGAGGAAGCATTCCGGCATTCGTCTGGAGTGATTTGGGGAAACAATGGAAAACCCAAATGTGGATGCCCGGACGGGGATTCGAACTGGCGTCGTCCCGAATGGGAGGAAAGATTTGATATTTCTTAGTTGTCTCAGCAGGCAAATATTTCTGTGCACACCGTATCAGAAATTGATGTAAAGTCAGTGTTGTTAATATTCTGATTGTTATGATAAGAAATTGTTTGTTGCGCACCCTCTGCTTAACATCAGGGGTCCGTGGTAATAAAGTACACCTCGTTTTTCCAGCTGGATTCGACGCGTACCACTTCCTGCCTGGTGCAGATCCACTACTGTGTGACGTCATCACATGATGTGACGACTGGAACTCTGCCGGGTCGATACGATGTGAAGTACTCTTTTGTTTCAGCTACATGGAGGAAAACTGAAACGTTGATTCCTTGCATTCTTGACTAAAGCCATCTCTTAGAGTAAAGAGCATTGGTGGATTATTTTTAAGTGAGTCATCGTAGGAGTATATGATGGCATTACTTAAATGAAACGAACAGAAGAATAAAAAGGTGAACACAGTTGTAATACACTTGTCCTGAAGACACAACCTTCTCACTCTACTGGAAAACTGCCACATTCAAAAAGCAGTACGAAGTGGTATACAGGTACTTAACGGCCACATAAACCTAATACAACTAACCTCATCAAAGATAATAACCAGACAGACACGTATATACAATAAACGCAAACACACAAACTACTGAGCAAAAACCGAGCGTGGTGGGTGAGTGTTTAACGCTCTGGCCTCGCAGTCGGGAGAACGCGTGTTCGAATCCACGTCTGGATATCCAGATTTGGTTTTTCTATGGTTTTCCCAAATCACTCCAGGCGAATGCCAGGATGCTTCCTTCAGCAGGCCATGGCTGAATTCCTTCCCGCCGCCTCTAATGACCTCGACTTCGACGAGGCGTAAAGCCATAAGAGAAAAATTATAAGTCCACACAATCACGCACCACGCATAAATAAAAATCATTACCCATCAATACACTTTGAAAATGATGCTGAAAGCACAACCTTGACAGCAACAAATATGCCATGGCAGAGTAATTATTTTCGAATACATACAATTGGAGTATTTTGGAATATGGTGCTAGTTGGAACACTTTTGGTAGAAAAAGCAGAAATATGCAAATACCAACCCTAAAAAAATTAATTACTTATTGCAATGTTGAAATATAATAACACCAACGTAAGTAACAAGTAATTAACAATCAGCATATGGTACAATTTTATTGTTACTTTAAACATGATTTACAAGTGCAAAACTAGTCTAAATTTCAGCACAGATTCGTCACTGATAATACCTCGATTAGAGGTGAAACGCTTATGACAATAAACAAGCGATTCGGCTTGCCATCCTGAATTCGGTTTTCCGTGGTTTCCCGAAATAACTCTAGGTGAATACCGGTATGGTTCCCTAAAACACCATGGCTGATTTTTTCTCCGTTCCTACTCAGTCGCCATCATTTGGGTGGAGAGGCATTTGATCAAACAAAAACAAGCCTCAACCTGCCTTTTACATATCTCGCGGACTCCCACAAAGATAAACACACTCCATGACTGACTGATTGACTTTCAAAAGATGGTTACACTACTCTCTGGTGTAAACTCCCAGCGAACCAACTTAAAACAAATACGTTTTCTCTATTATACAATAAAATTCGTGCTACATCTTAATAAAACTGAAAGAATGAAACATATCAATGCAGTGTACCCTATATATATATAAAAACTAAGTTGAAAGGAATTTTGTTACATTACACAGTGTCTGTCGTATGTACATTGCAATGGAACATTTCAGTGAAAGGAATTACTATTTAATAAATTGTTGTTATACATATTTTTTACTTTGTTGAAGTTGATGTATATTAACCCATAAAGTAGCGGTATAAATACCTCCATTATTGCTTAACATAATGCTAACTTTCTTGATTCTCCCTAATTCCTTCTTTATTGTTATACTCTGTTCACTCTGCAGTGACGGCTCAAGGTCATGTTTCCCTGGCCCAGCTACTCATCTCACCACCCCCTCCATTTCTACCTCTCCGAGCTGAACGCTTTGTCCAGGTAGGCGAGTGACAAATTTCCCCTTCGCATGTAGGGTTAAAAGCATCGGAGTGGGGATAAAACAGACTGACCTTGAGCCGCCTCTGTCAACTGAACGGATTATAGCCACTGTTGTTCCACTGCACTCTGCAGTAACAGCTGTCTCTGTCAACTTTTACTGTTGTCCAAGTATATACCTCGTTAATCATCAGCGTGTCATGACATATTCTTCTTTTTTTTCCCCTTCGTTTCCCTCCTCGGAGAATTGTCACCTTCATTTTCCCCCTCTGTTATCATGACACTTACAGCTTAATTCCATTTCAATTATCCTGCTCATAAGCCTCGTCTTTTACAAGTGTATTTATTTTGCCATCTCTATGACTTACACTGAACGTGCTTTTTCCCGTAGTCCTTTCTGTTACCCTGTTTTTGATTTATTGTTTCATTGTGACAGTTTAGTTCCTGTGTGACTATTCCATCAAAAAAGATGGATCCATATAAAACCCATTTATTAGCCACTAGTTTAAACACCCGTAAAAAATGACTGATATCACCCTATACTAGCAGTAGGATTTTTTTCTGGAAAAGCTTGTAAGGAAAAATTAATAACGATTATTTTTACTGATTAGATTTTCGGAGTATATGGCCAGGTTTTATTATTTTTTTAAGAAATTCATTTGGTTTTAAATGACGGAAAGTATAAATTCAAAAAAGGATAACTATTATTTATTTCATTGATATATTTCCCGATTAGGACTAAGTATATTTCGTGTAAACTTTCTTTTAGTTTTTAGTAAACCTTCCCGTTACTGATCTCCTGTTTTACAGTGAATACAACGCAAGGAAGCATCCAGGCATTCCCCTGGAGTGATCTGGGAAAAACATGGAAAACCAAAATCTGGATACCCGGCAAACACCAAATGCCTCCTTACATGAATTTCTGCATCTAGCCGTCGGAAATAAACAAAAAGCGATTGAAAATTTAAACGAACGTCACATTGTAATTTCTTTAATTTCAGACTAGCATTATAATTTTTTATCTCTGTTTATAATATATTTTTTCAGTTACTTCCACAACAGAAAGTTGCCTTTCAGCTAGCATCACAGTTACAAATCCTTTTAACAAAATAACTTCAAACATTATCTAATTCAATTATTTATTATAAATGTACACTTCGTTTTAACAGTTTAAGCACAAATAAAGCTAACGCAGTTGTTCATTTGAAGTTTCCTGGTTAGATTAGCAGCGCTGTGGAGGCAGTTGGTGTAACTAACACTTCGGGCATTATCGAGACTCTCCGAAGATTACCGATCCATTGAGGTGAGTTCAGTCTCCAGGCAGAACGCATTTTACTAAAGTGGATGGTATCCACGTTTTCCCATTTGTTCGAGCCTGCTGGAAGTACGTCTGGTTTGCTCAAGCCCTGAAAGCTTCTTGTCTGTGAGGTTGTTGAGAGTGTCGCAGGTGGTCCCAGCCTCCGCTGTGCTCCTGCCTCCCCGCCGCTGCTATTGATCGAGCGGCGGACGCTCCACTCGGCTCTTCTCGTATTCAGCACACACTGCGCAGTCACACCTGCCCTGCACAGCCGCCAACGCCCACCCAGGGCAGCTGTCACAGTGCAATTCGCACACGTGCTTCGCCCATGCATACACAATCAAACACATCCATTTAACACAGACACTATTCCTCTGGACGTTACAGTAGGCCTATCTACAAATGGTTGAATGAACAGACAGGCACGAGTCCTGGTGTGGGGTATAAGAGGCACCCGGGTTGACACCCTTCAATACTCAAACCCCTACCACACCCACTACCATACTATCCGCATAAAACCCCCGCCACAGGATTGGTGTTGGAAGAATTACCCACCTAATTGTGGGGAACCCACTTACCAAGGGGGATGGACTCTCAAAGCAGAAGCGCGTTTCGCCACACTGATGGCGTGCCCACGGGGAACCACGTGGAGGTAGCGCCGCAGCAAAAAACCGAGCCAAAGACCCAGAGTTCTCGGTTTGCATGGCATCCGTCAAAAAAGTGTAACGAAAAGTAAGGAAGACATGAACACTCTGCCTGTCAACTATAGCAGTGGTCAGCAGTATTGGCGGGTGACATCTATAGCGCCTTTACAAATCCACGCACTTGTTTGTTTGTAGTAGCAGTTTGTAAGTAGTCGCCCGTACTAGGTAAAACAGGAAACTCAGAGTTACATTTTCCTAGTGTTATAGAAAGAGCGCTAAGCGAGAAAAAAACTCGCTCTTGGCCGCCCGCCAGTTTCTGTAACCACAGCTATAACTATCCAGAGGGAATGTTGGAACTATCATTAAAACCGTATTCATTTTGAATTAATTTTTGGTATGCGATGGGCAAGTGGAAATAAAGGCTTCGTCAATACAAGTGTCTGAGGAATGATTGGTCCAAATAGAGCCTGCGGTTGACAGGTATTTAGTATAGTTACCAGAGGACATCCAACTTGTTTTGGAGTTAGGAACCTGACTTAATCTCCCAGAGCTTTCTGTTGTAGGCAAATATTGTGACGCAGGCAATTGTCTCAGCTGTATGTCATTCCATGCTGGCGCGCGAAAGGACAGATTGTCTCGCGAACCACCACGACCTACCATTCCTATCAATTGGCAAGAAAGTTAACCATTTCCATGTGTATGAGAGATAAGAACTACACGTACCTAACATAGGTAAAAACAACCCCCAGATTTTCTTTGTTTGCATAAGTTAAATGATGATAACTGTTGAAACTTGTTAGTGCCATTGTGATACATTTTATTTAACCTATACGGTGTTTGGCGATACGTGGATTTTTTTACTCGTTATTGCAGAATTACTTAATTAATCAAATTAGATGTATTCCATATGCTAACCCAAGACATATCACTATGTGCAAGATTTTACGTGATGGGTCCGGACAGAGGCAACCAATAATTCCAAAATGTGTAATTCTGGCATTTGTATCATAATTCGTGTAAACCGCATATAAACGTTTTCTTTTTTTAAAAAAAACAAACAAACTGAAATAAATTAAATTTAGTTTACAGATACAAATTCTTTACAATTTTATGGATTGCATAGATCAAATACTTTCGGCTGATTCTTTTCGAAACTAAATAAATGGTGTGTTAGAAACGATACATTATAATTGGTCAACTGCTCGGTTTTATTTTTATCGCTTTATTTGTTTAATTTATTTTTGTTTTTAGGCAGGAGAATTACTTGTCATCCTCTGCCATATGTTCATAAAGTCACCGGTGAGTAAACTGAAATATTTTTCAAAATGAAAATAGAAAAAAAAAAAAGCCTAGCAATATCTACAGATGCCATCGGACTAGCCACACTCAAGCACCAATTTAAAAGTCAATTTCTTCCAATGTTATAAATGCCAATTACTCGGACATTTTGAACTATTGGAAGGTGAGCACCTTTCACGTGCATTAAAATATTCGTAACAAAGCCATCGGCCCTGCATTTTAACCTTGCGTTTCAACTCTGTATTACAATGTTGTTTCATAAATCGTATTATTACTGTTGCTAATAAACCTTAACATTCTTTTCAACATAAATCAATTATAGAATACACACTACAACCTTATGAAAGCTACTAAAATTAACTCTTTCAATGACTCCAGATTCTCTCTAAGTTATTTTCCCCATCCAACTTCACTTGCCCGTTGTTACTGACTGCTAGCTCTCTACTATCCCAGGATTGCCAAAGCATGCGATACACATGGAAATACGTATTAGAAGCACAGATAAAATTTATTTTACCCCTGGTAATTTCTGACCAAAACAAAAAGTAAAATAAAACAAAATGATTAATATACACCTTACAGGAGGAACTAACCACACAGTACCCGAAGTAGAATCTATATATATGAACTGAGAAAATGAAATGCCATACTGCACTTCAAAGAAAGACTTGTGAATAACCGCAGTGAAACTACAAAGGAAGCAGAATATGAGAGTCTTTTCAATCAGCGTGTTGTAATATATGGAGCGCATATCACGGTGGAATATTGAAATATTGGGAAACCTCAAGAAGGACTATGCAGGAGGTTGCTAAAGCTGGCGCCTGACAACGTCAAATTTAATTCATCGATTGACTCGAGTTTACAAAGATGCAGCAGCCACGCCTACTTACTAATTAAATCATAATTAAAATAAAATACCATTTGAGGCAATTTAGAAACCACGCTGTGCTGAAAACGACATGCTGACTGGGAGTGTCCGAAACAAAAAAAACAAAAAAAAAAACAAAAACACCGAAGGTAACCGGTTCGAATTTAAGTTTTTTCCTGACTTTCACCTGTGGCATTGCTTGTTTTATCGCCATGTGGTTAAGATTCACTTCAAGCGGTATATCTTGGACGAAAGGAATTAGCCGTATTATCTCTGACACACTAGGTTAGTATGCTTCCTACGAGAGGATTAAATACACCTGTGGGCTAAGTTCTGAGTTACTAGAAAAAATACAAATTTCGAGCATCTGGTAGGCCTATTTCCTATCCGCAAGCGCACCATGTCGTCTGGCAAAGGAAGGCACCAAAGTATCCATGCTGATACGCAGATTCCTAAATGGTTAAAAAATGAAAATCAAAAGTTTTTTTATAGCATCTGTTTTCTTCTTTTCTGACTTCATTTGTTTGAAAACTGCATGACATGGTCATGTCCACAACAGACTGTAGAATGATTAGTGGTAATAACCATGAATGCTTATGTAAAGTTAATTATGGCAGTATCGTATTAAAGAAAATAAATTTAGTAAAAAACTGGAAATATAACATTTTTTATATAACTTATCTTCAAAATTCTTCTGGAACACCCATTAGCCCATTAAATCCTTTTCATTACTATCTCATATTGTTCATGACTCACTTTCAGTGCACCACTCCTTGCATAATTCTTCGTTAAACATTAGCAAAAATTCTTTAGTATAAAAATAATTTTCTTTTAGTTAGTTGGATTCAATACCCTGTTAATTCTGCTAATTGTGAGTTAATTTATGGCTTCCATCCTCTAAATTTTAATTTTTATTCTTGTTTTCTGTCACATAAACAAGAAACAAAATCTCGAAAATATTTTTATTGACTCAAATTTTATGAGTTTATCAAGAAGCGCCTTTAACGCACCTTACAGAAATGAGTCAAAACGTATCGAAGGAATTCAGAAGCTAAAAGATTTCTGCAAATGCTACTCAGTTGAAACAAGTTTTCTCCAGCAAAATTATCTCTTCCGGTGTCCAGCCGGATTGTGTATTAGAAACACAACGTTTCGAAAGTTGGCTCTACTGTCTTCATCAGGTGCAAGGGATCTAGGCTGTCGTATCTGGAAGCTACAGGACACCTGATAAAGATAGCTAATCCAGATGTAGAAACGTTGTGATTCTATAACACCCTCCCTCTGTGTACCCGAAAAGATCATTACGCTGGTAAAATCTCCTCCCACAAATCAAGTTTAGTATTGTATGGTACGTGATGAAAATAACAAACTTGAGCTTCGACTGTGGCAACATGACACATGTCCCCTGTCATTTGGCCATATTGCGGCACAGCGCGACATACAAGTTAGCAACTGGGCCTTGGTCATAATGCGTTTCATAAAATTGCCCTGCTCCCCTTGTCGGAGAGCGCTGGAGCAGTAATTTCGTTCGCTCCCCTCCGCGGTCGACTGCGATCGAACAAATCGATACGGCGCGGCGAGGCAGTGCTTGGCGGGTCGGCGACTCAGGGAATATGAATGGCCGAGCCCCGCCGAGATTCCCCTCGCCCGCAGACACTTCTTCTCTCCGGTGCTGAAAGAGCCATCAACGATGTCCAGTCGGAAGAAGAGGGAAAGAAATCACCGGTTCATTCGCACGTCCACACGCGGAGCTATCTCAGAAGAAATCACTCTGATTGCTCTCGAAGGGAAGTTATAGCGCACAAACAGGATGGGTTACTGCGATAGTTGATTTACATGCATCAAGGTAAACTTGTGCGTGTTTATCTCTCATCATATGTCACAGTACACGTAGTACCCCTCCAACACGTCGCATAAATATTTCAATTCTTCCTGGTGTTTACGTTGTTCCAGGTAGTTTGATTTTACTATGTAGTTACAACTATATATTATTGGCGAAAAATGGTTGCTGACAGATAATTGACGAAGAAATATTCGCACAGGTCTTGCATCCCGATGACATCTCAGGTTACTCAATTAACCTGAAAAAGTTCAGGGATAAACGCCTTAAAAATTAAAAGTTTCCTGGAAAATTTCGCTGATGAACGCTTTAATTATTAAGAGTTTCCCAAAAAAATAAGGGATTAATGCTTTAAATAGTAAGAGTTTTCTGAAGATTTCTTGGAAAACGCTTTAAATATTAAAAGTTTCCTGAATATATTCAGAAATGAATGCTTTAAATATTAAGTGTTTTCTGAAATATTTCACGGATGAACGCTTTAAATAGTGTGATGAAAAAAATTCATGGATTAACGCTTTAAATATTAAAAGCTTCCCGAAAGTGTTCAGGGATTAATGCTTTAAATATTAAGAGTTTCCTGAAATCTTTCACCCATGAACGTTTTAAATATTAAGAGTGCCTTGAATATATCCAGGGATTAATGCTTTAAATATTAAGTTTTTTCCTGAAATATTTCACAGATGAACGGTTTAAATTGTAAGTTTCCTGAAAAATTTCATGGATTAACGCTTTAAATATTAAAAGCTTCCCGAAAATTTTCAGGGATTGATGTTTTAAATATTAAGAGTTTCCTGAATATGTCCAGGGATTAACGCTTTAAATACTAGGAGTTTCCTGTAAAAGTTTAGCCATTAACGCTTTAAATACTAAAAGTTTTCTATTTTTAAGAATTGTTGTCTATTTCCACTAAACAAAAGCACAGCCATCAATCTTTTTCCATAAAAGTTTTTGAATATTTATCTAAAGTGTACTATTTGATTGAATTTTGTAACTCCTCGTCGCTATTACGGAGTATTCAACCGACACAGCTCGCGAAAACTTGCCTCTGTCATTAATAACATTTCCTGTGCTGACCCTACCACTCCTTTACACTTACTAACCGTATGCTTAGACTGACTTTTATAGCAACATTGACAGGATTTGATAACCACCTCCTTTAACACGTCTTAAAAAGACATCAGACTTTTACTCAAGATATTGAGACACATTCTATCTCCGAACACTTTAGCTGATTGCGTATCTGCAGATAAACGTCTTACTACGTTTATTTGACTTTTGTTCTGGTTATTTCTCCAATTTCCTGCTATAATTACATCATCGTTTGTGTGAATGTAACAATGTTTTCGATCAATTCAGTTATTCCTTTCCCCAAGAAGTAAGTGGATAGCATATTTCATTATTGTTCATTACCTATGGAGCAACGTCATCAAATATTTTACCGATTCCAACATACACCAAAAATTCCTAATAATTTACAAGGCCATAACCCACTAGGGGAAGGTTAGTTGTCTGCCTATACGGAGAATGATGTTATTTACGTTCTTATGTTTTGTCTTATTTTGATTGTGAAGTTTTTGATTCGGAGACCTGGGACCGTCCCAGCATACGCTTAGATTATCACAGATAATCGCATGATCAGGTCGGTCGCTAAGCTAGCTCGGAAGTTTGACCCCGGATGTGTTGTACTACTTCTGTACAGTAAGACGGTGGTTTGGTGCACACGGCCAACATATCGTGCCTTTAGGTCACAAATATTCACATTATAATTGCGACTGGTCTGTCTAAGTAGGAAAAGCAGTCAGTTAAACAAATAAACAGGCTGTTATTTACTATCATCAACTCAGAATCATCTACATTTAGATTGTTCGAAGTATTACCTTTCAATCTACACTACAACCAAGCGTGGTGGTGTAACGGTTAGCGTTCTGACCTCGCATTCGGGAGGACGGCGGTTCGAATCCCCGTCCGGGCACCAGATTTGGGTTTTCCATGGTTTCCCCAAATCACTCCAGGTAAATTACGGGATGCTTCCTTTAAAAGGCCATGGCTGAATTCCTTCCCATTCCTTCCACCCCATCCATTCCCGTCTCTAAAGACCTCGCTGTTAAGAGACGTTAAGCAGTTAAAAAAATCAATCTACACTACAAGGTGATTCCACAAAGTAAGAATCGATTGCGGATATGGAATGTTCAGGTCTTGCACTTACAGTTGGTTTCTGATCATCCAGCTCAATAATTGTGTGAGTTATAATGCAAAAGAATGTCGTTTTTCAGTGTTAGTTGAAATTGGATGTTAAAATACAAAATTCCGCCGGCCGTAAAGAATGGTTGGTGATAAGATTTATGTAATAAAAAAATGTTCGTGGATCAGAAATTTGCTGACACATTGTTGAAGTTTAAGATGAATGTGTCATGAATGAGAGAAATGTGAGGAAATTTTCTCGATCACATTGTCAATGGTGATATAAATTTGATTGCCTATAACTCACTGAAAGTAAGCAACCATCTTTACACCGACGGCATTTTGGTTGCCTCATTGCAGGGAGTGTATTACACTAAGGAATACAAATGCTGTTGTCACGATGCTACAAATGCCACAATAACAATAGAAATGCAGTGCAATTTATGTGCTAACATTTGACAACAAAGATACTAAAAAATTATTCTTTATTTTTGCAGCCCCATGACACATTTTGAAGACGAGTCTCGTGTTGTAAATTTGTAATGATACTGTGTTTGTTTGTACCGGCAACACGCAAAAACTGCAATGGATTTTGATGGTGTTTTCACGGTTTGAAAGCTAAGTGTTTAACTTAAAATCTGAGATATTTATGATTTTTTTTTTTTTTTTTTTTTTTTTTTTTTTTTTTTTTTTTTTTTAAGTCTACGTTGCATGACTCAGGCGCAGTGTGGTAAAATTGACTCCGAGCTGGCATAATTTAAAAACTATCCAATAGATTTTAAAGGCGTTCACACCGTTTTAAACCTTAGGGTCAGGCTTAAAATAAAAGGCTATCTTAAAGGGGGATGGAGAGAAAATAAATATCTGATCGAAATATTAACTAAGAAATTTATGTGTCTTTGTCTTCACAACATCTGTTTCTTTCATAAGCATCGGGTATTCGGTCAAACCACTTAGATACCAAGCCAGGTGAATAAGCAGTAATGCTTGGGCCTGATATTTCGTAGGACGTGGGTTGGAATCCCCGTCCTGCCATCCAACGGTTTTTCCGAAATCACTCCAGGTGAATGCCAGTATGGTTACTTCAAAAGGCCATGGGCAAATTCTTTCCAGTTCATTTTCCCTCTTCCATTCTTTCCAGGTTCTAATGACCTAGACGTTGCCGAGCCGTAAAGCTCGAAGTAAAGGAAAAAACCTTAAATGGCCGTAGTGTAGAAGCATCCAAAGTAGTAAATGCTAAAAGCACACGAGGAAAACACATAACTTACTAATGACCAAACTACCAAACAACTGAGAACCATAATTAACGAGGACGGAGTTAAATGACTATATGATTTCTTTTTTTCCTCCGATGAGCTTCTGTGTTTTTAAGATGAATGGCACACATTTGAGTCTTTAGTGGGTTAGGGCTGAGGTAGTTTATACTACAATAATCTGACAGGCTTTCAAGGGCTCTAGTTACATTTCCAACTGTTATTTCAAAGTCCATACTTCTGTTGAACTGGTAATACTGTCTGTACAAAAGATGAATTTAAGGATAATTTTTCTTAAGATTGTTCTTTTGCCCCAGGCCGCAGCAGAAGTCATGTTGATTTTGGCAATATAAGACAATCGTCAACTCGTTGACTACAAATACGCTGATGCTGAAAATCTTGCCGGGCAATGGAATAGACATGTCTGCTCTTTTCCCAGTGTTGCGCCTCTTCTCCCTCTTCGGCTGGACCAGAAGTCTGGGTGCTCTTGCTGAATCATACGTTAGGCGTTAGCTACTCGACTAGAGGGTGTTAGCAAAATGATTTCTTGTGTCATGTGCCAATCATGTAATTAACCACATGACATGATATCTCTCGCAGTAGGGAAGGGAGTGAGCTAGGGTTTTCTCAGGAAAAAGCACACATCATCTGTTCACATTATTTAACAAGTGTCAGATCCTTGCCGGATTTTGAAGATTTATATGTTCGCATGCCTGTTATTTGTAAAAATGTGGTGGATTAAACATGTTCAAGTAGTCATCTACCACAGGATGAACAATGCCCTTGATCTATAAGCTTACGACTTTAGACCATACGCTCTCTGCACACAAACATGAGGGTGAAGATATTTTGATTTTCCCATCACTTACAGTCCCCAAGTACTTCCTCTGAATGTAGCTCGCTCAGTCAGTAAATATTTAATTACAAATGTTACAGAAAATTATTAAAACAGCGTGACGTGTGTAGGAAAGTCAGTTATGAAAATTTTTCTGTCTCTGTTGCTAGCTTGACTTCGCTATCTAACCGGTAAATCAAGGTCGTATGATGATAGATAACGCAAAATCTAGGTCAGATGTAAAAATCCCATCAAAATCCGTTAATTAGATTTCCAGTAAGCTTAAATTATATTTTTAAAATTTGAATGAAGAAAACGGAGATTAATTTCATGCTCTACTGCCAGACGATGTAGAGAGATGAAACATTCTCTAGATTTTAAATTAGATCAGGAGCAATAAAGCTGTTGAAAACCAATCAAAATCGATACAATAACTTTGAATTAATTCGGAAAAAAACCCCAACAAACAAACATCCAGCGAAAAACGGAAAAAAATTTCTTTCGGTGACTTCCACATACTCGTTTCAAACAAATTTTTCAAAAATACCTTCAGTATAGAGAAATCGCCTTTTTGTAATTTTATTATACTGTATTTTAATTGTATTTATC
>JARYHS010012519.1:92157216-92192215 GCA_031002005.1 Vandiemenella viatica
TAAAGGCTACTGCGCATCATCAACTGCGCACATCCTCGTGGTGCCGGGCCCCATCTAACTGCGTAGCAGACGAAACATTTAGTAAATCGTCATTTTGTAAATCGGCTCGAACCAACAGTTATAGCTCTTCACATACCGGAAAGAAAGAAAATCGAAGCATTTGAAATTTGGTGCTACAGAAGAATGCAGAAAATTAAGTGGACTGACAAAGTAAGAAATGAACGAGATTTGGAAATGATGAGTGAGGAAAGAAGTTTGTGGAAGAAGCTTTCTGAAATAAGAGACAGGCTGGTAGGTCATATTTTGATACATGCTGGATTGGTTAGTTTGATGGTGGAGGGAACAGTCGAAGGTAAGAACTGTTGAGGGGCCGGCCTCGGTAGCGTAGGGGCTAGAGTGCTAGCTCCACGTGCCGAAGGTCGCCGGTTCGAATCCGGCCGCGGGCATGGATGTTGTGTGTCTGTGTGAATGTCCTGTCCGTCCTGTGGTGTCCATACATAAAAAAGATACGATGTTCACTGGATGACTAATTGTTCACTGGAAGCTAAAATATGATCACATTGAGCTGGCTGAATGGCCTTAGCCGCCGAAAGCTAAAAAAAAAAAAAAAAAAAAAAAAAAAAAAAAAAAAAAAAAAAAACTGTAAAGGAAGACAGAGAAGCAGATAATCGAGGACGTGGGTTGTAAGGGGTATGTAGAAATGAAGAGGTTAGCACAGGATAGGAAGAGATGGAGGATTGCATCAAACCAGTCGTAAGACTGATGACAGCACAAAAAAAAAATTGTTTTACCAACTTCACGAGGTACAAAACTCCTGTATACTTTGGTAACATTGTTATTGCTTCTCTATTTGTGCTTTAATGCGTCATTCGCATCGTAAAAGTATATTTATAAGTATACTTATCATCAGTCGCGTATGGATTTATATAAACGATTGGTTCTTTTTGTGTGGATTAAGAGCTTTGGGAACTGAGCTACACTCTTAACAATCGTCTCTCTTTGATACTGCTGTTTCAGATATACATTTTTCTATAAGCGATTTAACATGAGACTTTTGGAACAGTGTTGTCGCTTGAAAGCCCACACGCACCAAGACGGATTCTAACGACGCTGGGGTCTGGATTTCGGGAGTACGCGGGTTCATAACCCCATGCGGTCTTCCAGATTTCGGTTTTCTATAATTTCATGAAATAATTTCAGGTGGCGGTATAGCTCATACAAAAGGCCATGACCAAATTCCTTACCAATCCTTCTCCGCCCCTAATGACCTAGAAGTCTACGAGGCATAAAGCCCGAAGGAAAAATAAAAAAATTAACAAACCAAAAACTTAGTTAATTATTAATATGTAAATAAACTCTTCTAATATGAAAATTATACACTTAAGTAAATGAAATAACCTCGAAACTACGTTAAATACTGATGTTCGAAATTTTAAAAGTTTTCTGAGGGAACAGGTTTTGGGATTAATGCGCTTAAGCTCCGGGTTACCACCTTCTAAAACATTTCATGATTTTAAATTTTAATTTCGTGTATATCAAATTACTTACAACACTCTTTAATTTTTAGTGTTTTTAGAAATCCAGAGAACAACAGCATTAATGTGGTCTCAGTAATAGCAGTTATTGGGGCATAACAGATGCCCTTAAATACTCCAGATGAGAGAGAGAGAGGAAAAAACAATTCGCATATCGAAGGCCGATATTTTTATGTTCCCTAATAGCTCTAAATTACTTCAGAGATACGTTATTTACGTAGTTTAGGAATGGAAATGTTAATAGATTAAAATGGTAAATCCATGATAAGAAACTTGTGATAAGTCTCAAGAACTTTCTTATTCGCTACAGACTTTTGTCTCAGTTCATACAGAAGCTAACTATTCGTACAATTCGCTGAGGGGACCATCATGAAAAAGAAGAATCAGGATTTTCCAGTGAACTGTTTTACTGGTCACAGTAAGTGAGATACGTGTTAATATAATGGCTCAGTAGAATTATCGATCACTCCATGAAATATATCCATAATTTTTTAATGACCTCGTCGACGTCGAGGTCATTAGAGGCGGGATTGGACTGCGGACAAGGATCTGGAAGGAATTCGGCCATGGCCTTTTGAAGGAAGCATCCCGGCATTCGTCTGGAGTGATTTGGGGAAACCATGGAAAATTCATATCTGGATACCCGGACGGGGATTCGAACCGGCGTCCTCCCGAATGCGAGGCCAGAGCGTAAACCGCTCACCCACCACGGTTGCGATGAGGTTATTGTGGGCAGGTGGCCTCCGATAAGTTATTCCAGTCCATGACTTCCTTACTTACAAACGAAAACTTACTTACCCAAGCTTTTGCGCGTGAAATCAAATGCGATACTGCGGACACTATTGGCTCTTTACTTGTTCATCTGTTGCTAATTCTTCACGTAATATAAATGTAGGCTTTATCGTCAAGATATTCCTTACAAGCACCCAACACTCCATTCATCCGCCTCCTGCCATACATAGACTCCCAACCCAACTTCTTTATCATATTAGCTGCTGATTCGCAGGAAAACTCTAACTGTTCTCCTTTGCACAGATTCACCCTCCCCTCTCCCAACTATTAGATATTCGTAGTGAAGATCGCAATAGTGTCACCACATGCAAGTAAGGTCCTGCTTAATATTTTGTAACCAAGTTCCTCGCTTTTCACTGTTCTCTCACCACATTCGCTAAGCGTAGGACTCTGAAACCTCTTGCTACCACTTCCCGAAAGTGAACTGCGTAACTGAGCTCATTCGACACATATGGGAGTATCTGCTCTAGTTTACTATCAGCCTGTGCTGCAAAACGTAATCAAAAGCAGCGCCCATTTAGCGAGCAAATACCTCTAAAAGTTAGTGCTCTCGTAATAGCTGACGTGGGGAGTTTGGGCACCCCTGCCGTGCGCGCTCTATGCAAATGCTCGTATTGATCGTGGCAGGACCTCGGTGACGGTGTGGGGGCCCAGCCAGGAGGTCGCATTTCGATTCCCGGCGACACGTCAGTGGCAACATTGTAATATGCTCAGCACAGGTGTATTAAAGGAGAGTCAAGAAAGCCAAGACCTAAAGTGATTTAACGCTGCAACAAACAGGAAATCGTTAGATTTTACGGATGTATGTAAGTAGATGGTTCAAGAATTATTAATGTCCGTTATAGAATTAAATACCAGAACACAATGCTTGAAAAAACCGCAATATCTGCTGCAGCGTTTCTTAAACAGGACTAAACGTGGTTTTAATTCAGTGCTGTAATCCTGACGCGTCGTCCAAGTTATGGAATGTAATAGTATAAGCATTAAAATGATAAATATAATTTTGAGAGACTTAAAATACAATACTGTGTCTATGACCAAATGCTGCTCAAAAAATGTGCCTTTCACTCTACTACATTATTTTTTATTATTATTTTGACTGTCTCGAAAAGATATTCTAAATCTATAACTGATAGGTTTAAAATGCGTAAATAACAAATTTTAAGAACATGAACCGTTTAAATGTAAGAATCACGGGTATTTAACCGGATAGCGTCATAAAAACACATCTTCGCCAGGTGCGGGAAACTTCAGGCGTTGTTAGCTGGAAGTCACCGCCTTGAATGGCTTAGTAGAAGTCCGGTACTAAGCCATTCTAGGCGGTGACTTCCAGCTTACAATACCTGAAATTTTCCACATCTGATGAAGACAGCACAGTCAGCTGTCGAAACGTTGTGTTTTTATGAAGTTATCCAGCTGAATACCCGTAAAGCTTACACTGTATCAGTACGCCGGAAAAGTCTCCACTGACACACCAAGAACCGATTTATTCATTGACCAAATTGAAATATAACAATAAAATCATAATAAGGATTAGCGGAAAAGACTAAATTCAAGGAAGACTTATTACACAATTTTTCGTAAGTACATGGAAAATGAAAATAAAATTTCCAAAACCAGCAATAATCAAATTAGCTGACCAGCAGCTGGTTCGTCATGTACAATCTTTACTAATGAAACCGACCGCTTCGTCAGAATCTGAGTCCCTAAATCTGCCCAATGTGGCAACGCAGTTCCATGCACGTAAAGACAGTAAAGCGATCGGAGGAATATATCAACCACCGCCTTCTACATATAGTTGAATTACTTCACAAAAGTCACGTTGAACAGTGGACCTGAGTTTCTGCAGCTGTAGTGACGTAAAATAAATGATGGGCTTATTGTAGATATTTGTTTAAATTTATTGATGTAGCGATTATTTTTGATTGCTTCGGCGTTTCACTTTCATTAACATTCCAAGACATACCCTTCACCTCGTGCCGTATATCCTGATAACGGGAGTTTCATGTCCTCGGAATTAAGAAAAATCTTCTTTATTTGACGATCAGGGTACGATGGTTAAGACATTACTTTGATAAAACGGGCTTCTAAGCCAGTTTATATCGCATATTCCTACATTTTATCCTTCATACGCTGGATGAGACTCTCTCGTCCTAAGCATGACATGTAATAATTGACAATAATATCCCACATTACTTTTACATTTTTAATTATAGATACTAGGACGATCGTAATTTGAAGCAATTAAAAGTCATACAAAGTAAATTTGCGATATAATGGAAACGAATTATTACGATTAAAGCTGACGTGGGGAGTTTGGGCACCCCTGCCGAGTCTCATGGTTTTACTGACACACAGAGCTTCATGTTTGATCACTGTATTGTAGAGCCTAATCTCTGTAATTATTGAAATGCATTTTTTGCTACAGATATCGCATGTTCTTCCTTATTCTCTCTTTATGATTCGCTTTTCTGATCTTCCAAATAGCTATCATATTTTCTCCATGAGCTGTCTTTCTTTCTTCAATCTACTGGCCTCATTGGAACTTCATTCTCTGGCTTACCTTTTGACTGAATAGGTTCCTGTCTTAAACTTCCGGAGAGTCTATTTGGGCTCTCTGTAGGTCCTTTTTGACACGGTATATTCTTCAGTTTTCCGGCGTATATCACGATGTTGTTTGTAAGCCTTGTTGTTGGGACTCTTTGAACGTGTCCATAGAATTTTAATCTTCGTTTTCCGATGTCTGCTGCAGGGACAGACAGATTCTCTGTTGCTTTTCAGGATGCCAATCTGTACCCGTCTTCTGTTTTCTTTGGGCCAAGAATTTTCCTCATGATGTATTCAGGATGTATTCTAGGTCGCCTTTTGTGCTGAGTCGCATGGTTTCACTGACATACAGAGCTTCATGTTTGATCACTGTATTGTAGAGCCTAATCGCTGTAATTATTAACGTGCATTTTTTGCTACAGATATCGCGTGTTCTTCCTTATGCTCTCTTGAATTTCTGTGGTCGAACTGTCTGTGCTTCCTTTTCTAGCCCTGTTGGCTGCAGACTCTCAACTAGGTTCATGTCACAGTCCAAACCTAGGCTTTCGGTGGAAGCTTGATATGTTGTTGCTCATGTCTACCTGCATAGTATGGACGTATTCGCATGTATATTCATATTGTATCATTCCTCAATCTTGCGTCTCGTACAGCAGATTTTTTTTTAAAATGCTTTTACGCTTCGTTGTCATCCAGGTCATTAGAGGAGAAAAAGAACTGGGACAAGTAACGTGAAGGCATTCTACTATGGAATTTAGAAAAAAAACCATCCCGGTGTTCTGCTAGCAGTGGTCGGCAAACTTTAGAGGCTAAAAAGCCAATTTCACCTTTAAATGAACCAGGAAAAAATTATAAGAGCCATAGGCCAAATTATATTTTAATATAATTAATTAAATAATAAATACACCATCAAACATACATATATGTAAATAATATATTTGTCGGATCTGGGGTACGGGGCTAAGCTACTAGATGGCGCCACAGACGCAGCGAGCAGGATGCCACGCCACAGCCACTGCAGAGTGACGTACGAGGGGTCTACTTAACGGCAGCCCACAGCACACGGAGCTCTGTTCATGTCTGATCATCGAGGCAACATCATTCCGCTATCTGTCATTGTGTATTGTGAGATGATCCCAATAAACTGGATCCTTGTATCAGTTGTGATCTCGTAGTTACTCTCCATTGACCGAGGGATGTCCACATCCTACCTTCGCTGGTGAGCCATCTACCTCAAACCGGGAACTCCATTCGACCTGCCCAATCTTCCCCGGATGGATACAACATATTCATAAACTAGTATTAAGCATTTTAATTTCTGAGAACATTAGGCTTGTAATTTCCTAAGAAAGTCTTACGATCTTTGGTGCGTAGCTTGTTGTTTTTAATTTTAAATATGAATCCAAGTTCTCATGAATTATTTGGGTTCTCAATTTATTTTTAATAAGGTTCATATTGGAAAACGTTTGTGTCGAGCCAAAGATACTAAGACTACCAAATACAAACTTTTTCAACTCATTGTATCTCTTCCAAATACTGACGATAGAATCGACTGTTTTTTTGTAATTTTTTTAGAACAGTTAACATGTCCTCTGAAAGCAAAATGCATTTTTCGTCCCATATTCTAAATTACTATTGTCGGTAAAAATGTATTAAAAAATGTTGTCAAAGAGCCGCACTACGAAGATCCGCATGCGGCTCAGGAGCGGCTGTTTGCCGACCCCTGGGCTAGTGCAATGTTGGGTAACCATGAAAATCCGAAATCTAGTTGGCCTAACGGGAATCGAAACCAGGTCCATTATAGTTTATTTAAACACGAGCTACCAATTGCACAGGTGACTAGTATGAATGAAGAGATTTCTTTGATCTGAATCCTAATCGCGGAGTGTTTGTTCTGCCATCTGCCTTCGAAAAGTGTAACCTGTATTTTTTATGATAAGTATAGCTTTCCATGTGAAATATATAGTTTATGAGATGGAGACGGGGACCATCCTATCAATCACATAGGTGACCTTCTAGAAACGGTACGGTGACGAGTACTGGAACCTGGTCTCTTTGTGCCTCATCAATACATCGTACTGGCTCCTTGACCGCTGCAGCCACACTGTAGGGTGGTAAAATGAAAAATGATTTTGATAGATCTGTCACTGAAGAAAGGATACACAGGACGGAAAAATCTTATGGTATCACTAAGAATTTTTGTAACAAAAAAGTTTGTCTAAAAATCTTAAAATAAGGCATTACAACTCAGTCGTGAAACCAAATGTCTATACGCAAGGGAACGCCTAGTATTGAACTACAGATTGGAAAAATGGAAATTGCTAGAAAGAAGAATCATGAGAAAAATCTTGGGACCAGATAAAATAATAGAACTATAGAAATTAAGAAGTAATAAGGAAATATACTAAAATATAGCAGAATCAATAAGAAAAAGGAGAATGCTGTTTTTTTTGTTTTTTTATTTTTTAAATTACCTACAGAATTGACGATAACAGATCAACAAATATACATTCCGTTACCTTTGGGGGGGGGGGGGAAGTAACTACAAGCTGGATTCAACAGTCCAAGAAAGATTTAGAAAGAAATAAAATAAGAGAGGAGGAAAGCATGGAAAGAGAAATCCTTAGAAAGGGGGTATTAAGTATGGAAGGATTCCAAGGCAGAAGAGGAAAGAAATCAGTTACGAAGTAGTCTGAGGATAGGAGGAAAAAACAAAGTGAAATGATAAAGGAATATTGGATTGAATGGAAAAAACAACAACAGAGGATGAAGAATTGAAATTGCCATGTGGTCCTACTAGGGCAAGAAAAAGAAGAATATACGGAGCAAGTATTCATTGCTAATGTTTGAGAAGGAATCTGTAGAGTTGATACAGCATTTGCAACCGAGAAGTTCTATGAAAATGGTCTTACAAAGAAATTTTAGAAATTTCGAAGTAAATGGCTTTGCTCGGGTTTGGTGACTGAAGATATAAGGTTCGCTGCTGGGATGTAATGTACGCAGCTGAATTAATGGCTACATTGAGCAACTCTTTGATCTGCAGGTGAGGAAAGGAAGAGCGCGTGGAACTGTACCGAGGCTTTGAGTATCTGATACGGGGGTTGCTTTGCGTGCCTCGCGCCATTAGCTCCTCGGCTAATTAACTAATAAGTCTTGCCGCCGAGGTCCTCTCTCGTTAAAAATACCCTCAAGAGGAGGGGACGTATTTCGTCATCCACTGCTCTGTGGCTAGAACACTACCACCATTTACAACTATAGTTTTAATCCCAACAGAAGACGACCGACAAAAGTCACAGAGTTTCGTTTTTTCTTGATTCTATCAGAAAGTTTACCTTTTTTCCTCTTCCATTATTATTTACTAGCTGTTACTCGGAACTTAGTTCATTATATCTCTCTTAAACCGATTATGTCAAAGTTAACAAATAGCAAATGTAACGTTCCTTCCTTGGGGGTGACGTTACTTATTATATTTCTGTTCATTATAAGTAGCATGTAACCTCTCCTAATTAAATTCTCATTAAATAAATCCAATCGAAGACGAGGAAACTCCACTAATTAATTTGCTCGTAGCTCTGCAGGTCTTATGACGACGTGGCCCTAAATATGTCGTCTTTTGACCCAAGTAAACAGAGTAGAGGTCACTTCTTTAAATATTAAAATATTCAATGGTCATAAAATAGCTCATCAACGGATCGCTAATTCTACAGACATTACAACTTGAAGTTGTTAGCATTTTAATAAATAATCAATCCAAAGCTCGCAGACATTCGATAAAACAAAACACAATTATAATACATCACTTCTCAAACAACTAATACATTAATATAATGCTACTGCGACACTCGCAGTCAAAAACTACAGCCTTTTACACACACACACACACACCTTCCTTCGTTTCTTTCTTTTTCTAGGAATCTCTCACATCAGTCCAAAGATTTTCTATCTCATTCTTTTCAAAGATGTACTGACACTACCCACTGACAATGTGTTTGGTAATCTTTGGATTTCTCGAGCTTCGAAATTACATTATATACATTATTACAACCAATATTTAAATCATAATTAACTACACTTAACAAAATAATATTTAAAAATTAATTAATTTCGTAATTGGGGTGGTAGCATATGTTACAAGCAAAATAATTGAATATTAATTTTTTGGAATAGTGAGGGGATAAAATCGCATTGTTAGCAGTGAGTTTATATTTACAACGAACGATATTTGGATAATTATTGAATTAATACAAATAAGCTAGCACATCTACAATTTACATAATTATTTATATCAGAACAAAATGTAAAGAAATGATTGAGGTATAACATTTCACACATCATTAATCACCACGAATTATCTCGTAAATTGATAAAGTACATCAAAAATCATTGGCATGGGACTTTAAAACATTCGATCTCCCTAGCTCAATTGAAGGTTATAAAGTTTTAGCGTGAGTCCTCTTTATCTCGACAGATTTCTCTTAGGGTCGCTTCGGGACGTTTTTATGTGATGATAATGAAGTATGTGAACTTAAGGGGTACATTACCAGTTTCTCTGCGACTTGTAGCACTGCACGGATGACGGATTAGCTTCCTTGGGCCACTGACGTTAAACAACACTCGTTGACACTTTTTCCACATCTACGACGAACTATTCGAGTTGGTGGTGTCCACCACTGCAAGAAGAAATTTTTAAAACTACCCCTCTTCATCCTGACAAATGAATATCTTGGCACTCAGATCTGCTCTCCTCCAATCTTTGAGAACAAACCCTTTGTCCCACCAGGCGCCCACGTGGTAATGTCTTTTAGTGTGAAAACGGGAGCCAATCTGATGTCTCCATCCAATACTCTCCGTTGGTGAAACATTAAATAAAAATCACGTTTTAGTTGTCTCTCAATAGATGGCAGTAACTGTCTCTTTCTCAGTCACCCATACTGCACACATCTCATTCGACCTTGACCGGAGCCATCTCTGGAATGCCCACCAACTTGCTGGCGCTCACGCACCAGAGTGCAAATATTGGGAAACTGGTGCATCGTATGTAGTGTACTCCATAACACTACACACGTGAGAAAAAATGTAACTTAATTCTTCCGAATAATACGATACCACTCGTACGGCAGAAGTTGCTGAGATCAAGAGAAAATAATGAGGTGATCCGTAAAGAGATTCCAGTAAATGAAACACTTCGTAAAAAAGTTGGCAAAGCTAGATTGCGATGGCTGGAATATGTCAGCCGGGTGGACCCAACGAGTGTAGCAGGGATATGGTTGGAAAAAGAACTGAAGGGTAAAAGCCCTAGAGGCCGAACCAGGAGGAGATGGTCTGATCTGATAAAACTAGACCCACACGAGAGAGTTGTACCATGGTCTATACTCCAAGAAGTGGATATAATACAGTGAATACCGTGAAAGAAAAGAATCAGTGAACTTATGCATGGCGCATGACGTGATAAATATTCTATACCATATATGTGAACTGTCTTTCATCTTCAGACCAACAATAATTTATCTAAAGCTGATTGAAAGCTTAGCATATCATTCCACAGAATGTCTTTTGACAGAATTACTCTCTTCCCCAGGCCCTACCCCCAGAACCGTAGTGCATTACAACTGAGTGACCTATTTGTAGGCAAGAAATGTTAGATAAAATTTTGAAGTCTGACTAGCATTATTATAAAAGAACACCGTCAATGACGGATGATGCTGCATGTCATTGCTTTCTGGGACAGAATTTTATACTGCCATCAGGGGCGTAGCTATCGGAGGGCTAGGCGGTGCGTTGCACCGGTGCCCCCAAGCTCAGCTCGGGGGGGGGGGGGGGGGCTCCCTAACGCCCACGGAGCCCCTGCCAGCAAACCTCGCTAAAGGTCGCACATCTGGCCTGAGAACCCAAATTATTTTTTCACCGGGCACTCTTTTTACCCTAGCCACGCAACTGACTGTCATCCACCACTGACGAACAGCCAATCTTGATGTGTTAGTATATTTTACTGGTTCGTTTAACAGTTCCGAAACAACCAGAACGCAATCGAAAGTGGTGTTTACAACACAGTGAAGGTGGAGGTAGCAGAAATGAGAATGATCAGAAATTGGAAGAGATGGGATAGTAAGGGAAAGTATGAGAGGCGTTGTCTTAGATTTTACTGTTGTTGTTTTAATTTAATTTATTTAATTGCGATGGAGGGCACGCTCAGCTGGCAATTTCTCTACACACCCATTTTCCCACTCTTTCCTGTAACCACCTTTTTTTGCCCTCTACAAATCAACTTTAAATTCTTTCAACGATTTTAATAAATTATTCATCAATTCTCTTGGTAACTTATTCCAATCCCTGGCCCCCTTGTCTTCGAAAAAAAAAAAAATATCTTCCTACACCATTACGCCAGAAATCAAATAGCAGCTTGTGATCGTGGTCCTATTTTTCCTCCAGTTATTACTTTTAATTTTTGCACCAATATCTTTCCACGCTTCATCACCAATATTGGCCTTGTCACTCCCATGGCTTTCTTCACTGTGATGTGTTGTTGTTGTGGTTGTGGTTACATTGTTGCGATGTTATGTCGTTGTTGTGGTTGTATTGTCGTTGTCATCGTTGTTATTGTTGCCCGAGTCGTCGTGTTGTTTTTTGTTGTTTTTGTTTTGCTGTAGTTTTGTTTTAAAATGTATTAAATTGGCGCTTTGCTGCTTAGGCCATGTGGCCAGATACTATATTCTTATGATTCTACTGATATGTGCTAGCTGTTGTTGCTGTTGCTGTTGTTGTTGCTGCTGCGTTGTTGTTGTTGCAGTGTTGTGCTGTTGTCGTTTTTACATTGTTGCCATGTTGTGTTGTTGTTATTGCGTCTTGTCCTAGTGCTGTTTCGTTGTTATTGTGAGTGATTTTTTCAGTTTTGCGGTACTTGCATTTTAACGGATTAAATTTGCATGAAGCTGCCAAAACCATGCAGCCAAATACTACATTCATATGATTTTGCTGCCATGTGTATCCTGATATCTCAAATTTTATTCGCAACTGATTTCAGACAAAACAATACGGACACTATAGTTAACAAGAAACTCCCGTGCACTACGCTGGATTCGCCGGACCCGCCTCCGCAACTACAGACAATTCGCTAACCCTTATGTTTCCTGAAGAGCCTTCAATGATTTTATAGGGTCAGTCGAAAGTTTTACTGCATATGGAGGCAATTAAAAACAGAAGAGCTTCAGATCGGTGGTAGATGGGATGTGTAACTGGCGATCTGAGAGAAAAAAGATTGAGCGAAGCGGACGTTCAATACCAGAAATAATTCAAAAGAAAAAAATGTGAAAAAGAGTGCACTAATTAAAAATAGAAGCGGCTGTACGATGCGAACGTGATATGTAGTGTGTTAAAGTGGCCAGGTATGTAAGCAGAGACCAGGCTTGGTGCGCCGACACACAGAGGATGCTTAATGGGACGGCTTCTTTGAAGTCATGCTTAAACGAGCACTCCTCTACCTCCCACCTTTGATGACAAAATGCGCTTTTGTACGCCGGGATATGCGCCTTTTCATTTTGAAACATTTTCCGCGTTACCGTGCGTACCGTGAATCCAAAACGCCCTGGATAAGCAAGTGGCAGAAGCGCGAGAAGAAAAGCTCTCTGTGATTAACGTTCAAACACAAGTCGCACAGTCGAGAATGGATTGCGTTTCGCGTTGTGATTGTAACTTTCGTCTCGCATGTCGGGCTTTAAAACATTGTTTTTCTTACCGAAAGAAGTACCAGTGTTAGAAAGTTTTGATGGTAATAACAAGGGAACTGATTTTAATAAAAATATCATCTTCACACTTCCAAAGAAAGCCCTAGCCGACAAATGTGAGAATTATCGCACCATTAGTCTAACATCACATGCTTCAAAATTACTGACCAGAATAATATACAGAAGGACGGGAAGGGTAGTAGAAGAGATAGTAGGTGAAGATCAGTTTGGGTTTAGGAAAAATCGCGGTACAAGGGAAGCAATTCTGTCTTTAAGATTAATACTTGAAGGGCGGATCAAGAAAAACAAAGATACTTTTATGACATTTGTTGACTTAGAAAAAGCTTTCGATAATGTTAAGTGGGACAAGATGTTCAAAATTTTAAAGAAGTCAGGTCTAAAGTATCGAGATAGAAGAATACTCTATAAACTATATAAGAATCAAGTGGCTGTAATAAAAGTAGAGAATCATGAGAGACATGCATCAGTTAAAAAGGGTGTGAGACAAGGTTGTAGTTTATCGCCGTTAATATTCAACTTGTATGTAGAAGAAGCAATGAAGAAAGTCAAAGAAAAGTTTTCATGTGGCATAAGTTTTCAGGGAGAAAAAATCAGTATGCTACGAATTGCTGATGACATTGTCTTGTTAGCAGAGAGGGCTGAGGATATTGGGAAGTTATTGAATGGCATGAAAAAAATACTAAAGGAAGATTTTGGACTGAATACAGTATAAATCAAAGTAAGACAAAAGTGATGAAATGTAGCAGAAATGATACCAATACTAGTAGATTAAATGTAAAAATAGGATCGGATGCAATAGGAGAAGTGCGTGAGTTCTGTTTCTTGGGAAGCAAAATTACAACCGATGGCCGAAGCAGGAATGATGTTAAAAACAGAATAGCATTAGCAAAAAGAGCCTTCAAGAAAAAGAGAAACCTTTTAGTTTCAAATATTGATCTAGGACGTAGAAAGAAAATTTAAAACTCTATGTGTGGAGCACAGCACTTTACGGTAGCGGAACATGGACTTTAGGAATAGCGGAAAGAAAGAAACTTGAAACATTTGAAATGTGGTGCTATAGAAGAATGTTGAAAATTAGGTGGACAGACAAAGTAAGAAATGAACGAGTTTTGGAAATGATGGGTGAGAAAAGAAGTTTATGGAAGAAGCTTACAGGGAGAAGAGACAGGCTGGTAGGACATATTTTGAGACATGCTGGATTGGTTAATTTGTTAGTGGAGGGAACAGTCGAAGGTAAAAACTGTAGAGGTAGACAGAGATTAGAATATATGAAGCAGATAATTGAGGACGTGGGTTGTAAGGGGTATGTAGAAACGAAGAGGTTAGCACAGGGTAGGAAGGGATGGAGGATTGCATCAAACCAGTCTAAAGACTGACGACAGAAAAAAAAAAACAAAGGACATGCGATAATTGTTTATCAGGCTTAAAAATCGATGGGCCTGTGTTTGCACCCCAAATAGGACAGTCGGTAGAAAGTCTGAATGGAGGACATACTTTCGGAATTCGTTCCTTGATGAAGCGACGGATTTTTCTTCGAAACTGTACTTCTGGAACGGCTCGCCAGATCAACTCAGCCTGCTTTTTAATGAGTATCGTGAAGGAAACTCCTCGGGGTAGTAAAAAATGTCAACGCGTCAAGCTGACCACGTCATCTCATTCCAAGTGCTGAAGTAGGAATTCAGAGCGCTACGTCCGAGAATCTCATCTCATAATCGCACTAGGTCTGGAAGGACTCCAATCGTACATTACTGAGTATTGTCACTCTGGTATATTGTGACCGTCCAATATTACTGAAGCAAATACATTTAACCATATTTTGTTTCTGTGATCAGTCTCTCGTCTGGTTTGATTCAGTCTTCCATCTGTTCCTATTCTGAAATGATCTATTCATCTCGCCATACACATTACAAACTAAGGAGCGTTCATAAACTACGTAGCTTGGTCGAGAGTGAGAGAGGAGTGTCTAGGAATAAAGCTGCATTGGGTTACGTGAGAGAGAGGCGATCCGAGCAAAGTTATGTAGCTTTCCATAAATTTTATTCGTCACAGTTAAAGTAAGTTACAGAATACACAATAGCATGTACCTATTTTTTAACCGACTTCAAAAAAAGGAGGAGGTTCTCAATTCGTCTGTATTTTTTTTTTTTTTTTGTGTATGACCAGCGATATCTTCACCAATTTTGAACCGATTTAAATTAAATTTTTTTAGTGGGCAGGGTAGACCTCCAAAGTGGTCCCGTATGAATTTCATTGAGAAACGACCCCTTCTACCCCCCTCCGCCCCCTAATTTTTATACAAATCCACATTTTTTATTCGATCTCGATGAAACTTTGGACATATATAGCCAAAAATAAAGAGAAAAATACTGTCAACTTTTTGTTTAAAAAACTGAACCCCTCTCCCCCTGTCCACTCCCTTAATTTTTGCCAATTTTCATTATTCAAAGCTACAGTCGACACCATTTAACTGATCTCCATTAAAGTTGGCAATTATATGTAGTTTTTCATGGAGAAGGATTCTGACCAAAAACATCAAAATAAAAAACCACCCCTCTCCCATTTACACCCTTTAATTTTATAGAAACCTACGTTTCTTATCTGATTTTTACTGAACTTTGCCCATGTATACTTTAAAACAAAGAGAAAAATCCTGTCAATATTTGGTCTTCCAAAGTTCAACCCTCCCCCTCCTTCCACCCATTTAATTATTGTCAATGTTCTTCATAAAAAGCTACACTCGACACCGTTCAACCGATTATCATCAAAGTTGGCATATAAATGTAATTTTTCATGGAGAATCTCACCAAAAAATAAATAAATAAAAAAACACCCCTCTCCCCTTTACACCCTTTAATTTTTATACAAAGCCACATTTTTTATCCGATTTCGATGAAACTTTGGACATGTATAGTAAAAAATAAAGAGAAAAATACTGTCAACTTTTGGTTTGAAAAAACTGAAGCCCTCTCCCCCTATCCACCCCCTTAAATTTTTACCAATGATCTTTATACGAAGCTACAGTCGACACATTTAACTGGTCTCCATTAAAGTTGGCATATACATGTAATTTTTCATGGAGAAGGTTTCTGACCAAAAAAAAAAAAAATAAATAAATAAATAAATAAATCATCCCATGTTTCCCTTTACACCCCTTAATTTTATAGAAATCTACATTTCTTATCTGATTTTTATTGAACTTTGCCCATGTATACTTTAAAACAAAGAGAAAAATCCTGCCAATTTTTGGTTTGCCAATGCTCAACCCCTTTCCTCCTTCAACCCCATTAACTTTTGTCAATGTTCTTTATAAAAAAACTACAGTTGCAATCGTTTGACCGATTACCATGAAAGTTGGTGCTTATATGTATTTTTTTCACGAAGAAGGTGTCTGACCAAAAGATCTAAAAACCACCCCCATCTCCCCATAAACTGCTTAATTTTTATACACAACCACAGTTTTTATCCGGTTTAGATAGAACATAGCAATTTTTTACTAAAAAACAAAGAGAAAAATGATACCAACTCTTGGTTTTCAAAAAAATGAACCCCTCTCCCCTTTTCCACCCACTTGATTTTTGTCAATTTCTTTTTAGAAAGCTACAGTCGACACCATTTGACCGATCTTTATTAAAGTTGGCTCATATATATGTAATTTTTTATGGATAAGATCTCTAACCAAAAAATAAAAAAAACTACCCTACCTCCCCTTCCCTTAATATTTGTACAAAACCCACATTTTGATTCGATTCGGTGGAACTTCGCATGCGTATACTTTAAAACAAATAGAAAAAGAAAAATACTGTCCACATAACTTTCACAAAAATGCAAACCCTATCCCCCGTTCTACCCCATTAATTACTGTCAATGTTCTTTATACAAAGCTACCGTTTCTTTCTGATTTTGAAGGAAGTATGCACATGTATACTGCAAAACAAACAGAAATATACTGTCTACATTTGGTTTCGAGAGTCCAAACTCCGATCCTTCCTTTCCATCCTTTAATCTACAGTTTCTATCCGATTCTGAAGGAAATTTGCACACGTATACTTTAAAACATACAGAACAATTGTGTTTAAATTAGGTTGCTGAAGCCCAACCCCTCTTCCCTTCTACCCCCACCCCTCCTAATTTCCAATGTTCTTTATAGATACCCATAGTTTTATTCGATTTCCATGGACCACTGCACATGTATACTTAAAAAAAAAAAAAAAAAACAGAAAAATAGTGTCTACATTCTGTTTACAAAATCCTACCACTCACTCCATTACCCCATTTAATTTTGGAAATTTGCACATGTATACTTTAAAACAAAGAGAAAAATACTGCCCACCCTAGCTTTACAAAAACCAAACTACTCTTCGTCTCCACACCCCTTAATTGTTTTTTTTTATATATACCTACACTTTTATCTGATATCAATAGAAATTTACACACGAATTCTTTAAATCAATCAGAAAAGGCAGTCTACATTTGGTATACAAAAGCTGAATCCCTCTACCCCTTTACCCTCATCCCTTTTAATTTCCAATGTTCTTTACAAAAATCCACAGTTTTAAATCCCGCCAAAATCAGTTAAGCTATTTTTAAGTCATGGCATAATATTTATAAAATAAATGTGTCGTAATGTCTCAACATGTACTTCAGATTTCAACTCTGATCCCAAGCTTTAAATCTATAATTTTTGTGTGATGCCGGAGCAAACAGATATATTCCAGAGACAGATTTCTGTATGTGGTATGTATTAATGCCCAGATGTTACATGTTTCGGTTATCTTTTTTTTTTTTTTTTTTTTTTTTTTTTTTTTTTTTTTTTTGCAGTTTAACGTCCCTTTTTAACAACGTGGTCTTTAGAGACGGGAAAGGATGGGGGCAAGGAATGGGAAGGAATTCGGCCATGGCCTTTTGAAGGAAGCATCCCGGCATTCACCTGGAGTGATTTGGGGAAACCATGGAAAACCCAAATCTGGATGCCCGGACGGGGATTCGAACCGCCGTCCTCCCGAATGCGAGGCCAGAACGCTATCCGTTACACCACCACGCTCGGTTTTCGGTTATCGAGCAGCAGCTTTAGCAGATGTTATGATAAGATCGAAACATAGCCTGACATTCCTTAACACAACGCCCAATTCACCCCGTACTGGAAGTGGTTGTGGTATATAAAGACAGAGTTCTTCTTTGAAAGCAAGCGCTTTAATCTCTGAGCTACCAGGAAGTTCGCAAAATTGGAACTGCTGCGGCATATTCAAAATACCAAACGAACTATAAAACCACTAAAAATTTAAAAATAAAATAATTGTTTAAAAAAACAAAAAACCGCCTTCAAAAAAAAAAAAAAAAAAAAAAAAAAATTTTAAAATAACTTTATACCTTCCTTAGGAAAAAGTATATCTAAATAGACAACATTTTACATTACTTTCATTGAAATTTTAACGTTAATTAGTTATTTTTGGAGTCGGTGCCAGCGAAAGCAAGAAAAACAAAAAGATAAAAACAATAAGGAATAACAATAACACATAAAAAATAATGTTACTGCTTACCTACAATTAATGCTAGAAACATGTTTCAACAAAACTGAAACATACAGGTGATACGCCGATATTATACTCTGTAAATCGTTTACTGCATGATGTAACCTACCAACTGACACTGTAGCGCCAGAGATATGCCTGGATGACCAATAAGGCCAAGTCACATATTAAAATACTGTCTAATTTGTTTCCCTAAGCTGTCTCTCACAATAACACTATCTGCCTCAAGACATGCTGTAAAATATTGGGAATTTTTGTTCGTACTCCCCGTTTCGCCTCTAACACCAAAAGAAGTTCAGTAATTCGATCTTAGCGATGTGACAGCTGGCACCAACTCCAAAAATAACTAATTAATGTCAAAATTTCAATGAAAGTAATATAAAATGTTATCTATTTAGATTTACTTTTTCATAAGCAGGTATAAAGTTATTTTAAATTTTTTTTTTTTTTTTTTTAAGTCGGTTTTTATGTTTTTTTTTTTAACAATTATTTTATTTTGTAATTTAATTAACTCCGTGTTTTAGATACCCTATATATTGACAGTTCCGCGTGTGACTTGAAGTCATAGTGTTCGGGTAGTACGGGGCAGGCGCATTTGTAGCAGCCGACACGTGTCGGTGCATTACGCACTGAGAAACATGTTACACGCGGTACAAAGACTCAAATTCCTTTACAGATGTAACACGGGAATTTCCACTCCAGTGACCGTTTGTATTTTATGATGTTTTGTAAGAAAGCTCTTTCGATTCGGCTCACCCCCGCGTTACCACACCGCTCGTATATAAAATAATTAAGATTTTGTTTTTTCAAGTGAATTTCAGTGCATTTTTAATTATAGTGCTTGCTGTAGTGCTATATCAATTCAATGTGTGGTGTGAAATGGTGCTGTGCAATAAAGTTTACAAGGCTTATCCCAGATATGTTTACAGCCAGTTTTCAATATCCAAAACAGCGTCTATGATCTATGGAGAGCTTTTAAACAGGACAATGCATCACTCCTTGGTAAAAACATGTAGTTTTTTTTTAATTTTTACATGGAAGGTATCGTTTGTTCTATTTTATCAATAATAAACAATGATGAATGAGATACGGAGAAGTTTTTTAGTAACTTCTCAAGGAGATATGGATCTCAGGATCCACACGAGGAAGAGGTTTTTCGTAATAACTGATCATTTGCAGGATAAGAGAAAACAGCACAAAATATCTTCTGGAATTAACAGGGAAAAATCTACGTTCACACGGGATGGGGAAGTCAACGAAAAAAAAGAATAACCATCAAATTGAAGTAAACACCCTTTGCCTAAAAATATATCAAGTCAGCTCTAAAAATTTAGGTTCGTAATTTCGGGACTTCAAACAAACAGGAAAAACAACAAGAAAACTAGTGAGCACCTGATAAACCACCGTTGCGAAACTCCGGCTACATGATGTATCGTTCCCTTACAAGATCTTGAAAGTAGACTTTGCGGAAAGCAGAACATTATTCTTGCATGAGATGTCTACAATTCCGCCATCTTGCTAAGAACGACAGCACGCATCGTCGTTACTAAATCGAGATGAACTTGTTACATCTGCACCTTTGGCAGTAAGTAAATGTTCATTACTAAATGAATCAGTTAAGACGGAATCTGAAGGCAGCTAGATTTTTACTGTAAATATGACTGCCTCCTGTCTACGTAATACCAGGGCCGGATTAAGACAGCGCGCAAATGTGAAGAAGAGGCCCTTGATTTTTTCCGTCCGGGGAAAAATTGTAGAGCTAAAAAAAAAAAAAAAAAGGTCGCCGGCTAGCCTAGGTGCGGGGGCCCCCCTGGGAGGCGCGCGAGGCCCCCTAGAAGGCGCGAGGCGCCCTAGAAGGCGCGAGGCCCGTAGCATTTGCTACGTACTGCTACGTGGTTAATCCGGTACTGCGTAGTACTGTATGATCGTGTTACAGAATGCAACACCTCTGAGTATTGTTCTGCTCAAAAAACATAAATACCAGCGCTACCTTTTCCCATTCATAATCATGACAATCAATTTCATTGAAGCTCGACGGAGATGCTATGTTTGTTTTCGGGGAGGTTGCCTGCCACTGCTAACTCTAAACAATAAAAAAAAGAACGGTGAAATAGAACATAAGAATTTCGTTGACAAGGTTATCTTTTATGCTTCCCAGCTCTTGCAGTCTAAAGCAGCCGTTATCCACATTAAAGCTAATAATAATAGTCCTGTCTTGTACTCAGCAGATTATTGTGAAACAAAGAAGTGTCAAAAGTAACTAAGTGAATCTTGTTTTTTTTTTTTTTTTTTTTTTTTTTTTTTTTTTTTTTTGTGTGCCTTGTCGACGGCTAAGGTCATTAGAGGCGGGACAAGGAACGGGAAGGAATTCGGCCATGGCCTTTTTGAAGGAAGCATCGCGGCATTCGGCTGGAGTGATTTGGGGAAACCATGGGAAACCCAAATCTGGATGCCCGGAGGGGATTCAAACCCGCGTCCTCCCGAATGCGAGGCCAGAACGTTAACCGTTCACCCACCACGCTCGGTTTAAATATTACAAAAAAAAATTTGAAACTTTAGTAAATTGAGAACTGTAAAATATTAGGGCTTGGCAAGTTGAATACGTATTGTTTTATCATTATTTTATTTCTCGCCTAGTCTATCAGAGAAAAATTAACATACAAATGCACTGTGGGACATATTATTTGAAAACACGTGTATGGGTACACGAAACTTAAGCGTTCACTGAAATTTAGAAATCGAGGCAAAATTGGTCCTTCAGTGTTATTTTCTGGTCGTCTTTGCGACTAGTCAGCTTATTCAATTACAGTTTAAAGGCTACCGAAATAGTCCGTTTTATTCAGCTGAATTTGCTATTATGGCTAACGAGTTTCATAGAACTATGCAAAACTAGATCTTCCGGAAGAGGAACTAAAATTACATTTTTTCGGGAATCATGATGGCGCTGGCGTATTCTGCTGAGTGCGTTTCGCAGAAACCATTTACCGCTCAACTGATGAGAAGCCGTTCCTGGGAAGTTTCGTGATATTTTACTAATGTAATTCGTATTCCGTTTTGTTCTTCATCACACATAATATTTTCTTGCAGCGTTATTTCAAATAACAGCGTCCACTCGCTGGACCATGAAAGTTAAATGACAACTGCACCCATTTAGTATGTTTCCGAATAAGTGTCGACGGTGTTGTTTCTTCATTGAATGTGAACCTACCGTAGCGTAATACTAATCACCATTTCCCCATTTCAGCGCTCATGTAAAAAAAAGAAAAAAAAATTAGTTTATCTTTAGCATTCCTATCCTTCAAGCCTCTTGGTTTGAAACATTACCATTTTGTCAAAACCTAAGAACAATTTTTTTTCTGTATGATCAACATATTTTTATAAACTTCGTGTGCGCAGAACGATATTCTTGATGATATCTCATGTTAAAAGCAAACTGTTTCATATAAACGTACGAAATGGCACCAGCGGAAATGGATTATTAATGCCTAAGACTTTATTTCCATTATCAGAGCAGTCAGGTTTTTATTTCGTTCCATCTATCAGTCTTGAAGCGTTCATAAAATACACTGCAAGCGGCAGAAGTTGGTTACTGCCAACATATCTTTCCATTCTTTTTCTTAAATACTGAGCAACATTGTTTCTTATGTTTAGTGACACATTTTGAAAGTTCAGGTACATGAAGGCCCATTCCCACGGCGCGTGGCGAGGCAGTGCACGCCTTTGATCTTTTACCGCCTGGCGGTGGGTCGAGGCGCGCCGTCCCTGCTAGCATATGCGGCAGATGAGAGGCGTCCCCTAATACGCTCCGAGGGACGCGCCGTGGGAACGCGCCTTTAGAATAGTATTTTGCTATTTCTTTTTCATGCACTATCATACAGACAACGTATCCTGCAGTATCTGTGTGTGATAGACGAACTTTTAAACAAGTAAGACGTAGTATTATGAGCAAGAGGAGTTGCTAGCAGTTATTGTTATTTAACATCCAGTGATTTGTGGCAAAGTTTGATACCTCTACAGCTCAAATAGATGTATAGCTATATATTCCAATTCTTGACGCTGGCACGAAGGTGGTGATGACAGCGTCATGCTTCGTCGTAATTTATCCAACAGGTGTTTTCTCCTCGGTTCTTATCGTAAGTTGCTGCAGGACAGGATCATTCAGGATCATTTAGGTTCAGAGAAAGAGGGAAACTAGTCAAATACCACTGCAATACTAGACACTGCTTGAAAACAATATACAGTTTTTACAGTCTCGAATTCCTATGACGCATTTTGGATAGCAGGCTGGACTCCGCTATTGGCTCGTTTGTACAGTATTCCTTAATTGGATAGAAGATGAGAGAGCGTAATGTCCTCTGATCGTCTTTTTGGACCGTTTGAAGCAAGAGGTCAGTAAAATGTATTCTGTACCCAATAAACTAATTATATCAGTAAAATGGGTAGCTTGGGGGACCATTGGCTATAACATGCGATCTTGCCTCCTACATATTGAGGGCAATCTGAATAACAGCCGCTACGTCTTGGAGGTTATAAAAATCGAGGTACTGCCCCTCCTGCAGCCAGATACACATGCCATATTTCAGGACATTACCTGGCGACATGTGACGAGAAATGTAAGCCTTCTTCGAAGAACGACGGGTACCGCTGCTTTCTTGGTCTGACGTTCACCTGAAATATCACTCATCGAACATGTCTGAGAAATGGTGGCTTGTTCATTCTGGCCGTCCTACAGTCAGTATATATACAAACCACGAGGCAGTGAGTTCCCTAGTAGCAAATCAAGTCTCTCTATGGTCCATGCCAAGGCGTCTAGAAACTCTGTAGGACATGGAGAGTTACGACTTCACACCGTGCAAATTAATGTACAATTCTGTAATTCTAGTCGTTTGTGTACTCACATGTCCCTAATAAGCTGCGCTCCCACGACCTCTTGTAACGGAGGCGGCACCTAATTAGCCGAACTGTAGGGACGAGCGCGCGCCGCAGGTTAGGTGTCCTACCTAGCCACCACATCCTCACCACCTTGCCTAGTGTCATTTGGCACAGAGCACTTTACAGCAACAGAAGGGGTGCGCACCTCTGCTGCAAACCGATGGCAACAGCGCACCATTACACACGCCTGTGATGTTTACCGACACAGAGTGGGTAACTGCGTCTCGTCCCCACTAGCAGAGGAGGCCCTGTTCCCATGGCGTGTAGTTGAGTATCCGTCCCGTCCCACCTTCGTTACAAGACGTCGTGGGAACGCGGCTTATATAGGTGGAATAAATTTCGTTGTAATCACTTGTCTCCTTCTTAGTGTTGCAATTGTCACAAGCAGTAGCATATATCTCTGCCTACAATAATATCGATCAGGATCGCTTAAATAATCGCGAGATGACTGTTTTGCCAGGGACACAACGTAGGACAATTTCTAGAAATTTCTGCCAATATGGGAAGCCATTACTCTTTACGATGACGTTGAAGCGTACAACTTTACTCCTTCCTTTTAAGAATTAAATCACCTTTTAATTTAATTATTTTACTAACAAAATATTATTATTGAATGAAATTTCTGAGAAGGGGAATTGGGATGTTACGTTACACGTTGGCAACACCATTTCACGTGCGTTTGACATTAACATTTATTACAAATTTGCTTTTCAATTACAATTAAACAATCAACTCGTAATACAAAAGGTTTAATATCTATCAGTTCTCAGGGGTTTTATTATATGTACGTTCACTATGCTCAGCGGGGCGATGAGAGTCTCTAGGGTGACATTGAGTTGATCAATACGACAGCTCTTTGCGGTGATCATCAACATCTCTGTGGAGTTACCATTTTGCAGAAGGCGCCAAGTCTGCTGCCCGCTGCCCGCAGTAATCCCAAGCGATGATCCATCAGGTGGCCGTCGGATAGCGTCATCCACTCCGATGACGACATGTAACATACAGCACCACCACAGACCGTGCTAACGTTAGTCGCCGCACATCATGTTCTCTAGTTGGCTGGAGACGCACATAGCCACACAGCTGGCTATCTACTGTCCCTCCACTCACCCTAACTGCTCATGGGCTACCTCCTCAAGGTCGCATACTACAGCTCCGCTGCCGCACCTTTGTTTTGTGCGAGCCAGGAGCCCAGCATATGGCAAATATTTCCATGTAGTGATACACTACAACGAGAACTAATAAGAATGTTTCTAGGTTTCTAGCAAACTTTGATTGCTGGAGGAAAGAACTTGGAGAAATCCGAGGGGATGAAGAGAGGTCATTTCGATTGCAGTAACGTTTGGTTTAAAGGACGCATACTCGATCCTGGATCCACATGACTTCAGACGAAGGAGTTCATCATCTACGATCCACTGCGGTGTGGTCTTTAATGAGTATAGCTCTCAATTCTCGGACCGTGGAGAGTAGCAAGAGTGAGGCTAGGAGATTTCACCGACAGAAGTTATCTCAGCAGACGCGTCGACAAATCAGCTAGGCTCCAAACCTGATTCTAACACTTATAGTAATAACTATCATTGAAACTCATCACAAAGCCAACCCATTAACTCCCTATGGCACTGCAAAAGCCAAGCCATGAATGTTCACTTGTTTCATTTCATTTCGAGATTGCCAGATCCTGGTATAATAAATGCGTTTTCTTTTGACAAGAGTCAATTAATACTGAACAGTCATAATGAATGTAAAATTATGTCAAAGAGATTTTCATTTCCAATGCTATCTCATTTATAATCCGAGATTTTGATTAACAAATATTAATAAAAAAATTCATTAGTTTATAAAATGAACATAATTAAGTTTAAGATTCTTGTGTATTACGGAAAAAGGGCAAACTCTATGTGTTATTATTCTAAAATTATTTCCAATTTGACTGTTCAACTGATTACTAATCGTCTTAATATTTTAATGATTGTATTACTAACCAACCAAGGTCTCTGTCAACTTAACACCCACTCGAGTGGTCGAAAGTTTCGTCAAGATAATGAGACGCATCTGCGTCTGCTCGAGAAACAGAACATCCTGTGTGGGGGCTCTTGTTAGCTCTGTTACTGTAAACCATATAACTTACTTCTCGATTCAACAGGGAATACTAGTTAAATGAGTAGTCACGGCTATGGCAAACTCCAACCAGACTGTTGCGTTACCTTTTGCCAGTCTTAACTGTTCAAAGAGGAACGGTTAGTGTTGAGTAGGGAGCCTGACGAAACAGAGGAGCACTGCTTGGCCCTTGTATTCTTTCATTTTGTTCTTATATCTGTAGTGGTGTGGGTATTTGAATAGTGTAATCTCTGAGTGTTTACATTTTGTAAACAGTGGTCGTTAGTAGCGTTTGAACAGTCAGCGAGTGCAGTAGCGTATTTTGTTGTTGTTTTTATATCTGTAGTGGTGTGGGTATTTGAATAGTGTAATCTCTGAGTGTTTACATTTTGTAAACAGTGGTCGTTAGTAGCGTTTGAACAGTCAGCGAGTGCAGTAGCGTATTTTGTTGTTGTTTTTATATCTGTATTGGTGTGGGTATTTGAATAGTGTAATCTCTGAGTGTTTACATTTTGTAAACAGTGGTCGTTAGTAGCGCTTGAACAGTCAGCGAGTACAGTAGCGTATTTCGTTGTTGTTTTTATATCTGTAGTGGTGTGGGTATTTGAATAGTGTAATCTCTGAGTGTTTACATTTTGTAAACAGTGGTCGTTAGTAGCGTTTGAACAGTCGCCGGGTGCAGTAGCGTATTTTGTTGTTGTATTTTATCTGTAGTGGTGTGGGTATTTGAATAGTGTAATCTCTGAGTGTTTACATTTTGTAAACAATGGTCGTTAGTAGTGTTTGAACAGTCAGCGAGTGCAGTAGCGTATTTTGTTGTTGTTTTTTATCTGTAGTGGTGTGGGTATTTGAATAGTGTAATCTCTGAGTGTTTATATTTTGTAAACAGTGGTCGTTAGTAGCGTTTGAACAGTCAGCGAGTGCAGTAGCGTATTTTGTTGTTGTTTTTATATCTGTAGAGGTGTGGGTGTTTGAATAGTGTAATCTCTGAGTGGTTACATTTTGTAGACAGTACTAGTTAGTAGCGTTTGAACAGTTGCCGAGGGCAGAAGCGTATTTTATTGTTATATTTTATCTGTAGTGGTGTGGGGATATGATTAGTGCAATCTCCGAGTGTATATATTTTGTAGGAAGTACAGGTTATTTCGAGTTTCTGTTCCCTTTTTCTGTACTTTTTTTGTTTCCTTTCTTTTTGCGTTTTTCAAAAGCAGTATGTCTAGGGACTGTGATTGCTGTGTGCAGACGCGAGCTGAGGTGGCTGATCTGCGCGCTCAGCTTGCAGCTGTGTTAGCGAAAGTTACGCAGCTGGAAGCTGCCGTAAAAGGCTGCAGCAGATGTGATGTTGGGGAAACTGATATAGCCAAGCCTATCACAGATTCTTCCATATCGACTGTCGTACCTGCAACCCAGGCTGAAGTGTTGGATGCTGTGCCGCAGTCGCCTGTTGGTGACTGGCGTATGGCTTCTAGACTTCGAAGCCGCACACGGGGGCAGTCGAACAGGCTTAAAGGCCAAGACGCTAAACTTGTTCGTCTGTCCAACCGGTTTGATATATTGTCGGAGGCTGACTCAGTCCCACAATTGTCATCCTGCGAGTTGACGGCCCCCCAGCCCGCCAGGTCTGAGCAAACGCAGAAGGGCATTCTGGTAGTTGGGAGCTCTAATGTTAGGCGGTTATTAGAGCCCCTTAGGGAAATGGCGGATTCCTCGGGGAAGAAATCCAACGTCCATTCAGTGTGTATTCCGGGTGGCCAGATCCGAGATGTGGAACAGGCCAACAAAGTAAGAATCGATTGAGGATAGGGAATTTTCAGGTCTTGCACTTTCTGTTGGCCACTGATCGTCCAGCTCAATAATTGTGTGAGTTATGTTGCAAAAGAATGTCGTTTTTCAGTGTTAGTTTAAATTGGCCGCTGTAAAGAACGGTTATGCAAGCAAAGAATGTTCGTAGATAGGAAATTTGCAGATAAATTGTTGAAGTTTAAGATGAATGTGTCATTAATGAGGGAAATGTGAGGAAATTGTCAATGGTGATGTAAAGTGGATTGCCTATAACACAACTGATGCCATAGAAGGGACGGGGTGTAGCCAATTACAGATTGTGGCTCATGTCGGCACCAATGATGCTTGTCGCCTTGGCTCGGAGGTTATCCTCTCTTCCTTCCGGCGGCTGGCTGAAAGGGTGAACTCTGTGGCCAGTGACCGCAAGATATCGGCAGAGCTAACCATCTGTAGCATCGTAGACAGAGTTGATTGTGGACCTCTGGTTCAGAGCCGTATTGAGGGGCTGAACCAGAGACTACGACGTTTCTGTGATGACATTGGCTGCAGATTTCTCGATCTTCGCCATAGGGTCGAGTCTTGTAGGGTTCCCCTTAATAGGTCAGGTGTGCACTACACACGTGAATCGGCTACACGGGTGGCAGGGGCCGTGTGGAATGCACTGGGTGGTTTTTTAGGCTGAGGGAGGAAGACCCGAAACACGAAATTCAGTTACGGGCAACCCAATCAGATACAACACCGGAATGTAGGAGCAACGTAAAAGAATCTCGTCAGTTAAAAGTTCTCGTAATTAACTGTAGAAGCGTTTGTAACAAACAACCGGAACTTGAAAGCGTTATTTGTAGTACAGAAGCGGATATCGTTATCGGTACAGAAAGTTGGTTGAAACCGGAAATTAGTTCCGCCGAAACTTTTAAAGATAGCATGAACGTTTTTCGTAAAGACAGATTACATTCTCATGGAGGTGGGGTATTTATAGCTGTGAGTAAATTTCTCCCATGTAATGAAATAGACGTCGATACGAACTGTGAAATCATATGGATTAAACTCAACGTTGCTGGGTCAAAACTCATCATAGGTGCAATGTAGTCTTCACGGGTGTACCGCCGGATAGTGTTGTGGAAACACAATATTTCGACGGCAGAGCCAGCCGTCGAAATATTGTGTTTCCACAACACTATCCGGCGGTACACCCGTGAAGACTACATTGCAGTCATACGCCGGGAAAGTCTTCGTTCTTTCATCATAGGTGCCTTCTACCGTCCACCTGATTCGGATATAGCTATCGTCGAGGAGTTAAGAAATAATGTAAATAGTATAGCTAGCCGTTTTAAAGATCATGCTATGATTCTAGGAGGCGACTTCAATCTGCCTTATATTGACTGGCGTAATTACGTTCACATCACAGGTAGCAGGGATAAGGCAGCTTCTGAAGTAATTCTTGATTTGTTGTCAGATAATCATCTCGAGCAGCTAGTTAATGAACCTACGCGGTGTCATAACGGTAGCGAAAACATTTTAGACTTGCTGGTTACCAACAGGCCAGAATTGTTCACCGACATTTCAACGACCACAGGAATAAGCGATCACAAAGCGGTAATTGCGACTATCAAATTAATGACCGAGCGAACAAGGAAAAAAGGGCGGATTGTATACAGATTCAGTAAGGCCTCAAAGGAGTGTTTTAGAACCTACCTGAGGAATAAATACCATAACTTCAAGTCAACAAAGGACCCCGTTGAAGAGATGTGGCATCGTTTTATACATATAGTCAGGGAAGGTATGGAAATACATATACCAAAGCGGACAATAAAGGGAGAGGATGATCCACCGTGGTACACATGCGAAGTCAAAAGATTACTCAAAAAACAAAGGAAAATACACGCACGCTCAAGAAGGAAGGGGTGTCGCAGCGATTTAGAAACCTTAGCTGATTTAAGAGGACGCATTAAGAATGTAATGCGCGAGGCCTTTAACGATTTTCACTCCAACTCTCTCTCTAAGAGTCTCACAGAAAACCCAAAGAAATTTTGGTCGTATGTACGAAAAGTTAATTGTACCAACAGCAATATTCCAGCACTAATTCGTGAAGGTTCCGAGGTTAATGAAAGCCGCGATAAAGCTAACGTACTAAATACTGTATTCAAAAATTCATTTACAAATGAACATAAGGATAGTATTCCCGTTTTCCCACGCCGTGGCGAGTCGGTGATGGAATCATTACGAATAGATACTGCAGGTATCGTTAAGCAATTAGAGCTCCTGAAGTGGGGGAAAGCACCGGGCCCGGATGGAATTCCAGTAAGAGTATTTTCAGAGTATGCTGCAGAAATCGGGCCATTTCTGTCTGATATATTCAGTAAATCATTAGAAGAGCGAAAATCGCGCAAGTAACTCCGATTTTCAAAAAAGGTGATCCAAGTGATCCTGGGAACTATCGTCCCATATCTATAACATCTGTTTGTAGTAGAGTTATGGAGCATATTATATGCTCGAACATTATGAATTTTCTAGATTATAATAATTTGCTTACAACAAATCAACATGGATTTCGGAAGAAAAGATCATGTGAAACACAGCTGGCCCTATTTACACACGACGTAATGAAAGTTATCGATACAGGTTCACAAGTAGATGCAATTTTTTTAGATTTCCAGAAAGCCTTTGACTCTGTGCCACACAACCGCCTTTTAGCGAAGCTTCGAGCGTACGGTATACCGGATCAGCTTTGTGAATGGATAAAGGATTTTCTAACTGGTCGGTCGCAGTATGTTGTCGTTGAAGGAGAAAGTTCTTCTAATCTAGATGTTACATCGGGTGTACCTCAAGGAAGTGTAATAGGACCACTTCTTTTCTTAATTTTTATAAACGATCTCGGAGACAAAGTGAAAAGCCTTTTTAGATTGTTTGCTGATGATGCGGTTATTTATAGGGAAGTAAGAACTTTGGCCGATTGCTTAGAAATTCAGCGCGATCTGGATGTTATTTTGGCTTGGTGCGCTGAGTGGCAACTTACTCTAAACTGTAAAAAGTGCAAGACAATGAGCATAACTAACAAAAAGAATCCGATTGTTCAGAAATACGAGTTAAACAATACAGTTATTGATATGGTCGATTCTATTAAATATTTGGGAGTAACAGTACAAAGGAACATGAAATGGGACATACACATTAATTCTTTAGTAGGTAGAGCAAATTCTAGGCTACGATTCATAGGTAGAATCTTGAAAAATTGTAATGAACAAACAAAGGAGATAGCGTACAAATCTCTTGTGCGTCCACATTTGGATTATTGTTGTGCCATTTGGGACCCGTTTCGTAAGGGATTGATCGAAAGTATAGAGAAAGTACAGAGAAGAGCCGCTCGATTCGTGACCGCTTGCTACAGTCCTTATGAAAGCGTCACAGAACTGATTAGTAGATTAGGTTGGGAGTCTCTGGTAGATAGACGACACACGTTTCGTTTAAACTTATTGGAAAACATGCGTACTCCAACTTTCACTCATGAGTGTAGTGAAATACTTCTTCCACCAACCTATTTGAGTCGGAAGGACAGGAAAGATAAAATTAGAGAAATAAGGTGCCGGACTGATTCTTATATGAATTCTTTTTTCCCTCGTACCATTAGGGATTGGAATGCACAGCAAAGATATTAGCTTTGGTGGTGAGCACCCTCTGCCACCTACAATTTTGTGAATTGCAGAGTATATATGTAGATGTAGATGTAGAAGACAAATTTTCGCAGAAGGTTAAGTAATGTTGACAAACTGCTATTATTATTTTATTTTAATAGCATGTAACTGTTCCCTCCCCCCAGTTTATCCAGTTGGTTGCGGGTACATGATGGTATCCACCGCTGACAACGGGTTAGCTGATTCGAATCCTCGTGGTGAAAGAAATTTTCTTAATCATGACTTTACCAGCAGGGAAGGAGAGATGGTGATGCACAGTTCCTAATCACCAGATTGTGCGCCAAAGTCTAGGGTTAAATCTCAAACCTCTCCGCAGTGCGTATGGAGTGAGGGTATGCGAAACTGTTGACGGTGATTCGTCCGCCGGATGGGGAAATTAAGTGTGGCGGACCTCAGTTGCTTTCGGAAGAGTAGGCCTGTCTGGGCCGATAACATGATTCACCTTCTCCTTTCATTATCTCTCATTTCATACAGCTAAACAACACTCGATATTAACACACACACTATTCCTTACGAGAACACATACGAACAAAAACTGAGACAGGAAACCACTCCAGTTCGCCGTCCCAAGAAAGTTTCCATGAAGGGGTAAGTTCTTTGCCGGCAGAATACAACTCCGTATCAGCTAGGGAGGGGTGGCAACTTAACTGAGTAGAGCGAATGACTGTTGACTGGACAGCTGCGGTTCTATCTCCAATTAATCCAAAGATTTTTTTTTTTTATCTTGGAAGTTCGTGTTTGCCAGATGGCTGACCATTAGTACAGGGGAGGAATCTAATTAGGGATAATACGGCTGAAGCGCTGGCGCTGAACCTGCTATCTCCAATTCAGTGCCAATCCCACCCTTAGTGTTTAAGACGCTTGTGGAGAGATCGCATGTGAATATTTTCCGACAGAAAGAGTAGCATCTTAAAAACCATTAGGCACACAAAACATTTCACTACCTTCACTACTTTCCTCGGGAAAATGCGTTGTGAGGGTAATTTACCCGGCACAAGCAGCACTTCTGTCTTCGTCCGTTCGGGTCCAATTGAGCACATAGGAAACCACTAGAGATGTTCCGACTAGTCGGTAAAGCCGACTATCCGGCCACTTTCATAGTCGGCGACTAGTCGGCGATTATTCGGCAAAGAGCGACGACTATCCGGCTCTTAGTACGTATATTACACTCTCGTCTCGCGCCTCGTGCACGAGCGCTGACGCGAACTGCCGTTTACACTCTCGCAAGAATTCATTCATGGATGACTAGTGGTCGTGCCATCTTTCGGGGTGGACGGAAGGGGTTTGGTCCAATAGTGAAACGCTTTCGGTTTTCAACATAAAATTGACTGAAATATTGTCTTCGCGGGTTTTCCGCCGTATGTTGTTGAAGAGAGCCAACCTGAAGATGGCGGCAGAGCCAGCCGCCGAAAGCTCGTTGTTGTCTCTCTTAAACAACATACGGCGGAAAACCCGCGAAGACTATATTTCATCGATACGCCGTGAAAACCTTCGTTCTCACATAAAATTGACTGTTTAAGTTTTTTTTTTTTTTTAAATAGATTTAATTATGTTGATTTGCACCTTCAAGGAGCTAATAAAATTCTGTAGGTTACCAAAATGTTCTGTGTGTCATTATTTATTGAAAACTTTTAACTACTGCGTTACAATCTATTGAGAAGAAAATTTCAACAGTTTCCTGAATTATTATCTATAAACGATAATAACTTCAGAGGATATTGACAGATTCAGTACCAACCTCACCAAACTTTCCTTGTTATTTGTGTTTGTCCAGATGTCGGTAGTGACTGAAATTGCAGCTGCACTCAGCCCTCCTCTTCGTATTTCAGATTTAGTCTCTTCGTAAAGATGAGGAATGATGTTTTCTGTGAAATACTTTCTGCCCGGTATGCTATATTTTGTCTTAACTTTTCTCATCAAGTTTCTAAAGCCAGTATTTTCAACAATTGACAACGGCTGGTTGTCAAGTGCAATCATCTCACCAATCGCAATATTGATGTCTCTCGATCTTGAGTCTTCACGTGACCATTGTAGAGCAAAACTATCTTCAATATTTTTCTGGCTTTTCTGACATAAACAGACCTCTGACGACACTGAAGTTGACGGAGTAGGCACTGTTGTAGGTAGTTCATCTACTTGGATTTGCGACTTGGATGAATCGTCTGTGGTGGGACATTTGATCACAGAACCTAACTGAGGTATCAGGGTTGGATGTTGGTATTTGATACGGTTGTTCATACTCGTAGTATTTGCTGTTTTTCCCTGCCCACCACGGGAAATTATCATTTGGCACTGATTACACTTCACTTTACGCGAATCATTGTTCAATTGATCAAAAAAATCCATACACGAGACTTTCTTTTTGGCATGATTAAATTAATTTTAGTTCTCTTTCACTTTAATGAACAATAACAACATTGTTGTTCTTGTTTTTTACAATAAAACACCGTTCTGACCCGTGCAGAAGCAAAAATCAAGAAACAATGCGAACTAAACAATACATGTTCCGACAAGCTCGTAGGCTGCGGTTGCGACTTGCGCGCGAATCAGCTGTAAACGAAGCGTCACGGAAATTGCCGAATACACCTGGAATCGTGATCGGCTTGGCCGACTAATCAGCCGACTAGTCGGCCTCTTTACAACCGACTAATCGGCTAGTCGCTGGTCGGCCAAAGTCATAGTCGGAACATCTCTAGAAACCACCAATATGTACCGAGAGAGGAATTGCAATTAGTCTTGCACGAAACAATATCACTTCTGGAGATCCGGGGAATGCGAATGTTAGAGTTGAGACAGAAATGTCTCAAATAATCAGAATGAAAGCGGACACGCAAGCGGTAATTAAAAAAAAAAAAAAAAAAAAAAAAAACTTGGTTTCTATACATCCGTTTATACGTCATACTAGCCTCAGACCTTTACCATTATATTGACAGAATTCAATTAACTCAGCATTACAATGCTAGCGGTTTAAGCGTACCGATAGTTTCACGTAGAATACTAACCACGGAAGCGTTCTAACACACTTCGGGTACACCAAGTCAGCTTTATCAGAATGGAAACATAGGTTAACAACCTACAAAAAATTCTCGCAGATACCAGATTTAGAACCAGGGGCATTTCGACCATATGTATGTATACATATTTGGCCTCGCATTCGGAAAGACGAGAGTCCGAATCTCTTTGGGTGTGCAAATACTCACCATAAACAACAACAAACCACAAATACTAACATTCCAAGAAAACTATCACATACAAAAAGCACTAACAGAAGGAAAACGAGTAATAAATGAATACATAAACCTCACACACCCAACACTATACAAAACACTGAAGCTAAAATAAAATAGAAACATCGACACAGAAAAACAACAGTAAATAAGGACATACAAAACCACAACTACTGAAATCATTTATACTTGAAAAAAACCGCCAAATAATGGAAGACTGAAGAAAACAAAACAACACCGCATAACTACACAAATCCGATGCTTAGTAAACAAAACAGAACGACCATTCGCAAGTAAAAACACATAGTGCAGTGCAATAAAGTGTAGTGTTGTGAATCCAAAATAATGAAGACACTTCTCACCAAAAATGCAAAAGCACTGATGCTGAGAATGGAGCAAAAAGAAATGCAACAGACCACAAAATGTAAGTAGATTATAAGTTAAATAATACTTCAACCCACTGTACCAAACACAACATAACCTGCTTACAACTTTTGTACATAATTAACAGAAAAAACCCGCTGAAGATGCTTCTGCAAAAAAGTGAAACGCATACGGGAGACCAATAAATACAAAAAAGTCAATTGCTTTGGCGTAATTTATTTATTAATGATTATTTTTTTATCTTCGAACACTTATGCCTCGTTCAAATTTTTCTTTTACTTTCTTTTTGCTTCCTCTACATGTAAGTTGAATATTAACTGGGATAGGCTGCAACATTGTCTCACATCCTTTTTAACTGAAGCATGTCACTTAGGAACCTCTACATTTATTATAACCAGCTGAGTCTTATATAGATTATAAAGCACTCTTCTATTCAGGTATTTTAGACCTGACTTCTCTAAAACATGAACATCTTGTACCACCTAGTATTATCAAAAGCTTTTCCTAAACCAACAAACGCCATAAAAGTAGCTTTGTGTTTCTTGATCCATCCTTCAAGTAGTAATCTTAAAGCCAGAATTGCGTCCCTCCTACCGCGATTTTTCGTAAACCCAAATTGAGCTTCACCCACTATCTATTCTACTACCATTTCCATTGTTCTGTATATAATTCTGGTCAGTGATTTTGAACCATGTGATGTTAGATTTACAGTGCGATAATTCTCACATTTGCCAGTATCAACAA
>JARYHS010012519.1:92193215-92236640 GCA_031002005.1 Vandiemenella viatica
GCTTGAAAGGGTCGAGTTTATTTGCTGGTATTCTCCTATTCATAGCACGAATCAGGTAACGGATTTGATTGGTCGGGTAAAGAAACGGCGATTCAGTGCACGCCGAGTGACCTTAGATACCATAACAGCTCGTTTGTAGACTGAATTACGACAAAATAGTAGCATTTCATAGGAAATACATTACGGTGGGCACTTTATATTTGTAAAAGTTGTAACACTTGTCAAAGAACAATGATAAGAAATTGGAATCAGAAACAACGGAACGCATGAAGAATTGAAGAAAACTTATTCGGAAATGTAGGGATTTGTCGGATGAATAGCTTTAGGAACGAATCCGATAGGAAGAAAGTCATGGGAGGCCACGACATCGGTAAGACCCATTGTACAACACCGGACGTGAACACAAAGGTTGAAGTCCGCCGGCAAAACTCTGAGCAATGTTTAGTTTATAATAATTTAAATTTAATTGTTTCTGCTTAAATAGTACCAACGAGAAAGGTGGATGTGTTTGAACTGTATATGAACAGTATCTAGTTTTCAGTGTACTAAAGTTTCTCGGTATTAAGCTAATCAAGTGCCTAGACGATCAGTTAATGGGGCTCATGGGAGAGTTTGTTCAACCCTTCTTCGCTGACGAGTCCTAAACCATTAGCACTCCGTAAATTCCTTGCGCGTGCACGTTACAAAGAAGATGAAGCGAGTCCGTTATCAAAGGACTTGGGTAAGTTCATGTAACAGACGATATTTCAAAGATATCTTGTTTCCTTACGTTGAGATATGAGGCGGAGGAAATGATTTCAAGGTTTTATTCGCTGTAGATAAGGCACTGTAGGTACAGGACAGACTTGCAGCCGGAATCTTCAGTTATGAACAGCATTTTTTGTTGAATCGTTTGAAATCAGTCGGAATGTTGTAAAACTGGAAATCAGTGTGCTCAGAAAACTAATTTTTGATTCCATAATTTGAGCTTAACTTCCACGTAAATAAGATTAGCTTATCATTAAGGGGTGCCAATTAAGTGTTTTTTCCGGAATTCCAGACCCTCCCCCCCCCCCCCCGCCTCTGGTGAGATTTGGTAGGACCCCCCACCCTGCCGATCGACCTCGTACTATTTTGAGACCTTTTTCTTTACACATCCTTCCCTTCCTCACAGTAGTTATTCGCGTCGTTTTTAGACCTTATACCTCCCTAAACTCGACGCCCGTTCTTTTAGCTCTGCTGGGCCAGGAACGGGAAGGAATTCAGCCATGCCGGCATTCGCCTGGAGTGATTTTGGATTTTGGAAACCGCGGGATACCGAAGTCAGGATTCCCGCACTGGAATTTTAGCCCACGTCTTTTCAATTGCCAGGCTCGAACTTTATATAGCTCACTCACAACGCTCGGAATATAGTTGCGTCCTTTACAAACCTTTTTCTCAAATACGTACTGGCATAGTTGTGACGTCTATGAGTATACCACGCGTGAAAATTTTGTATATCTTTCTGCCACCTGTATATCAGATTCTTCCTGTGTCTGACTTCTAGAGTTTTTCTGTAAATCCAGTGTGTGTCTGCTCTACCAACAGTCCAATTTGACCTTTTACCTGCTATCAAAGCCGCGCTATGAAAGTTTCTAGTACTTTTCTCTAATGTAAGATGTATGAGACTGTGTCACCTCTGGGAAAGTATGTATCCTTATTTTGTTTTTATTGAATATTATACTATTTTGTTTTTTAACCGTTGGAAAATGACTGAGGACTCTAGTTTTCTTAGACGATTTTGGGTTTACTGTCATTCTAACTTCTGATTATGATTAGTTTTCAGCTGTTTCACATTTCACCCCCCGTGTCATGATGTTCTCTTGCAAACATTTCGGAAAAGTAGTTAAGTTAAGAAAATGCACTGAAATAATTTGAAATAATGATTTGTGAAATGCGAAAGTAAGTTAGTAGGGAAATTACCATCAGTGCATTACCTCCATCAAAATTAAATTAAATTAAAAAGTAGAAACTTAACATGTATAAATCAACACTCAATAAATGTTTTATTGCTTTATTGTTAGAATGTTGTGAGAATGTTTTTCAAAATATTGATGTAATTCTTTAAAGCCATTTGTGCACTAGATTGCTCTCTTAATATTAATTGCCTATTCCATGTTACTACCAGACAGTGTGACGTTAAAGTTCATTTTTCTCAATTTTTTCTTGAAATCCTAATAGTTATTATACTTATTTATTATTTTCTGTATGATTTTTTAAATTTCTAAGACTTAAGTTATTGTTTGCGATTTATTGGAAAATAACTTCATCACATCAGTTTAAATTTCAAGTCTCGCCGAAGCTGCTGAAGTTATTCCATCGTGAATTATTTGATACCTTGTCACTGGTTGTTGCTGCATCATTACTTGACTGCAAAATTTCTCGGATGGCTTCCTCTTCTAAATTAATGTGTATGTCGTTCCATAATTCATAACTACGTGATTACTTCTTCCGAATGTGTGGCAGCACTGAAAAGCCTGGTTTGCAGTAACTACATTTGAAAGTCACTGTGACGTCAGCATGCAATGATGGCCCCCGTACCAGCACTTCCTTAGTATTTGTTACTATGATGAGGGTTGTCGATGTTAAACAACTTTCTTACTCGCCCGAGCATAGTCGATGTGAGCATGCTTTCATTCCCAAACTGAAGCAGCCGTTGCGTGGGAATAGCTTGACAGACAAAGAGGAAATTGTAACAGCGTTTGGACGGCAGGTGTTTCAAATTACCGAAGCACATACAGCCTATTGTACACACCACCTTCCCAACCGCTGTCGGAGAGCTGTGGTTGACCTGGGCGAATCCTCTAAAGGCTATTTGTGCTGTTTGTTGCTGGTACTGAGCACTACTGTGACTATACTATATTGTATTAAATCAGTGGTTCCGTTTTCATAATACTACATGAACCATGCGAAAATACGAGAATTATGTATATACGGTGAATACTGAGGTTGGTGGGTTGTAATAAGATGAAAGAAGAACCGACTCATTTGTAACAATTGTTTATTTGTCAACTGAAAAACACACCATATTACGAAACAATAAAAAATGATGAAATGTTTCCTAACAGAAACAAAAATATTCGAAAACCTCCTTACTCTAGACATCTCTCTGTGTGTTGGGTGCTACTATATAGCGGTATGTGATCACTATTATCACAAATTATCGCAAATTTCAAATTCGCAGCAGTCTTTTGGCAGTTTTTAGGAACTTCGTTTACCAACTTTTATGAAAAGCCCCATCACTCCCCCCCCATTTTCAATTTGGGTACGGTTTTCAGAGTGCTCTGTTGTGCTGCAAACTTTCATATCTCAGAGAAAAACTAAAAGAAAGCATAAAAATCAAGCAGTTACAACAGGAAATACACATCTTAGCTACCGTTTTTGGCAGTAAACAAATAATATGATCTATAATATCCATAAATTTTGGTGTTCTAATGTCGAGACTTCCGCGGGGCAACTTCCCGCATAACAATATAATTTTTTGTTAATTTTGACCTGGTGGGCTGTTATTGTTATCAGAAGCCATTTATAAAATTACGGAATTTAAGTATCATATGCCTTCTTGATTTACTTCTTGTTTATATGATCTTTAATCTTATTGTCTCTCACTTCAGAAAAATAAGAGCTTACTTAAGCAGCAAACTTCATAAATCTTTATTTACAAAACATGTATTTAAACTTTTTTCTACATACAAGTTGACGATTCTGTTTTTTAAAAAACAGCCTCACTCTATAGAACAATTGAACTATCTTCTTTTTATTATCACAAAGAGTCTACATTTGCCAACATCGAAGATAATAATAGCCTACATTCTACTCCACGGACAACGACTGTGGCGTAAGCCCCTATTAGATATTAAAAATAAGTATAAAATTACATTTTTAGATATTTTGCAATATTGCCGTCATGAATTTTGGCACTGATAGTTTTCTGATAACTTATACCGGTAAGGAGCATTATATTTTCTGTAAATGGCATAAGCAAAGGAGAAAAAACATATAATTTAGGGATGTTTAATGTCATTGTTCTCTTACAGCCCCTCCCAGTTTTTGATTTGATGAAATTAGAAATCAATCAATAATTAAGTTGGAGAAAGCTCTGAATTATTCGGAAGAGGAAGGTCAGATCTAACCTTATTCTGTTAAATTGCAACCATTTGCTCTGAATTCTCAAAAAAGTCTAAAAAGTGTACCAAAGTTGCCCAGGTTTACGGTACTGAAGAGCTTATTTATTTATTATATGATATGTAAAAGGTGCATATTACAAGTACGCACCTTATCCATTTAACTGCACTGATCGCCGCATCGTGTATGTCCGCTATTGTTTCTTTGTAAGCTGGAAGAGGATAATGGGAAACGATGTGATGGATTATCTGTAAAGTGGGTCCGCAGTCACAATTTGCAGAATCTACCCAGCCTCATTTGCGTAACAAGTAGCCGCGTCTGCCTTGTCCTATTCGAATCCGATTGATGATTCTCCATTGCCGTCTTGGGATCTCGAATTCTTGCAAATGCATTGAAGGGTATTCAACTATATGTTTATTGGCTACCGATGACTGCTCCCAATGAGTTATCCACAGCTTGTTGAGGTTGAAAGAGGACTCTGTAAGGTTGATTGCTGACTGCCACGGCGTTTTCATTTATTTCAAGCATTGGTGTTTTCCTTGACTAATGTCTTAATGTATAAGCAGGGATCTTCAGAATGTTTTGCAGACCATTTGGAGAGCTTCTGATCTTCTTAGTGCTGGAGGCGAAATGTTACATAGAACCAGAAGTCATACGGAGTTCGTGCTCCGAATGCATCCCATAATTATCCGCATTGCCTAATTGATTTGCACATTTCCTTCGAGTGGGCACTATTGATCCAGGTCGGACAGGAGTATTCAGCAGCAGATTATGATAGACCTAAGGCTATGGATCTTAGAATATGAGCACTGACTCCCCATGAAGATTTTGAAGAATATTATTTCTCGTTTTGACTTTAGCAGTCTCGTTTGAGAGATGCTGCTTGAAAGTCAGAGCTCTTTCCAGTGTTATAACTAGATATTATGGCAACAGTCATCCTCTGAATTTGACTTCTGTTTTATTTTTGTTATCACGGGAGTGTACAAAGCCTATATACTGGTGATGAAGCATGGAAAGATATTGGTGGGAAAATTAAGAGAGATGCTTGGAAGGGTAAGGATGACCATGACCACAAGCTGGCACTTGATTTCAGGCATAAGGGTGTGGGAAAATTTTCTTTCATCGGAAAGGGAGTGAGGGACTGGAATAAATTTCCAAGAGAAGTGATGAATAACTTACCGGAAACTCTGAAAGAATTTAAAGCAAAAATTAGTAGAGGGAAAAAGTAGGTTAAAAGGGGAAAGGGAGGGGGTGTATGGAGATTGCTACCGGAGCGGGTGCTCCATCGCAATTTTATCAATTATTATTATTATTATTGGCAAATTCTCGCAATAAATGGAAGACGCTAAGCAAATGACCGAATAAAGTTTTCTTCGAGTTCTTCTTATTGTTCCAATAGACTTTCATTCTTTCCGAGAAAGCTTGTTTGCGTTCTTCCGACCACTTTGGTCTGTATTGTTTTTGTTTTTGTTGCTCAATTGTAACTTCCCATTTGTCTACTTTGTGTCTGAAGGTGTCTCTTTGTAGGATGTCTGTTGCTCCTATGCTTGCACTTTTAAGATCCTTCCGAATTTCATTCAGCCATTTTTAAGTGAACTTACATAATCTATTATCTTTTTTGTCAATCGACTTTCTGGTAATCTCTTAAGGTGACCAAACAATTTCATTCGCCTTTTCTTGATGTCAGTTTCGATGTTTGAAAACTTTTCTGTTGTTTTGATTGATTGTAGTCTGTAACCATCTTTAGTGAGTCTTGCTCCTAGAATTTTTCTAACGATTTTTCTCTCTACGTTTTTAATTTCTTCAAGGTCATGTTTTCTGTTAAGTGTTAATGTTTCACTTGCGTAGAGGACTGTTGGTTTTATGACTGTGTTGTAATGCCGAATTTTTGTCTGTCTTGACATAGATTTTTTGTTGTAGAGATTTTGGACTAACCCTAATGCTTTTTTTACTTTTTGGAGGCGATTTTTCTGTGAAATTTTCTTAAGGCCTGTCGGTTCGATGAATTCTCCGAGGTATTTAAAGTATGGGACCCTTTTGATTTTACTGCATTTTGTTCTCAAACTTGCTATTTCTATCTTTGAACATATGAATTCAGTTTTCTCGAATGAGATTTGTAATCCTACTTTTTCTGCACATTACTATTATTATTATTATTATAGTGCGCGTCTCTGTCGCGCAAATGAAATGTGGATATTACTGTTTCCTGAGCCTTTAGAACTGAGAAGCTATGAGGTTACGCATCTACTTGGTGAGCGTGTAGGTAAAGCGTTAAGGAGCCTACCGACCCCTGAGCAGCTGTCGCCCAAGACGTTGGCCGGGGCAGCTGTTCGTCTGGCACGTGGGTCCCCGCCAGGTGCGACCGCAGTCGGCACCCAGCGGCACCTGGCTGTGCCGGCAGCTGCCGGCCTGGGCGCCTCAAGACGGCGGCAGCTGCAGACATCGCCGCCAAGACGAACCGAATGACGCCCAGAGAGAAATCCGACAGCTGCACCACCTGAGGAGCCCCGCAACCTGTCATAGCGGGTATCATGATCATCAATCCGGTACGAAGAAAAAGACTTGAGCAGGTAGCAAACAATACTTTTTGTCAGATTTATACGTGGTTTAAAGTTTTAACAAAACACTTTTTACGCAGATTATGCAGATCTGCTACGCACAGTGATACCATAAATTCAAAACGGCCAGTTTAAGAAGTAAGCTATGCTTAATATTCAACCAGAAGGTTGGTTGGATCCTCCCGAAGGAGGTATACACAGCTTAGCATTGTTTTTTTTTTTTTTTTTTTTACTTGTGGCTTTACCCCTTGTCGAGGCCATTAGGTGTCTCGTGGTTTTAATTAATATAGGAAATAATTAATCCACTTCACCAACCATCTTAGCTGTCTCGTCTCTGCTGGTTGATGCTCGGATTAACTCCGTAGTTGTCTTAGAGGTCCATGTTCTCAGATTTTTTACCAAGAAGTTCTTCTTCTATCAGAACTTCTCTTTCCTGGTATTTTCCCCTGGAGAACAGACTGCAGGAGTTCATTACGGCTTCTATTCCTCATGATGTGGCCAAGGTACTGAACCTTCCGTGCTTTTATGGTGGTCAGTATTTCCGTATCTTTAATCATTTTGCGGAGCACTTCAGCATTTGTGGTGTGGTCTGTCTATGGTATTCTCAACATTCTTCGATATAGCCACATTTCAAAAGCTTCTAACCTTTTACTGATAGTTTCTGTTAATGTCCACGTTTCAACGCCATACAGGAGGACAGAGAACACATAGCAGCGCAGGAGTCTCATCTTCGCGGTAATTGATAAATTGCGACTTTTAAAAAGGTTAGTCCACTATCCAATATAAAATTTTAACTGTTTTTATTTCTCGAGGACATACACAACATCAAAGATATTAGTCACATGTATTCATAAACTCCAGCGATTACATGTAATACTTCTTCGAAATACAATATTGCCATTCACTCTCACAGTACACGTAAACTCTGTCCATAAACTGTATTGAAAAACTGTCTCTGAGTCTCTGCCGCTCACTTTACATAAGTTTCATTGAAAGTTCTAGAACATTAAAAAGGCTTCCGACAGATATTTCTCGAACTTTAACAATATTTAAACAATTAAAAACATATTAAAAACAATCAGACTCATGTTCAATCATTACGAAATGTTCAGAAATGAAAATTAAAGATACTCAAACACAAATTTATCCACATAAATCATTTTAAACTATAGTAAATCATCCTTTATACATCTTAGCTCACCTTAATACTTGCAATTACAAACATTTAAGAAATTCTCTGGAATATGTCTGTCCTTAAACGTATTAAATAGTATTTACATAATTTCTTTTCATAAAACAAAATCCATTTACAACGATTTACAGTAAATTGCAAGACAAACACACAAGATCATATTCAATCAAACTCTAGCTTGCTACAAATGCTTCATAAAGCACAATTTCATTTAAAGTTTAGGTTTGAGGGCTCTTACAATGGGTCTGGGAATGGGAAGAAATTCGGCCTTGGCCTTTTGAGGGAAGCATTTCGGCATTCGCCGGGAGTGATTTGGGGAAATAATATTGGAGTTAGGGTGGCCAGTTCCATTTCTCCTTATCTTACCCACATAGGTAATCCTATCGGGTTATGGAGACCTACAGTTTAACGTGGAATCAGAACGTGTAAGCTTCCTGGTGACCTTCAGATCACAGAGCACAGCCACAGGTGAAGGTTGGATTAATAAGGACCTTTGAAATCCCCCTCTCCCCCACGACAGCGATTCTAACCAGGGGCCTTTCGATCACCATTTAGATGCCACTGAGCCATCAGACCACTGTTTAAAAAGTACACTGAACACTGTTAAACTGGAACATACATATATCTTATTTGCTAAAGCACGTGAATGCACTTAATTATTAAATGGTTTATGATGAATAGTTTATCATTAAATTTTGACAAAACGCTTACTGTGAAGTTTAGAACATAGTGTACATCTGCTGGAAATAGATTAAAAAAAAACAACATTCAAGTGAATCAACTCAAGAAACTGGAAGGTTAAAATTTTAGCTCTGCATATCTATAAAAATTAAAACGGAATATGTATATTATTGATTTACTACAAAACCTGAGTGCAGAAGTGTTTTATTAATAATTAATAACTAGGGTAAACTTAATCTTGTTTCACCCTAAGTGTTCACTGTGAAAATCTTTTGAGCTTGATCAAACTAAAATATTGATAGACTATTTAACACGGTCACAGAAGATAGCGCTATAGTATTGTTTCAAAAGTAGCGGTTGCTAGACTCGGACTGGCTGAAAGACAACCTTGATTTGTAAATTCAGTGAATGTATTCTGACAGTTAATTTCATAGCTGATGTTTAGCTATTACACTTTGCACATAACCTCTAATTTCTAACAACTAAACTGAAGAATGTGTAAGATTCAACAAGAAATTGAAAGAAATTTTTTATTGTCAGCTCCATCCACTATATTGAAAAATATCTAACGGAAACAACAAATTGAATTTTGTGATAGAGAACCGTAAAATAATTTAATGTTGATAATAATGACAATTTTCGTCTGTAACAATTAATGTAAAACATTTTTACGCCTTACTACATTCTGCCGTAAAAAATCTCGATGGGAAAAATGAAATAAGATGAATGTACAGTGCATTTACATTTTTACCTTGAACTAGATTAATGTTCACTTTGATCCCAAGTATGACTAGCCGATATCGGACAGTTCATGACGTTATTTTCAAAACCGATAGCAAAACCAGAAAATAATTACACTTAACTACTTACACTCACACATTTCCATAACATGTACATGATTTATAGTTGATTAGCGTACTGATGATTGTACTGTTTCTTATACTATCAGATTAAACACTACTGTATTGTAATTCTTTAAAAGGTAATTCGAATAAAAAAATTCGCAAAAAATGCACAAAGATTTTTAGAATTGAGTTTACAGGCAGATTATAACATAGTAGAGCAGAGTACATTAGCATTAAAACGCATCTTCTACGTCTTTCTGCTCTATAATTTTTATGTTATAAAGAGCGTTAATTTGAAAACTGAAGTAGAAAGTACTTACTAAATCAGATATCGATGAATTGTGTAGATTCAATAATTATCATCTAATTTAGTAATTTTAACACTTACGGTTTCTTGCAATATTTCTGGCTGTTTCATTTAAGAAATCTGCACGTAAGAATAATATTTTCATCCATATTCGTAATGATCTAAGAGACGGATTCACAGTACAATGAAAATTTTAATTACGGCGGAACAGATTCAAATTTAATTTGTTTGTTAACACCGTTTTTGACTTAATTTTCTAATGTTACCGTCTGGATTAATTAGCTACGTCTATGTTATGTTGATACATATTATTTACTTCTGACAGAAAAAAGTTACAATGCAAATAAGGATAGTTTAGTCATGAATTACTAGAAGGTCGGAAGCTTTAAGTTCTTTTTGACCATAGTTTTACTGTTAATTTTTGTTTCATTATCTTCAACCACGTTCCCCAGAATATAGAAAAATGACGACATGGAGAAAATCATGCGATAGTTACGTATTCACATCTTTTGATGAAGTTCATTTTCAGCTTTCTTTTAGTTCATTCACTCAAAACTTTTTTATCTGGTATTCCTAATAGCATCAGTACCAGTAAATGAGGTTCATTTCTTTATGATTGCGCCTAATTAAATTATTCAAATGTTACCATCTCTTCTTCATAACCAGTGTTTGATCTGCAGGAACAAGATAACATTTTAGATCGAAGTTTGTCCTTTTTAAATCTTGGACGGAGCTCAATTAAGAAAACAGTGTTGCCACTGTAATTTCTACTTTTAATTGGGCTTTACAGTTCGTCGAATCATCAGAGCCGAGAGAGGCTCTTGGACAAGGAAAAGCAAAGCAATTGAACATGAGTTTTATGAAGGAACCATTCCTGCATTCGCATGGATTCCGTGAAACCATGAAAAGCTAAAACCAGTATTGCTCGTTTAAGTTATATCTCTGTTAATGTTGTGTTCGCATTTGCACTATGTATTACGTAATTGGTAATTGATTAGAGCATTCATCTACTAAAATAATTCCTTGTTAGCACGCAGAGAAGAGTGTTGTTAGGCACAATTTAAAGTAAAGCTTACCTGGTCTTCGAACATGTGTTTATCTTCCTTCATTCGTTTCTCAATCAATATTTTCCGTTGCCCCCTTCCTCAATATTCACACGAAACCATTATAATGCGAACACTCCTGTTTGTTGCCTTATCTGCTTCCTGTATTACTAATTTAACAATTCCAGCTTCCATAAGTATGTGAGTTAGCACCTGATATTTGATTTTTGTAAGTTTCGTTTAAAATTTCCTTTATCTATGCATCATTTCGAATACAACGAGAGATTTAATTCTTAATCTTATCAAACAAAAATAGGTTTCAAGAGGTTCTGTTTTTCTTCTTTAAATCGAACGTTTCAGATTAACTTCCACAACTATCATATTTCAAACAAAATATCTCTAAGTCAATCTTTTTTTTTTTTTTTTACTAAAAAGATTCTTTTTCTTTTTTAAGAATGTTTTCACTACCGAGATATTTATGTTTGTAACGCCTTCTTTGCTTCACCCATGCAGCACTGGGTTCTACGAATGCATACTCAAAACGGTCTTTGTGGTATTTATCTGAATATTTGATAGTGGAAGTTCTGATTTTTAATGTAGGCTGTTTTTACTAAGTTTTACGTCCTTGCAATCTCTTGCTTTTTGTAATCTGGTGCAGTTTTGATTTCTAATACTACTAACCTTCAGTTACAATAGTCTTTTATTATATACATTTCCACTTCTACACTTGAGGGGAGAACGTGGGTTCTATTCCCGTTAGGGCTATCCGTTTTACCATAGATTCACCAAATCACTTCATATGAATGGTGGGAAGTATGCTTCGAAGCAATATAGCCGATATCCTTCCCTTCCTTCTTCACAATCCTCTCTCGGCTGAAATGAACTTGACGTCGACAAAGCGTAAGGCCCTAATTTTGTGTGTATAAATTTTTCTACTTTGCACATAGTTATCAGTTATATTCAGTTCCTGTGCATCAGGTTGACACTAACTAGCCTGTAGCCATTATAGAGGCACATAAAATAAAATATCTACTCCCTTTGATTGGTTATTTCTGGTACTGTTTGCCCACAAGCACAAATGCGAGACGAACATTGATTGGGTATTCTGGTATTTTTTGTCTACAGATTCTCCATTTTAACTTCACAGCCAGGACACAGAACGAACGATTCTCGTGTGAGAAGTAATATTTCTCATTTTTATGGACTGTGGTAGTAAGATATCTCATGATCAGGGATATAGTCTTTATACTTAACAAGATGTGCCTGATGTAATCACAATCACATACCAGAAACATCAGGCAAATTAAAGAAAAAAGAATTCTATGAGGTGGAGTGTCTTGAACTGTTCTCCTTTCTTCTTGCGACGCGTCCTTTTGATTGCTCAGTTCTAATTAAGATAGATATCAGATAGATTAGTGAGTGTTGCCATCTCCCTGTGAATTGCGTAGCCTTTGTGCTAATTTGCTTTGTATTATTATCTTAACGAAACGCGTATTTCTGAACCAGGAAGTTAATGGTATGATCAAAGAAAGTCACCAAAAAAACCATTATCAAACCTATAATATTTTATCCATGATGGATCAGTGGAACTCCGTGACTGTTATATCAATTTTCATTATCAAACCATTAACATAGGATTTTAAAGTAGGACCAAATTTCACTAACTATTGGAAGAGATTATTAATTACACCAGGAGATTCGAGAAAAGGGGCAAAGTTCACGGAAAACACAATAAATGAACACAAAACCCGTAGTGGAATGTGTTGACGCTAACTGCTGGAAATTTGTCTCAAGTGGTGACGAAATGAAAGCTGGACAGATGTTGGTTAGTAGAAATGCCTGATGACAGGCGGATCCAACGATTTTTTTTCTTTTTTTTGCTTAGTGTTTTATTGCCTATCTACTTTGGGGTAATCAATGTTGGCAAACGATTCGGACCAAGGAACTGGAAAGAATTCATCCATGGCCTCTTTGATGGAACCACCCTGGAATACGCTGAACTGGATTCTTGAAATCAAGAAAAACAGAAATCCACATGGTTCAGCGGGAAGAGTGAGAATGAAGAAGGAGAATACTGCACGATGCAAATAAGACATAAATAATTATACATAAGAAATTAATTAAAAAATTTAATTCTATAAGACTATATAGGCCTATATGGTATGTTTGAGAGAAACTACAGCAATAAAGGAAAACACTAAATAATTATAAAAATATGTTTCATCAGTTATAACAATGAACAACGCAAATGAGACGCTGATACGGCCGTTATATTAAAATTAAAAAAATCAGCTTTATGCTATGGACACGGTGCCGTTGACCATTTTCCCGTAAGGTTAATGAAATGGATGGAGAGATTCAAATGTTTGAAAGAGTAGGATGTTGTCGAGATGCACCTGTCGAGCTTCAAAAGGCAGTGTTCTCTTTGACAAAAGGAAGCAGCGCTTGTACCGACAAGTGATGGGGATGTCCTTGTTCACTGTTGGAGGTCCTCGCTCTACGCTTGAGGGGAGGAAGGAATTTCAATTTGGTATTCAGCTAGTGTCCTCCCGGACAAAGCGCAGCGTGTCCAAACACGAGCCACCCTTTCAGCGGTCATTCTGAAGGCAGAGAGCTGCACAGCTATCCGTAAAAGCGAGTCACAAAGTTACGACAATTCGTGGTCTTTCTTCGCTTACATTTTAACGACCAACTGATATACGACGGGTGTAGCAGAGTTTTAACCACCGCTGGTTTGTTTTGGTGTTACGTCGTTCTTGATCGAAAAATACGAGAATAACTGTCTCTTGCATTGGGAGCGTGAACAAACTACGTGGCTCGGTCCAGGGGAGGAGGGGTTGGCTGGAAGGCTACGCTGGGGTACGTGGGGAGGGAGGGGGAGGGGTTCCGAGGCAGGTAGCTTTCCTTTCATAAAATTTTTCACAGTTAAAATGAGGAACAGAACACACAACAGCATGTGTTCCTTCGTTTAATTATTTCCGTAAGTAATTTAAAATAGTATGGAGAAAACAGAACAAAATGTCTTCTGGAATGAAAACAGGAAAAAGCTACGTACTACGTGAGGATGAGGGGGGGAGGGGGTAGAGGCAAAGCTACGCAGGGCTACGTGGGGGGGAAGGTGGTTCACAGGAGGCCAAAATGGAGCTACGTGGTTTATGCACGCTCCCATTGTGACTATCTATTGATCACTAGTTTAATTGGAAAACCTTTCGTCACCTTTCTGTGAACACCGAGCTCTGTTGTACTTGTAGCAAACAATTTTTTTTAGTGCAAAACGTATAATTTTCGATTCGGGAACTAGATAATTACGAGAAAATATGAGAAACTCTAATCTGTACGGACGGTTCGCCACGCCAGAAATTTCTTTCTTGGTCCGTCCCAATGTCCGTCATAATGGAACTTTAACCGGAATGTCCAAACTGAATCGAATTGCCATTAAGAAATTGCATCAATCAGGAGAAAATTTAATGGGGATAGTATTTTAGCTCATTGGGTAAGGTGCTTAAGTGGAACGGTGTAGCGGACATGATGTCCTTCGCGATAAAATCTTCACGAGTGTACCGCCGGATTATGTTGTGAAAACAATGACCACTATAGATATTTTTGCACCTGAGGAAGATGGAGGAGCTACTCGTCTAGAACACAGTTTGGAGTTACTTCTTTGCAATCACACACTGTGAAGGTCTCCATTTTTACATGATTTTTTTTAAACAAACAATTTCTCTTACTGTCTTTTCACATACCAGCTTCAGGTGACATTCAATGTTTGTCGTACCGTTCAGCTCATCTTAATTCCAGCTTCAAAACAAATTACAGTCCGTAATATGAGAAACCTCTTACGTAAGCAGGGAAGCAGGGCCGCATTTAGGTTCTCTGGGCCTCTAAGCTATACTGGTGGTGCGGACCTCCTGTCGCTTACCTGTAAATTTTGAAATATTCCAAATTTGGCCCAAAAAATTTATGAGGGACCTTCTTTTAGCTCTATTACTGGCCCAGGTGGGAGATCCAGGGTGGTGGTATGGGCCCCCTCTTTGTGATGCGGGCTCCCCTTTGTGGTGCGGGCCCCTAGGCTACAGCCTATGTAGCCTATGCTTAAATGCGGCCCTACAGGGAAGATTAATTGAAGATCCTTAAACACATTTATTCCACTGGCCGAAATTATAGATATTTGCAAACACTGCCATGAATCCTATAAATGGTAGATTTATGAGGAAAACCTTAGTTATTAAAACCAATTCAATTTTGTAGCTTTGGGAATAAAAGGAGAATGTTGCCTGAATTTAGGTGGAAATGTGCAGTGCAGATAGTATTTTCCAAATTAAAAGTAATACAGGGCGTTCGCCGGAAAACGCTACCCTCCCAGTCTGTTGCCGTCGGCAACTTGCTCGGTCAGTGCCGCCAACCGGCACCGTGAATCACCGCACTGTTTAACACCTCCGCTGCCCCAACAGTGCATTGCAGTGACCCTTACATTGTTAAGAACGGTTTCTTTGCATTGTAGATAGTTTGTGACTTCAGTCTCTTATTAATCAGTGTTGTGAATAAACGTTTCTTTGCGGTTTGGCTGGTTTGGGGCTTCATACTCTTATTAATCTGTACCGTGTTTGAGTGTGAGTAAAATTATGGTACGTTACAGTTTGCAACAAAGAATATTTCTCTACGATACATATGTGAAGAAGAAGTCGTTTAAAAAGTGTCACAGTAAATTTCGTCGCGAATTTCCTGGCTCTTTACTGCCAGCTAAATCAACAATTCTGCGTCTGGTTAAAAAAGTAAGAGAAACGGGTTCATTTTTTAACAAAAAGAGACTGTCGGTCAACCGTATTCTCACAGAGGAGAAAATTGACGATATCGCTTTTCGACTAGAACAGTCACCCAAAAAATCATTAAGTCAGTTACGGCAGCGTGTGTCTCGAAATATGTTCAGAAGATGTGAAATGTGTATTACACAAGAGGGTCAACACTTCCAGCATCTTTTATAAGGTAAGCTAATGAATTACGTCACATTTAAATGCTTAGCACACAAGTTTATGAAGTTTATGAAGCGTAATTATTATGAAATAGTCCGCGGCCGACGGTCGAACAATGCCGGAAACTGAGCGCTCGCTCGCCGGGAGCAGTTTCTTCCTTGTAGCGCTAACAGAGGGTTGCGTTTCCCGGCGAACGCCCTGTATTAAACGAACAGTAGGTTACAGCAAAATTTGAAAATCGTCTAAAAATCATATTCAACGTTACTAATATTCGACTACTACAAAATTTACGACTTAGAAAAGAAGCTATGAAATAATTTAGTTAGTGAAGTTTATATAACATGTCCACAGTTTTAGGCAAAAATGATAAATAACTACCTTTGTAGTTCGGCGGCTACATACTACTTCCTGAAATGAACGGCAGTAGCCACGTGGTAATAAGAAACATCGAACACACTTCTGCCTGGCAGAGTATTTGTATTAGTAACTGTAAGCGGGCAGTCACCCCAGAAGCGCTCAATATCGATCTGACAGACGAGCCATTTTAATCATTCAACTACTGTACGTTCCGCCTGTTTCCTGGCGCAGTTGAGGGGTGTAAAGGAAAACAGTGGTGTAATGGATGAAAAGTCGCATTTAACCATGATGTCACCTGGATCTCATCAAAGGCGTATATTAGTGATGAAGCATGGAAAGATATTGGAGGAAGAATTATGAGAAGTGTATAGAAGGGAAAAGATTACCATGACTACAAGGTGGCACTCGATTTCAGGCATAAGGGTGTCGAAAGATGTTCTTCCGTAGATCAGGGATTGGAATAATTTAAATGAAAGATGATAAATAATTTACCAAAATCGATGAAAGAATTTAAAGTTGAAATTTGTAGGGGGTATCAGTAGGTGGGTACTGGAAAGGGCAAAAATGGGTATGTGAGGAAATTGTCATTGGAGTATGGACTCCATCGCAAGTAAATTAAATTAATATCAATATCCATTTTTAGATTAACCTTAACGACCAGTGAGAAGATTCCTCATTGTTAGACGGGAGTAATTTTTCAGAATTGTGAACAGTAAGGAAAACTTGCTTTATCCAAAACGAGATGAACAACATGAATGAGCATCCAACATCAGTCAGGAATAACTTTGATGAAGATTACCTCATCACTGAATTTCACGTTTGCTTACAACCTGCGGAAACCGCTAACGACACTAAAATTGTTGTCAGAATCTTTAGTAGCAAAACCACAGTAACATATAGTAACAACGAATCAAATCTGTCGCTAATGGACAAAGTAACCAGTTGACATCTCCTGCAACTAAACTCTCATTACTGCCTCCAGTTAGGGCATAACAAACTACTTGTGTGGGTACCTGTCTCCTGTCCACCCCATGTGAATATGGGGCCATCATTTCAGCTCTGCTGTCTTAGGCCAGATACACACGGACAATACGTTAATTGTAAATAGAAAATCCGTGAAGTGCGCACGCAAAGTTGAAACCGTGGAACCTCAAACACCACGCAATCGATAGTTCGACCCGGAGCAATAACTCATCGACCTTCGAGCATCGATTTGACCACTCTTAAGAGGTCATGACTGGTCTGTTACTGTGTATTTCGTCGCCTTCAATCAAGAACAATCACCCCTAAATCTGCGTAAAATGCCGTGCCAAAGACTTTAAGTCATTTAATAGTTCAGCAAAGTGGGGAAAGAAGTGGCCAAAGCCTTTTGTAAACATGAGATATGACTGACTGTTTAGAGTTCCACATTTGTTGCTAATGTTTTCTTGGCTATCTGGGTGGAATCGCAACATTTTTTTTTTTTAAACTTAATGTTTCTGTGGCTACATTAACACAGAATGACGTTGATGAACTTACGGCCGGTAGTGTAGCCGTCCGATAAGGATGCCCTAAGGATGGCTCTCGTTATTTGAATGTGCTCCAGTAAGAATAATCGCATGAAGGATTGGTAGATGAAGACGAAATATGGAATATATGAAGGAGATATCTAAGGACATAGGTTGTAATGAAGTATCTGGAGGTAATAGTACAAAGCAACATGAAATGGGACTTGCATATAACTTCCGTCGTAGGTAAAGCTACTTCTAAATTACGATTCATAGGTCGTATGCTGAAGAATTGTAATGCTCATCCAAAGGAAATAGCGTAAAAAACACTAGTGCGTCCGCATCTGGATTAGTGTTGTGGAGTTTGGGATCCGTTTCGCAAGGGTCTGATTGACTCAGTGGAGAGGGTACAGAGGAGAGCCGCTCGATTCATGACTGGTTGCTACAGCCCTTATGAAAGCGTCACAGAATTGATACATAGATTGGGCTGGGATCGTTTGGAAGATAGACGACGTCATTTGCGTTTGAATTAATTGGAGAATATGCGAAATTCTATGACCTACGAGTGCAGTCAACCTATTTGGGTCACATTGACCGGAGGGATAAGATTCGAGAAATAAGATGCCGTACTGGTGCTTTTAGGTATTCTTTTTTTCCTCGTGCTATTCGGGATTGGAATGCGCAGAATTAAGATTGGTGCTTAGCACACTCTGCCACCCACAATGTTTGTGAATTGCAGAGTATGGATGTAGATGGATGTAGATGTATGTTGTGAAGAAGGGATTAACTAATCGATAGAGATGGAGGATTGCATCAGACCAATCGAGAGATGGATGAAAAAAAATTGAACAGTCGCAGTGAGATCAACAGTCAACGAAAACGTAACAACCAAAATTTCACTTGTATTTACGGGTTGTGGCGACAAGGCGAGCCTGTATTTCAGGAGTACTGCAAATATGGATGAGGCTAACAAGTAAGACACCGAAGTAAAGGAACTGGCCGTCCTATCTCTGAAAGTCGTTGGCCTAACAACCTACCTGCCGGACAATCAAACTCCACATTTGTGTTTTGTTTATAATAAACAGACAGCTGATGAGAAGAGTCTGGTGGAGTTTGAAGTTGTGGTGCTAACCTTGCCTGCAGCGGGAATGCTTCCTGCACCGTGCAGTGGACCACAGGCGGCTGGTCGTAAGTCTCCAGTAGCCAGCCAGCCCCTGGGGAACTAACAGCCACGTGCCACTCGGCGCGATATCCAGCACTCCAGAGAGCCTGATATGGAACATAATCTCGCTTTTTATTTTCGGTTGTCCCAAGAGATTACACTGTCTTGTTTCTTCTTCGTCTCTCACTTTTGCAACTGACACTTGATGTTTCTTTTGCTGGCCTCGGTAATACAGGGTTACTACAAAAGAATCATTCACTTTCAAAATCCTATTTATCACAAAGTATTATATTTACAAATATGATTGATATATGAAAATAACCACAAAATATCCAAGTTTTATGCTCACTCTCAGATGTTCTATGTGTGCCCCCTTGGTCACATGACACACATCCAAGCCGTAGCTCAATTCAAATGTTCATCAATACATCACTGATCAATTTCTTCAGCTCTTCTATCGTTTTTGGTAGTGGGGAAATGTAAATAATGTCCTTGATGTGTCCTCAAAGGAAGAAGTCACACGGCGTTAATGCCGCAGACCTGGGAGGCCAGGGTAAGAAAGCGAGGTCATCATCACCAACACGACCAATCCAGCGATGCGGGAGTTCATGTTTCAGGAAAGCACGAACATCGAGGTTCCAATGAGGGCGTGTTGGTAGACAAAATCCGTGGGATCTTCGGCTAGTTGCGGAAACAACCATTAATGCAACGTGTCTAGGTAAACTGAACCATTCACAGTCTTCACAATTAAAAAAAAAAAAAAAAACGGCCCATACAACTTTGTTTTTGAAATTCCACAAAAAACATTGACCTTTGGTGAATCTCTTTAAATTTTCACAAGTACACGTTGATTTTCAGTACCCCATAATCGAACATTGTGACGGTTCATCTTTTCCGGTTAAATGGAATGTCGCTTCATCGCTGAATATCAACCCATCAGTGAAAGCGTCATCCTCTAATTCTTCCAGCATTCTGATGCAAAAGTCAAATAATCACCTGGTGTACAAACTTCGATATTTTGTGGTTCATATATCATATTTGTAAGTATAACACCTTTAAATAAATCGGGTTTTGAAAGTGAATGATTCTTTTGTAGTAACCCTGTATAGTGACTAGTGCACTGCCGTCATGTTCGACGTTTGAGAGATTCGAAAGCGTCCAGGTTTCTTTTCTCAGTTTTCCATAATTTTTTGGACAATTAACATACGAGCAAGTCGTTAATACTGTTACGGGAGCAAGAATACTTTGGGAGATCACTTCAAAGGCGAATCTCGTCTCTACATATCCAAATCTGTAAACGGATTGTATCTGTTTCTTTGAACTGGCATCACGTAAATACTGCCGAAACAATTTGGATTGAGTTCTCTCACTTTGAAAGCTTATGCTCTAGCTTAAAATCCGCGTTACATCTTATGTCTCTACGTGACGAGGGAACGGAGCGAGCAGTGATAAGCCATTCGTAGTCCGAACAGATATCCCCCAAAGATTCTTAATATAATTCCAGCCAGACATTGCTCAGTCAACAAAAAAACTCCAATATAACTAAAACTTTTAGGATTTGACATAAAATTGCTCAACAACTTTCGAAAGTTAATATTTGTTTATTATGGATATTTTGAGGCACGACTACATGAAATTTTTACAATCATGGCCAGAATCTGTACACACTGTAAAAGATATCGCGTGTTGTATTTTGATAGTCTGTTTATTTACATAAGGAAACGTTTGTTATGCCACCTCGAAAGAGATCTAACTTAATTCAAAGCATAATAATGCAAATTAGTTTTTGTGTCACTGTTAGTTGTTTTGTCACTAAAAAAAGCTTATGCTTTCACGAGACTGTGGTTTTTCGTTACGTCTGCGAATTTTTAACAGGCCTTTACGAAATTGCGAAATGTCACACTGAAGAATTTACAGTAGTAATAAACGTATTTACCGGGTGGTTATAATTAAACTTCCCTATTTAACACGTTATAACATGGAAATTAATTACCGTATGAGTACCAAACTTGGTAGCATTAATGTCAAGGATAAGGGGAAGAGAAATAATGCAGAATCAATTGAATTGAAACACTTTTAATGGGCTGCTACGGTACATCATACCATTACATACCGGTACCATTACTGCTACCAAAAGGGCTCAATATGGCACCCATCAGTGTCCAGAAGAGTCTGAAAGCGCAGGATTGCATTCTGCACAGCAGAACGAAGCATGTCTGTAGGTATTCTTGCTACCTCTCTTGATATGCTCCGCTTCAGATCAGCATATGTGTGAATGTTCCCCTGGTAAACCCTGTCCTTCAAGTAGCCCCACAACCAGAAATCACAGGGAGTGAGGTCAGGTGCCGGCCAAGCATTTGGAAACCATAGGCTGAAAATTAGATCGTTTCCAAATGTGTTTCGAAGAAGATGTTGATGATCACGGCACCTGGTGGCCATAGTTGGAACTGGACGGTGGCACTGTGACGCATGGAAATCATGCACCCCATATTCTGGACAATAATCCTACCAAGTATGGTACTCGTATGGTAATTAGTTTCCGTGTTATAACGTGTTAAATAGGGAAAGTTTAATTATAACTACCTGGTACTTTTTTTTCTTTTGATAGTACTATTCGCAATTTGTGATATTTCGATAAAATTTTCACTGTTCGAACGTTTCGTATTAACTTAAAATATGCTCCAGGAATTTCTTAGGTTAGTATTTGTGGGCCTCTGGTGAAATAAAAATTTATCCTCAAACATGTAGGCCATTACGGGTGAAGCTGCAGACAAATGCCATTAATTTAAAACAATAATACCAATTAAAAAAAGGGAGAGGCGATCTTGTGTCATGTCGGTAACGTTTGTGTCATCACGTTTTTAATGGTGCAAACTTGAATTTTGAATCTATGCTTAACACATTTATAACTGGTTCAGTAACATAAGTTTGCACAGTAAGCGATATAATAGGAGAAGTGTGAGGAATACCTGTAAGCTTAGACAGAGTAGTAGGAACGAAATTCATTTTGGATTTTGTAAAGTTCACAAACCATTTGCTTTTGTGATTTTCGTGTAAAGTTTATCCACAGTGAAAGTTGACGTCGGTGCTCATACTATAAAATATCAATGTAATGGCTTTAGAGTATCTAGGTCCACTCCCGACATATCGTAAGGGGGCATCCATAAATTACGTGAGGTGTTTTTCCGGATTTTTGGACCCCCCCTCCCCCCTGGTGAGATTTCGTGAGATCTAGCCGGACCCCCCCCTCCCTCTGGTGAGATCTGGTCCGTGAGACCCCCCCCTAGAAATCGCCCCGAAAACTTTTTTTTAGGTCACACCCTAACTTTTTTGACGAAATGCCCTCCTAAAATCGACTTTGCCGCAAATTTGAGACCTTTTTTTTCTTTTTTTTGCTCTACTGTCCCCAAATTTTTCGCAAAATCTCACGTGAGATTTCCGTAGACCCCCCCCCCCCTCCCCCTTGGTGAGATCTGGTGAGGATTTCGCCGGACCCCCCCCCTCCCCTATTTCACCTCACGTAATTTATGGATGCCCCCTAACTTTGGAGACATTTTTTTTTATTTATTTTACTTTTTTTTTAAAGCTTTTCTGACGTTTAAGAGGGCAGAAATCTGAGCAGACTATAGCTTGACTCAAGCCCCCCTCAAGCATTATCCCCAAACCAAGGTCCACTCAATCCCCCCCTCCCTCCCCTTCAAACCAAAATCCTGGATCCGCTCCTGAGTTTAGTTTATAAACATTCTGTGGAGTGCAAGAAGTGGATTCGTGTCTAATCCGCCTTTTAGATGTCTCTCTCATTTGCCTATCACTCCATTAAGCGAGTGGTCGACGGCTTAGAGCAAATACGTCCGCGCTGGTGTTAGGATAGCTGGGATGGAACATTATTTTAGGGTCTCTGTAAACCTTATCTCTCGAGGTCATGTTGCTGCCACTGACAGCTCTTCGTTAAAAATCAGACCTCGCATTCGCGGGGACGTGGTTTTGAATCCCAGTCCGGCCATTCAGATTTGGGTTTTTCATGGCTTCCCCAAATCACTGCGAGTGAATGCCGGGATGGTTCCTTCAAAAAGGTCACGGTCGAATTTCTTCCCGTTCCATGATACAAGTTCTTTCCCACCTCTAATGACCTCGACGTCGACGAGGCGTAAAGCCATAAACAAACAAAGGAAAAAAACAAAGACAGCTCGCCCTACATTTGCTCTCTCTGCTAAAGTGCTACAGCTAACATCGGCTGGGGTACACCTCTACCTGTCATCTCCTAGTGTTATTTGGTAATAGCTTATTTTTGTTTGTAAACAGATGTAGCTCATGGATGATATGGTCACTCCGCTTTATTCAAGATACAGCTATCTGGCCAACATGTGTTCAATCAGCCCGACACAACGCTCGCTTCATATCTCCATGAGTGCAAAATACGTGACTACACATTATAAGATTCTCTACTGAAGTGCTCCTGTAGTTATCTACTGTTGCATCAACTTTTCACAATTGAAACATAAATATAATTACTTTTTTACATTGTTTCGTCGTCTTTTCAACCATGTAAGTGAGTATAATTACACTACCCTTTTTGATAAGATATTTTCCTAGTTTTGAAATGTTTCTAACTGTTCGGACTAAATGTATTACAGACTTCGACATCAGAACCCTGGCTTGACGTAACCATTGCACTTAATCCCCCACCGTTTCTACTTACAAAAAGTGTGCTTGTTTGTAGGTTGTTTCAATGTAACTGTCTCCCTTTGATATCTGATACATTCTCAGTTAGATTCTCCAATTCTGGAAGCTTCAAACTCTCAATTTTAGAGCGCAGATTGTGGTGTCCCTTCAGTTTTGGCTTCAGTTCACTGGATATACTTAACATTTATAACTGTGCCTTAAGAGTTTAGAAAACATCGAGTTCTTTAGATAATTCTGCCACATTGGATTCGCGACAAGAGAGCCTAAGCACCGATTCTTTATTTTGCGTCTCACTTTTGATCGGGAAACAGCTCAAGGAGTATAGACCTCATTTTTCAGTTTTCACGTAACAAAAATTCCAGTAAAAACGAATTTCATATTAATAGTGCACACATCTTTTCCCTTTCTTTACAACCTTTCGACAACGATCAAATTTCATGTTAATTATTTTTTAGTGAAGAAAGTAAATACATACACAAAACAGAAAATGTACTTTGTTGAAAGTTCAAAACAGATATCTTTAATTGTAATGCAAGAAAATTTACACAAACCCCGCTTTTGTCAGAGTGTCAAATAAACAAAAGCTATTTTAGACCAAACATGTGAGTGCAACGTTGGTTTCTCTGTAAATGAAAAATATTTCCTTTCTGCGTTATTAGTCAACCTAATACCCAATCATCAAAATGTACCTTAGGCTCTCCCAACAATCTTTTCTCCCACAACCTGCTTTCCAATGACACCCAACCAAACTCATTTATCATGTCAGCTACTGATAGTGTTCTGAGGTAATATGAGCAAAGAAATCTTGCTTCATTTTTGGTGGTGCTTAAACGCACTCGGCCGAACTTGAGATGAAAATATACGAGTTAAATAAAAGATATAGGTGAAAGTATATAAAAAATAATGAGACGAAATAAATATTTACTGTTGCATAGTGTTCCTGAGCCTAGATGTCAACGATTCACAGAATTGTATCATATGAGAGCTACTGCACCTCCATGTCAGTGTTTAAAGCGCTAAGCAGAAATCATGTAGAATAGTTAAATATTTACATACTGAAGAGCGTCTCTGAAAATGGGTCACGCACCACGTATCAGGGTTCTGCGGCGCATTATTTATAAGCCAAGACGAGTTGTTTGAAAGCTGTCGTTGATTATCGTGATTGACCAACACGCTGCCTCCTCGATTGAAAACGTCAGAAGTTTGGACCACAGAACTTGACTTCCAACTTACCTAAGTAATTGACTCCAAACATTCCTACAATGTTGGTGTTTCGGCCTATCTTTCTGTTTACCATTATTGTTCCTCCTTCTTGCAAATATTTTTTTTTTTTGTTTGTTAGCACATACGCTTCATATTTTTTTAGACTTCTGTAGTGTCATAGCTAACACACATACATAAATAGTTATTGATTTGAATTTCTAAATAGATTGTATTGACTTATATTACTATCGAATTGCAGTTTGCTTATTAATAGTATAGGTAGGTTAAAATGTTTTTCCGAACAAGCCCAATGTTCCACTGTATGTTATTTGTACGAAATCATGTGAGAAAAATACAGTGGATCACAAAACTGGTATTGGAAACATTTGAACCTACAAGTACTGATTATAAGCAATGTAAGTAACCATAATATTCACACACACACACACACACATACATATATAGTATATAGATATAGATATAGATATAAGATCTAAAGACGCATAAAGCTGGACTGGAGAGCATACGGAAGAATATTTTCATAGTTTTTAAATCTAACATGCCAGTACATCTTAAAAAACAGATATTTGAACAATGTGTATTACCGGTCCTCACATACGCCTGCCAGACTTGGACCCTAAATAGTTACACGAAGCAAAAATTGAGAACTGCCCGGCTAAGTATGGAAAGAGCAATGTTAGGGTTTACAAGAAGAGACAGGAAAAGGGCCGTGCACATTCGTTCAGTAACTAAAGTAACAGACATCTTAAAAAGAATTATGAACCAAAAATGGCAATGGGCTAGTCATATTGCTTGCAAAAGAGATGAAAGATGGACTACGGCAGTACTGGATTGGATACCAAGGAACCAGGAAAGAGCAAGAGGAACTCCTCCGGATTGCTGGGATAAGGATATACGTCGAGTTACAGGCGTGAACTGCAAGAGGGTATCTCAAGATCGATCAGCCTGGAAAGAACTACTACAAAACTTTGTATTAATTCTAATATATAGCTCATTAGATTTAAAGAGGCTACATCCTGAAATAAAGTTTGATATAGCTGCAATAATAATAATAATAATAATAAGAGTATACTACACTACTGTTTGTGAAAATTGTTACACTCAGAAGGAATAGTCTGAAGCAATTCGAAATCAGAGTCTAGAACAGTGAAACGATAGTAAGTTATTAAGATTGCAGAGATACGGTATTCACACAGGCACTGAAGACGAAATGCGTATGCCATAAAATTATTTTATTTAATTGCAAGAATAGTTTCTCTTTATATATTCCGAAAAAAAGGTCACTCGCTACAAATTCGTTTAGCTTCTCTCTAAACTGTTTGCCTTGTATTGAAAGCTCAAATTTTGTCTTAAATACTACTTTCAACTATCATCATCTTAAACAAATAATTCGTTGAAATCACAGGAAAAGACCTAGAAGATTTTCTGCCATGCAGTCTCCAGGAATTCAGAGATTCTCATATTAGAGTCAGGCCTGTCAGCAAACTTGTCAGAAGATGACAAGACATTTATCATCCTTTGATCATCTGTAGTATCAGCTGGAAGGTGCTTTCCTCCGAATTGAAACTGAGGTAAATCCTGCTTTGAACGTAGGGGAATGTTGGTAGGTAGGTTAATGCATCCATCAGCAATAGGCTGAAGTGTCATCAGATTTGTGGACATTTGCTTTGATTAATCAACAACGGGATCGCAGAATTATTCTTCTTTTAGTTAAGAATTTTATTCAGTTAGAGGAAAATTTTATTTTATAACAAGTAATCATTACGCCACATTTATCATCCTGAACTCAAGATAAAATTTAGAACCTGACAGAATATTTTCCTCTTTAAAGACATGTTTTTCCACTTTTCAGTCACATTTCTTCTTTTTTCAAACAAAACGCAAATAAAGTAAAGATTTTATGATTATTTAAAGAGATATGTTGCTTACAGATTACAATTATTGACGAAATTTTATACCCAATAGAAAAATAAAATTTAATAAATTTGTAGTATTAAAATTATTGGAATGAAGGACCAAGATGAAAGTAAAATTACATTTAATACGATTAAGTTCATGCACTGAATAGTAGGCTATTATTACGCATACAACAAATATTCCACGTTATAAATCCACAAGCAAAAGAACTTTCGGCCGTCCAGTGGAAAGAAGATGGTACATATTTTGGTAGACGTTAACAGTCCTTCCGGGACCATTACATGACGGAATGTATGCCACAAATGTGATATGCGGAGGCATATCTACCCGTTACTAGATATCTTAGTCGTTAAGGTTTTCAATACTTGTTTGCTGCGCCCAATCGATTCGGGTGTGACTAACCCGTCATTGAGGGTGGCTCCTGGTACGGCGCGGCGCTGCATTGCGGTCACGCAGCACGCAGGGAGCGTGCGTAGACTGGCCGTAACAGTGGTATCTAGTCACGAATCGCTGTTTATCAACTGTAAGTTTCATCAGCGGTAACTAATTACTTTAAGTTGTTTTGAAAGCCACCATTAGGTACGCGAAGATAAATTACAAATGCGTGAAACCACAGAGAATGTACAGAGAGTTTCAAATATATGCAGTCCTAAAGCAGTACGTTTAATTCTCGTAGTAAAAAAATTAGCAACGTCACGAAAAAGTTGTTTTAGGTCGGCTGGTTTTTTAAAATATCTTTTCTTATTGAATTTAAGTAGTGATGCGGTACGTATGGCACTTGGAGGTGGTTGCGTTTACCCTATCGCATCCCTTCCGTACATGTAAAAAATGTGTATTTTGAAATAATTTTAAGACAAATTTTCTTATTCTTTTCATAGTTTTCTATTATTTTTTTAGTAGTATAAATTTATAGTTACCAGACAGTTTTATCGTTGAGAAAATCTTATAAGGCCTTATAAGCGGGGACACTTCCGACATCCGACACTGCGCCTGAAGATGGAGCCGGAGGCAGGCTCCGAAACGTCGCTATCTATTTTTGCTGATTGAGTGTGGTGGGTGAGCGGTTAACGCTATGGATTCACATTCGGGAGGACGCCGGTTCGAATCAACGTCCGGGCATCCAGATTTGGGCTTTCCATGGTTTCCCCAAATCACTCCAGGCAAATGCCGAGATGCTTCGTTCAGAAGGCCATGGCCGAATTCCTTCCCGTTCCTTGGACCCAGTCCCATCCCGCCTCTAATGACCTCGACGTCGACGAGGCGTAAAGCCACAGTTAAAAAAAAAGTATTTTTACTGACGCGCTCTCCCGGTGGAAAGCCCTAGAAGATTTTACACAACTGACTCACCGAGAAAGCCTACATTCTTTCAGTTCTATCGTTGCTAAGATCGCGCCAGATGTTAAAAAAAGAATAAAAAATAAATAAAAAATTTCAAACCATTTTAGTATAGCTGAAATTTTAAAATGTTTTAGTTCTGTAAGCAAAGAGTAAAAATAAATTTAACAGACAGAGCATGAAATATTGTATTTTTGTGTCCGTCTTAAGTGTTATTTACTCATAGCTGCCCTCATACTTTGGTAAGTGATGGGTTACATTCCATATCATTTGTTATTAGTAACAAATTTATTAATTCTGTATGTGCCCTCAAGCTAATACACCGACAGTATCAAGACAACCATCTAGCAGCATGATTTTCAATGTGTGACTACAAGAAAAAGCTGTGGGGTGCAATATTTGTGGAGCTTAAAGGCCGAAGCTATGGAGACAAGTTTTCTGTTCTCCTGCCACAAATACGGCTTCGCGGCTGTAGGTCTGGAGCCAGAGGCTTCTTGTGAGAGCCAACGACAAGTATTCTGAAACTATTTACCAGGCTCTAAACACAGGTTTCAATCCTGGTTGGTTATGGCTGTGGAGATTTCATAACGCTTGTATATTTTTGAAAGACCGTGCACTATGGCAATCGTTTCAATTCAAACTGAGAAAATGTGTGATTGCGAACTGAAATCTTTGGAGATATTCTGTTGATTAAGGGCGACATGGAACTTTGTTACCCAACGAGTGAGTTGAAAGGGAGGAGTGTATGTGACACTGGCATAAAGTCAAGCTCCGGTTTCCATTTTTCTTGCTCGATTGGATTCTATGTTTCTATTCCCGCCCTCCGGGGTCATAACTCGTTTTTATTATAAACAGTTTCTGTGGGAGTAGAACATGCAAAGTGATAAGTGTAAAATAAGTGACGAGGAAGGTAGTGACGGGAAAGAAAAATATGTATCATAGAATATGAGATTGTTTAATTTAATTGTTCTTTGATTTTATGACCTTTTAAAGGAACCATCCGGTATTCCTTTGGAGTGATTTCGAGAAACCATGGAAAGCCGAAATCTGGATAGCCGAACGGGGATAGGAACCTACGTCCTCCCGAATGTCGCTCATCCACAAGGTTAGGTGGTTGTTCAAAAATCGGATCGAAATAAACTGGGTGTTTTCAACAGAAAAGAAGTGCCTGACCTCTATCATTTATTGTGGATCGTTGGTGTTGAAGTCATTACAGCTGGGAGTGAATTGTACAGATAACAGATAGTAACTCATCTTTTAAAGTAATCATCCTGTCATTTGCCTACGGCGATTTCAGAGAATCCAGGAGCACTGAAATTTTGATATTCCGATCGGGGTACGGCCCTGCGTCCTCCCGAAAGTCAGTTGCCGTTACGGATGAAAATTATTCAGAAGTTGATACAAGGCGTCAAGAAAAAAGCATTATAAAGCTGTTTTCTTTCATTATGACGTAAAAGACTGTGAACAAGAGAAGGAGTAAATTTATGTAGAGGAAATCACATGGCATTAAGTTTTATCTAAAAATACTTAAATAATGATAATAATTAATGCTAAATAAGAGTAGGAAGCAAGGAGATTTTTTTTTGTGGTTTTACTCCTCATCGTTGTCGAGGTCATTAGAGGCGAGAAAGGGCTGGGGACAACGAGTGGGAAGGAATTCGGCCTTAGGCTTTTTGAAGGAAGCGTCCCAGTATCCACCTGAAGTGATTTAGGGAAACTATGGAAAACCCATATCTGGATGCCCAGACGGGAATTCGAACCGGCGTCCTCCTGAAAGAGAGGCCAGAGCGTTACCACTCAACCACCACGCTCGGTACGCAAGAACAGAAATACGAGGCGTATTCCAAAAGTAAGGTCCGGGGTACAAGATGTCACAGATGATAGGCCTGAATGACGTTTCCCACCTGCAGCGCCATCTACCAACTCCTGGTAAATATGCAGTATTGTTGGCGTGCCGCAGTAGCCGTATATCTATTGTTGAGAGCAGTTCGAAATGGCCGCGACAATCGTAGCTCCCGCCAGTTGTGAAGTGCGCGGTGTGATTAGATTTTTGTTGGCAAAAGGATCGTCAGCTGCTGACATCCATCGCGAATTGTGTGTAGTGTATGGACCAAACATAATGAGTGAGAAACAAGTTCGACACTGGTGTCGAGAATTTCAAAGTGGTCGCACAGATGTGCACGATCAACAGCGGAGTGGCAGGCCCAGTATTCGGACCGACGACATCGTCGAGCAAGTTAACCAAAAACTGCGAAGTGATCGGCGTTTGACGATTAGTGGTCTGGCTATGGAATTCCCAAATGTTTCTAGAACCTCAATTTACAGGATTGTCACTGAAGAGCTTGGATATCGGAAGCTTTGTGCGCGGTGGGTGCCAAAACTGCTCACCGCTCAGCACAAAGAGCAACGAATGCATAGCGCACGACAATTTTTGGAGCGCTATAGACAAGATGGAGACAGTTTGTTTTGCCAAATTGTTACGGGAGACGAGATGTGGATAGCGTACACAAACGCAGAATCAAAACAACAATCAACGCAGTGGCGCCATTCCGGTTCACCCAAACCAAAAAAGTGTAAGCAATCGCCGTACACGAATCGCAAAATGATGGCTTCCGTGTTTTGGGACGAAAAGGGCGTCCTTTTGATCGAATTCATGGACCGTGGGACAACCATTACAGCTGACGTGTACTGTGCAACGCTCACCAAACTGAGACGTGCCATCCAAAATCGACGCCGCGGGAAACTGTCGTCTGGCATCATCCTCCTGCACGACAACGCACGCCCGCATACCGCTTCCAAAACCAAAGAGAAGATTCAAGAGTTTCGTTGGGAAATCCTAGACCACCCTGCTTACAGTCCAGATCTTGCATCAAGCGACTATTTTCTCTTCCTGCATTTGAAACGGTGGCTTGGTGGTCAACGATTTCAAACCGATGAAGAACTCAAGACGAGCGTTACCAATTGGTTCAGGTCCCAGGCGGCAGACTATTATGCCGAGGGGTTAAAGAAACTGGTACAGCGTTACAGAAAGTGTATAGATATGAACGGCGATTATGTGGAAAAGTGAACTAGATATGTAGTTACATACTGACGTTAATAAAAACCTTGTATCCTGAACGATGTTTTTATTATGATCAAACGGACCTTACTTTTGGAATACGCCTCGTAGAATACAACTCAATGTTTCGGGTAGACTGAAATCATGACTGAAGAAAGTATTGGAACCAGGATGGAAGAAAATTAAAGAGAAAGATGCGGAAATTAATCTTTAAGGAGTATTTATGGTCTAATTCAGAGACAAAATGTAAAAAAAAAAAATATATAGCTTTCTTGTTACTAATTTTTTTTTTCAGTTATAGAAATTTTCAGTATAAAAAGCAACAGTGAAAAAGCTATATCTAACGAATAGTGCCTGAGAAATGGCAAATCGACATTTATTATTGCAAATTTCTGATGATCGAGGCCAAATACCAAGATACGAACACCGTTTGCTGAAATGTTGATGAGCTACTGAACATATCGAACAACATAACTTCTTTGTTTACCCCTAAATAGACTGCATTCAAGAGTGAGTTGCTAAATCTGGGGGCAAGGTAATGCACGGTATTTAGCACAGACTTCTAATTGCCTGATAATATCTGCACTTGTACGTTGGTAACTTTGTTGTCTGCTTTAGTCAGATTTCCAGGCCAAGCAAGCAGGTTCGAGAACGCCACTTAGCAAAGTCCATTAGGGGTCGTGCGCTAGCGTACACACACACACACACACACACACACACACACAAGAGAGACAATAATTGCGTAAACTGGTTATACTTCCCTGATTAATGAAGTTAAGGGAGATGGTAATGGGAGCCCACAGTTACAATTTCTCATTGAATGACGAACTTCAGTGTAACCAAACGATAGCATTACACAGGACCATTGTAATTTAGCATTTTCTAATTTTTACATGTGATACGAAGAAAGAATTGGCTATTAATGCACGACATTTTTGAATCATGCCTTTTCTTTCTTCGCATTACTTCCCCCGCTCCTTGTCCTCAGTCCTTTACCGTTTCTAATGATCTCGAAGTTAACGGGGCTTGGAAAAAAAAAACCTTTGCAAAATACTTTTTGCAGAAAATCGATAGCAGATATGCAACGATCAACGAACCATGTGCCTCTCAATCAAATTGAACGCGGAAATAAAACACCACTTAACATTTATTATTAGCAATAGCATCGTATTCTATATCCAGAAAATTAGGTCAAATCAACGAGCATCCAGAAATAAAATGAAGAGTTAACTTAACAACCTGAAAAATAGAACCCATTTTACGTGAATTCGTAGCTTGTTATTATTTGAGCTCTGATGTTTTAAATTTGAACCTCACTTTAACACTGAGCCCTGTAACGCTCGAGTTTAAATCCCAGTCCTGCTATTCAGATTCCAATTTTCCATGGTTTCCCGAAATCACTCCATGCTTTGTTGCTTCAGAAGACCATGACCCAACTCCTTTCCGTTCTTTGTCCACAAAGCTCTAAGCAAAAGCAAATTTTTTCGACGAAAATCAATTCACCCGACGTTAAATTGAGCACAGAAGACAAAAAGAAGAGCAAGAATTGATTCCTTCATGACTTGGGATGATACTCTAAACAATTTCTGCCTTAACTTTGTTTTTTTACATTATTGTACCATTAGATTCATGCATAAATGTACAGTACAGTGTTAATTTTTATTTTACAAAAATTAACATGACTTACTAAACTGATCGCATGCAACTAATACTAAAAGAAATTAAAAAATTACAAATAGTAATAAGTTGCTTTCAATTGCTTCTGATGACGAAGATAAAATTCTTAGCAACCATAATAAAAGCGAGGTAAAGCCTACAAGACTACCATGTCACTTCGACGAGAATAGTCCATTATTGAAGTTTTAATCAATAATGCAGCAATTAGTCGACAGATTGTTGGTGCAAATAATAAATGTGACGTGGCTGCAATTTGGTTGTGATATATATTCAGAACATTGTCAGTATATTAATATTTAAACTACGGCAAATAACACAGTCAATGCCTGGAAAGGAAAATAATTAGCTACTAGTAAAAGTTGAATAAATAAGGTATGGGTAGTGTTGCAAATTGAAAAAAAAATGTTTTTTTCTTCAGCTTTGTGAAAAAAAAAACATGAAAAAAAACTTAGCACCCTTGTTTTTTTCCTAAATTTGTTTTTTTTTTTTTCAGAAAACAATATATTTGATAAATTATAGTTTTATTTACGGAACTTACATGTGTGTTTTAAATCTTACTGAATCATATAATGTCTTTCATAATGATTCATAAATGTATCAATATCAGTAACATAATTTTATTCATCCTCTATATCAGTACCACATTCATTAGTATCAGCACTACCAACACTACTTCAGTCGGTGTCGGAATTTTCTGTTACTTCTTCTGTCTCCTATAGATCCATATCTTCAGAAATAGTTACATTTTCTTTTACTGGTTGTTCTTGTATTGTACGCAAAAGATTTTGAGAATGCAATTTTAAATTGTGAGCAAAGTACACACTGTGCATAAAAAACTGCGCCGATAATTCTGTATTAAGGTCTTTTAAGTTTGAATTTAAATCTATTATTATACAAAATAGGAGCTTTATTTCTCTTTCAATCGTTGATTTTCGCCAACGGTTGCAATGAAACGATTCATAATTACTCGGTATCACTATACGCTGAGAGTTTAACAAGTATATGAATGTAAGGAAAGCACAATAAGTAATAAAAAGAGACAAAAAACCGTAGATAAATTTAAAATTCCTAATTTTATTGAAAAGATCCGTAGGTCTACTGATAAATTCGTAGGGCTGGCAGCACTAGCTCAAATAGCGAGTATCAAACCAAACAACGGGGAACGGGGATTCCTTCTCGCGCAACCTAGACTCTTCGGGAAGTCCCCGTTTGCAAAAAATTCAGTCAATGTTGCCAATATTTTCGTAATTTTCTTTTCAACTGAAGCAGAAAAATATAGTAGATTTAAAAATTAAGGTATGTACTTAGTATAAATTCTAAAACAGTCGTATTAAACGATAAATGTCTTATAAATTTGAGATTTAGTAGTTATGAAAAAAACGTGTCCCAGAAAAAAAAACGTGTGTTTTTTCATAGTTTTTTCATGTTTTTTTTGAAGTCAGATAAAAACTTTTTTTTACAACACTAGGTAGGGGGTATTGATACACGTTAGAACCTCAGTTAAAAGTTCTAACAGCGATGGAGAAGAAGTTTTCTTGGAAATAAGAACTGGAAACTAACCATCAATGATAGGACATTCGTTGATAAATGATGTATTTCAGGGTGTGATTCCTGAGAACCTTCAGCAGAGAGAAAGCTAACAGAAATATATCACACGCGGGGGCGTCCTGCGTTTTGTGTTTGACAGGCAAAATCGATATCGTGAGAGGTAATTTATATTTCAGAGCAGGAAAAACATAAAAGGGTAAACGGAATTGCTTTATGCGGACGGTGCGTATAATGAGTGCCCTGGGCTGTAATATACCGGACATCGTTTTGAATTCTCTTTTGGGCGGTAGCAATTAATTAGTCAATGAAACCGATATCAGGCACACCGGTTGGTACATAACATTGCCTGGAGATATGTATTTATACAAAAACGTAGGCTATGACGTAAAATGAACCCAGGATACCTCTGCAGGATTAGTTTGTTTCGTGGAAACATCTGTTGATAGTAGTGAAAAATTAACATGATTATTAATAATACAGTGATGCAGTATAAGTAAAAAATACGGGATTTTTTTTTTTTTTTTTTTTTTTTTTTTTCGAAAGCCATCCGGCTCTTCATTTAAGTTAAATATGATTCAGCCAGATCATAGACTATTTAGAAATTCATTTTTTTGGAGAGGGTTTCTGGTCTATTTGCATATTAAAAATGGCGTATTTGAAGCCGGGAAGCAAAATCGTCCCTATTTATTAACCATGACGGATTTATCTTTATTTTTTTTTTGGATAAAACATGAAACCAGGTTTTCGGAACGAATCATCTCGAATTACTTTACATAATCACCGACGTGTGATAATTTCCTACATTTGGCATTAGTTCTGGAACGCTTTCAGGACATTGGAATTACCGACTATCTGGCAATGAAATGACAATGACTTAGATAATGCACAGTTTACATATGCCATATACTTGGTTTTAATGTAGGCCACCAAATTCAGTTATAAGTTTAAAATATGTAAAAAACAGCAGACTTTTATCTTGTGGCACTCTGAAAAGTACGTATCATATTTGAAACAAAAGATTAGTTATAAATGAAAACGAAAATAAAACACTAAAACCATTTACTCTTGCAATTTACAAATCTGTGGTTTGTTGAAAGTCGATCATAGAACTATGGCTGCAAATGTTAGAATAGAGATAAAATATAAGTGTTAACGTGTAGAGTGGAAACAAACAGATTTTCTTTCCGTCAATTTATAGATTATTTTGATCCACCCTGCATATGTTGCAATTCTGAACTATACTTTATAACGTAATTGTTTAGTTATCTGCTTCTTATATTGTACTATATGAATTCCTCCACAGTTCTTCCCTTCTACCGTTTTTCTCCAATAAAAAAATTAACCAATGCCGGCGGTCTTAAAATGTGACGCATCTCGTTCTTTTTTTTATATTTTTCCAGTAGCGCCTATCTTAGTCCATCCCTCGCTTATAACCTTACTCAACACACATAAGATAGTTTGGAGAAAGGACTTGTGACGGAGACTGTTTTCATGGGCCTAACTGCAGCGTATGATAAGGTACTACTCTGTAAGCTACATAATCTAAGATTTTAGACTTATTAGACTGATACAAGGAAACCTCCAGAAGAGAAGCTACTATGCCACTGCAACCTTTAGTCTCCAATCAATATATATATATTATTAATTATATCTTGGTATTAAATAATGATTAATAATTAAAAATGTAAATATTCTGAAATTGTAAATATAACGAGTTCCACAGACGCTTTTAATATTGTACTGGGGTAATTGTAAGCTCTTAGGTTTAGGTAGGATTAGTATTGTCTTTGGAGAGTCAGAGAGGAAGTATTGTGACTGTCTTTAGAGAGAAAGAGAAATACGTGCAGAAGCACGCACAAAAAGTCTTGCTGCGGCTGTGGTGTAATTTTAGGAACGAAATATATTAAGTGGTGATGTTTGTAATACGGTGTTAAAGTTGTGATATTAAAAGTGAAGTATGCCTATGTACTATCGCTTTTCATTTAGTCGTTGCCAGACCTATAAAAGTTATTAAAATCGTTGCGCTTAACATTACGGGCCGGGTTTCCAAGAAAGATATTCTTGGAACCGAATTGTTACTTTATTAATTAACATTTTGGAGCTAATCCTCCCAGTACGCCCTTCTGAGCGTACAAAACTGGATATAACCTCCCAAATGCATTAGCCTCACACAGTAATTAGTTTTACTGTTATGTGGAGAAGGGGAGGTTACATGTGGCTTACCCTGCCAGGATCTGAGGTTTTTGTGAAGCGGCGGATTGCATGTGGACCAGGTTGTCAGAATTGGTAAAGCAGCAGAAGTTGTAAGTGTTGATTTCTGGCTAGAGGAATTTTCTGATGGTGATGCTGCAGAACGGAGGTGGACAAGTCTGCTGAAACGACAACGTGGCGGACGAAAAACTACGAGGCGGAAAGACGCATTTGGCAAGTACCGATCTATGTTTCTTTAATCTACGTGGGACTACTAGAAGAGTCGTCGGTAGTTGAAGTGATTGGGAGAGCAATAAATAGTTGTTGCTGTGTGGTAAACTAAAGACTGAAAATTAGCGTAAAAGTTTAACTGTTGAAATTAATTTTGATTGAGAGACAAAGTTTACAGATTTGAACTGCAACAACGTTAAATTCTGATAATAGTAAAGAATTAAATTCAAGGATAACAAGAGATTATTGTAAAAGACGTTAAAAACTAAATTTGTAAAAGGAATCTAGTAGAATGTTTACCTTAAAATTAGGCGTCTGTGGATATCTCGTAATTAATAAGGCAGAGAAATAAAAGAAAATTACTGAACAAAAAGGGGGGCATTTATTTATAAGTAATTATATAATTTTTTTTCTATTTGTATGTGTGTGTTTGGATTTAAATTTCAGCTCTGTTCTGGAGTGGATTTATTCTGTTCTGCATTTCTGAAATGTTTTACAGAAGCTACAAAGAATAGTAGTAAGTAAAGTTGGTTTCTTGGTTTCTCTTGTCAATGTTATCGGCGTTGATATCAGTGTGGTACTAAGGGTATTAATGATTTAATTTGATAAAGCAGGAAATGTTGTGAGTTAAAAGAATTTTTTGTTGTTCCAAATAAATTTTTTTCTGTGTGTTGGGTACGTCAAGGTATTTTTTTTGATAAATATGGCAAGTAATTACGTTGATTTAATGAAAATGAATGTAGGAAGTGATTTCGAAGATACAAGTAAAATGTCGGGTTGGCGGACAGACAGTACTGGTGCAATTAGTCTAAATGTGGGGGATGCGAGCAATGATTTGCAAGGTCCGACAAGAAATACTAGCAGTCCTAATGGCGAATCCGAGGTAAAGAGGGTGGATGAATATTTTGATAATAGCAGTAATGATCAGAATGTCGAGCTAATGAATGGATGTAATATTAATGGGGGGAGAGAATATCATGATGATGGAACGATCTCACCAGAATTAAGCCGGTCACTAAAAACTCGAGAAAGGAACCAGGATACCCAATTTGATACCCAATCATTAATGTCGTTTTTGATGAAAATGGAAAAGAAACTAGAAGAGGCAAATCAAAAAATGAAAACAGAAATTAATGAAAGGATCGATTTGAGTCAAAAGAAGATCGAAGAAGGATTACTATCTGTGAGGGATGAATTAAATAAATTTCAAGAGAAATGGAAGCAAGAAGTGAAAGCAGAATTAAACAATTTTCAAGAAAAGGTACAACGAGAAGTTGCGGTACTGGTGGAACAGGGTGTGCGAAGTAACAATGAGAAACAGTGTGCGGTTATTGAAGACGTTAAGAGAATTGTTGCTGAGAACCAAAGAAAATGCAAGGAGGAATTAAATGCTGTAAATAAAAATATAGTCTCTGTAGAGCTTGGTATAAGCAAGGGGAAAGAACAAGCTGAGGTAGTGCGGGAAGAAACAACCTTATGTAAAATTATGTCAGCAATAGACGAGGAAAAGATGATAGTTAGGTGGCCCGTCAAGGGGAAGGCAATTACTACTGTTAAAAGCAACAAAACAAAAGCAGTCAAACATATTTTTCAAATGGAAATGGAACCTTATGTAATTTTAGGGTGCAATGGGGATTTCAGAATAGACAACAATTGGCTCACATTGGTGGGAGTGAAGTCGGGCATGAAATGGAGTTCGCCAGAGCTTACAAGCCATGCCACACATTTGAAGGTAGGCATGGGAAAAGAAACGGGTGCAATACAGGTAGTTTCATGGGGAGATGCAAGGTCAATTCGGCACAGGAAGACCATGTCTCGTGTTAGAAATAAATGCCGAAGTTATTGTTCGGGGAGCGCCTGAAACAGTCACTCTACTCCGAACGAAACACTGAACATGCGGACATGCTCTACCCAATTTTCCCGGTGAGGGAACACCCTTTTTAGCGACAGCGAAATTTTTCAATCTGTATAAATCTAAAATCTGATCCTAAAAGATAAAGCCCAAAATCCATCTACTTGTCTTTCGCTCAAGTGAGCGGACACCTTTGCACAATCGCCAAGGCGATTTATAAGTACCTAATATATTAAAATACCAGGTGAATACCCTACCCCAGCTTTGAGTGTAGATATCTAACTACAGGAGTGCGAGTGTTGATGTACGTTCAGTGTTGTGTGTAACAGCGTTGTTGGCTTTGTCGAACGAGTGCCGATAGCTACGGCAGAACGAACGAGTATCAAATTTTATTTTGGTCCAAGTACCAATATTCTCTGTATGGTGTGTTACATGTTAAGGGACTATTTAAAGTTACAATTGTACTTTCATGAGTGAGCGAGAAGTGTTACTCTTGTAAAGTTAACTTATGATGATTGTGTAATTAAAATTGCCAGAAGCAGGTGTAACATGTGAATGTACTGTAAGATGATTCACACTGAACTTGTAGCAAAAAGGAATGCAGATGGACAAGGGGTATAATACATTTCGACAAATGAATACTGTTTGGTGGCATAGAAGTGGTGTGACAGCATTGCATTTGTCTCAATGTGGGGGCAGATGCAACCTTTAGTCTACAATCAATATATATATATATATTATTAATTATATCTTGGTATTAAATAATGATTAATAATTAAAAATGTAAATATTCTGAAATTGTAAATATAACGAGTTCCACAGACGCTTTTAATATTGTACTGGGGTAATTGTAAGCTCTTAGGTTTAGGTAGGATTAGTATTGTCTTTGGAGAGTCAGAGAGGAAGTATTGTGATTGTCTTTAGAGAGAAAGAGAAATACGTGCAGAAGCACGCACAAAAAGTCTTGCTGCGGCTGTGGTGTAATTTTAGGAACGAAATATATTAAGTGGTGATGTTTGTAATACGGTGTTAAAGTTGTGATATTAAAAGTGAAGTATGCCTATGTACTATCGCTTTTCATTTAGTCGTTGCCAGACCTATAAAAGTTATTAAAATCGTTGCGCTTAACATTACGGGCCGGGTTTCCAAGCAAAGATATTCTTGGAACCGAATTGTTACTTTATTAATTAACATTTTGGAGCTAATCCTCCCAGTACGCCCTTCTGAGCGTACAAAACTGGATATAACCTCCCAAATGCATTAGCCTCACACAGTAATTAGTTTTACTGTTATGTGGAGAAGGGGAGGTTACACCACCCTGCTGCAGAAAAAGAATCCATGAAGAAGATAAAAAAAATGGCTTGCCCCAACGAAGTATATAAAACGTATACTAATGACATACCACATCAACAAGATACTCTTTTTTTATCCATGCGAATCATACTGTTGTTACAGCGCAGGGAGGACCTTTGAACAGGTGTGCTCTAGAGAACCTTACAATGTACGCAGAATAACCTCAAATGGAACCGTAAAAAGACCCAGATCTGTAGTTTCCAGTTACGTAACAGAGAAACCAAGAGAACACTTAGCATCAGACGGGGTGAAGTGCTTTTGGAACATGTACCCAACCCTAAACATCTGGGAATTAAAATGGACCGAACTCTCACTTTGAAAGAACATTACCATCAATTAAAATGGAAAATAAGTTCAAGAAACTGCCTACTGAAAAAACTAACGGACACATCATGGGGAGGTCATCCTGAAGTATTAACAACTACGGCCATGGCACTGTGCTTTGCAGGAGGGGAATATACCTGGCCAGTGTGGTAGTAGTAAGCTCACTCAAAGAAAGTGGATATTGCTATAAACGAGACAGCAAGAATCGTTGTTGTCAACTTGGTTGTCAGCCTTTACCACGGACGAAACGAAATGTTGGCAATCAAGTTGTAAACATCACATTCGAGTATGTGTCATCATCAGGTTTTATTTGTGAATGTTTTCTATTGATGAATTTTATTATTTTGAATTACTGTTTTTAAGTATTTTGGTTATAGTACAGTTTTATTATTGAAACAATGAGTGAGGGAGCATTCTAGTTTTTACTAGTTTTAAGAGAGTTGCGAGACGATAATGTGTCTCCTGTTTCTTACAAAGGCACGATATTTAAAACCGCGTCCGGAATTCTAATTCCAATTTAATGAGCGAACAACATGTCACTGCAACTGACGGTGTCCAAAACTTTTTAAGAACGGAAAGTAAAATTTTCAATGAATTGGATAAAGTGCGACCATTTATTGAAAATGATACGAACATGAGGATTGTATTAATGTGAATAAACGATTGTTCACTTCTTTTTTTGCATCACGCCTCGCCGACGTCAAGATCATGAGGCAGGAAAGAACTGAAGGCAAGGAACGGGAAGGAATTCGGCAATGGCCTTTTCAAGCAACCATTCATGCATTAACTTTGAGTGATTTGCAGAAACCATGGAAAACCCTAATTACGATTGGCGGATGGGGATTCAAACCCGCGTCTTCTCGAATGAGAGGACAGAAGGTCACCGCTCACCCAGCACGCTCGGTCAGCTGTTCGAAACCCTGACGTTTTTAGCTAGTGGGCAGAGCGTCGAGGTTTTAAAATTTTTCACCTCTATATCGCCACACTCTATCATTGAGACTTGTAGAGTAACGTAGGAATTTCAGTGATCTGAAGTACCATTAACTTAGCACGTACTCCTCTTCGGCTCCGGCTCTAGTTCTTTAGCTCAGTTTCACGTTTTTCAATTCCCTCCGGTAACAAGTTCTAAAATTTCTGACTGTATTTTTATAACTGTCAATATACGTATTTAGCTCAATTTGTTGGCAAAGAACTAAATAGCTTTGGTCACTCAATCTTCTTTTTGTTGCGATCCTGAAAAAGTTTCTATTTCAACTCCACAGCTTCGGCAGTTATTTTAAAGTATTGGAAAGTTCACCCAAATTTGAATGTTCGGTACACTTTTCATATTCAATAAATAGTAATTGACCTCAAAAAATGATAATATAAATATCAACTGATCAAATGAAAACGTAGTCACAAAAAACAATAACATAGACAGAACAGCTCCAAGTTTACAACTGATGTTGAGAACGTTTTCGTCAATTTCCCCACAGACGCTATAACAAGGTCTCCAGTATTAGGCTCCTCCCACAAAATATCCAAACTGTTTGATCTTACTTCAACCAAAACCTCAACCTGAATCTCAACCACCAACATGCCCACAAACGTTCAACTTAGTCTTCAACACGGCAAGTTGACCACAAGGTTGACAACCAAGTTGATCGTCTGTGGGCCCCTTTACCGGATGCTTGAGAACGACACTTATAATCACGGTATATCAACTAGCGGGTATAACGCCACCACAAATCAGAAGAACAGTGGTCGCAGAATAAGAGAGAAAGACGCAATTAGAAGACCCTCAGCATCCACTACACAGTCGCGTTACTGTCCCACAACGACTGAGGTCCAGAAAGAGTTTTCTTAAGAGAACGACAGCCCTTTCAATCACATCAGAGACCAAACGAATAAGACTCTGGCAGGAGAATGACAGCGATCATAAACACTAGCTAAAAGAGGAACTACCCGGGGGACATAATTTAAGGTATACTACGTGGAGAGCACTTAATCGCCTTAGGGCAGGAATTTCTAAATGCAAGAGCAACCTGACGAAACATGCGAGTGTGAAGCAATGAAAACATAAGGTCACCTACTACCCTGTCCTCTCTTGGACGAACCTGTGAATCAGCAGTAATTAATCTTACCAAAGTACAATGCTGTGAAAGGCGCTGACTACTGTAGCGAGGAGATATAGTAACCTGACCTCTTTTCAGATGAAACTTGGAACCAACAGGACTTAATTTGTTCACCAAAGGACAACGCCGAGAGGGTTCCTGAAAGTTGGAGGGAGAAGTTTAGTGCGTTTCTGGATACCGAAAGTAAACTAAGTACCCGCTTATATTTCATTATACCTGCAGTTTACCCATTTTATCTCTTTTCTGCTCTTTTCTATACTCATTTTGATTTTAGTACGCTAATACTAATTTTTTATCTAATATTACCGTATCCTGTATTTCATTGTTATAAACACTGTTCTTAATAAATTGCCATTTTTAGCCTCCTTATACGTCCGTCCACAATGTTGCGTTACACTATCACAGGAACGGCCATTAAGAAGAGATTATATAGAGATACTTCGGTGTTCATTACACGAATTATATAATGTATACTGCCATTTCCTGGCAGCTTCGGCTCACTATTATACGCCGACTTGGATGATTTGCCTGTATAGCGTTGTCTGTACACTGCTGAAAAATTTGAAAACTAACAGTATTCGTATACACAATGCTAAGGTTTAATATGTTAATTTTATGGATAAATAATTTTGATATGCCACAAACCACTAATATTGGCACTCAAAACACCTTGCAAATGTTTTTGCGAATGTATACCGTATTGGAGTGTTAACCATTTATGTTGTTGTTTGATTTAGGTTTTCACAGTATTTTTACCTAATATACTTCAGAAAACTAAACAAATAAATTACCAAAATTACGTAGTTAACAACAGAATCCAAAGTCTGTAGTGTATTTCTGTGAGTAGTGTGATATTTGATGGATATCTTTTGAGTTTAAGAAAGGAGTGCTCATATTTGATGTCTGGGGTGGATCCAGGGGGGGGGGGGTGTAGGGGGCTCAAGCCCCCCCCCCCAAAAGGATCTGGGTCCACCCCCGACATTGTAATTTTGGAGACCTTTTTTTTAGCTCTATGGATTCTAGGCCCGAGGAGGCTATAAAGACTGCCTCACATGGCCGACTCAAGGCCCACCCCCCCCAAAACCAAAATCCACTGAAGGCAAGCCCTCTGGACCAAAATTCACTCAAGCCAAGCCCCCCCCCCCCAAACCAAAATCCTGGATGCGCCCCTGTT
>JARYHS010012519.1:92237640-92385196 GCA_031002005.1 Vandiemenella viatica
TCACCTACATTTGCCCTCTACAAATTTTAACTTTAAATTCAATTTACTACAGCTCTAGTGGAAATATTATTAATCTACGTGATTCGTTGGGAGGTGTTCCGTAAGCTAGTTGTCCCATACTAATTACTGGGAAGCTCATAATGGGACCATAAAACTTGGAAGGTCAGGTCTCATTCGGAAGAGTAGTTCTGAATAGGTGAGAGCCCGCGTTAACAGTATCTGTGCTTCCATTTATAACCAACTTTAACCTTTTTATCTCTGCTTCCATCTTTAACCACCTTACTATAGTGAACTGCAAAGAAGAGGAATAGTGTACAGCGGTTGCTGTGACTGTGGAAACGAGGGCACTCCAGAACTTGTTGTATGGGAATGTGTTTCAACAGCAGAACAAATAGTGCCATACGAGAAAATATTACAGGGCAGGTGCATTTTTGACATATTGCGTGACCAGGAATTATGGTACTTTCTTGATACAGCTTGCAATCTGGCCTCGCAAGCAGCCAAAGAAAAGTTCTTGGCACTTAGAAACGGTCTAAACTGACAGAAACAGTTTCAACTGACAGCGAACAACGAGCGAGCAGTGACTATTCCCGCAGAAAGAAACTCCCGATGGGTCGAAGGAGGACACCTCTACTTCCAGAAGTCATCTCCAGAGGGAGGTAAGTTACTCCGAAGTGGCTGTGCCGGGAGTAAGTGTGTCAAAGTATGATAAATGTCAAAAGTGAGAAACATTGATATAAAAGTGCAGTAAGTGATTTGTGTATACAAATGTTTCTATGTTTAATTATACATAACAGCATCTGTGTGTGAAGTATGTTACTCAAATCACTAATTTATATCTATAAACACTAACATCTATCAAATACATTCTTACACATTGTTAATTTAATTATGTAACTAACTTTTGTGAAACTTGATAAGTTTATGTATCACAAACTAGTGTTATATCCTGAACAATATTCAGCTGTTATTTTCAAACTAGAGTTTTATACTATGTACTTCTTGTAATATATTGGAAATATGGGCCCAGAGTAGAAACTGTTATGTATCAGGATATAGAAATAAAAAAAAAAAAATCTTTAACCTCTCAAAACAAAACACACTAAGTACAATAGAATTCATCATTCGGCTACGCATATTTTATGTGTTTCTGACGAACACCAGTCTAGTACTCATTTTACGATGGGATCAATCATCAATCTTCAAGTTGCGGACCCAAGAATAAGTGCACATATCGGTCAATACCAGTTATTCCTCCTTTGAGTTGAGGAAAACAGGAATTTCCATGGGCCTGACTCGTTATTAAGAAATCCGTTAGGGCGTTGATTTGTTAATAACACGTCCGCGGGCGGACTATGGGTTTACTGTGGGCGCTCGACCACGGCAGGGCACGCGTGCGGCACGTGTCCTCACGCCTGGGTGAGTTCACTTCCCTCCACATGGCCACCGCGGCACCCTTCCTGCCCGCCTCACGCCCACACCTGCGGACGAAAAAACACCGGCCCAGCATTTTGTATGCTCCGATAACCAAATCTCTTTGTAAATACATTCAACCTATCTTGGAAAACTGTATTGACAGAGTGGGAATTCTGCATTAACTCCACTCGTGCGGGAAATCTTTATATGTGCGACCGCAGTAGGTTTTATTTGTTTGTCCCTTGTGGGCTCACCACTAAGGACTCGTCGTGCTTTCATTGCGCTGAATCCAGAGTAAAGATATTTGTGGATCTGGGTATTTTTCTGTAAATAACACGTCGGAGGCAGTTTTGTAGCAGTGTAACTTATTTAACAACTTTTAGATATAAATGAATGCAATTTTTTTTCTCTGCGTTGTTTATTTATAAACGTTTCTGCACAATATTTCGGCGACTTTATCCTCCGTCGCCATCTTCAGGTGCAGTTGTAAGCCTTGAAGTATGGCTTGAGCGTGTTGTTTGAAAACTGGCATGACAACGACAGACGTTGTTGTGTTGCCTAGCAGCATCTCTGACGTCATTAAACGCCCACGGAACACAAAAAGCAGAGCGTTGGTGACGAGCAGCCTCAATAAGAGGAATCCATGCATCACTTATCTGGAACCCACAATCCCTGTTAACCAAATCAGACGCGAGGCGAATTTTAAACGCTTCTTTAATGATGCTGTCCCAGAAGCCTCTCGCATGTGTCAGCTTCGAAATCGAAACCATGTCCTTCTGCCAAACTATGTTCCGCCACTGCTGATTTGTCTTTTTGATCCAGGCGAACATGACGGGCGTGTTCCAAACTTTCCATGTTAGACACTGACAACGCGGTATCACTAGCAGTAAAATACTGAAAGTGTTGTCACATTTGATAATTGTTATTTTACAATCTTCTGAGTGATGATGATTAGTAAAATTATCACCTGAAATAATTCTTTAGAAGTAATGTGATATTATAAAATGGAATAAATTTCTAAGGCTGTAAACATGACACTTATTTCGATGCTTTTAATAGAACGAATATTTAACTTTATTTCGTTGTTGCCAGTCATAACAAAAGATAATTGAACAAACAAAAATATGCACGTATAATTATGATCACAGAACAATAACCGATTGCTAGATGTATATTCTCTGGCTAGGAAACATATATAATTTTCTGCCTCACATGGCGTTTGACTGAGCTGATGAATGTTCCTCAGTGCCAAAACACGTAGTTCCGATATTACCGTTTGTTAGCAGTTAATATGACGGAGTAGATCAGCTTCCGCAGATACGGAGGTGCGATAGTAGTTGAACGAGAAGGCCACTGCAGCAAAGATTTACTGGCCACAGAATCAACTTGATACGAGCAGGCAAGCACACCAAAGACTCACAACTAATTTCGATAGAAGAAGGTTTTCTCCAGGCGAGGCATACAATGGCTGGCTTGTTAGTCTGAAATGTACAAGAATAGGAATGTCCTTCAATCCTCATCTCACTGAAAAAGAAAACTCGTTTGTTCTCCTATTTGTGGAGGCTACTACGCCCGTTGCCACGATCCTTGCCAATCTACTATTCGTAGCTTCATGGTATCGTTTTTTGCGTTATGCGTCTTAAAGTCTTTGCTACCCACCTCGTTAACAAAACCTTTGGCATCAGAATCTATCGGTCATCGCTGTTCGGATTCACTGAGGCAGAATAAAGCCAATTATAACAGTTTGAAAATCATGCATTCTTTTTGCGCCACCCTGTACCTCATTTATCGATTTCTGTTAGGCATCAAGCGAGAAAAAAAAAAAAAAAAAAGTTTTTAGAAATGATGATATTTTTGCCTCTTAAGAGTTGAATTTGGAGAAAGTTCTTTCTTAAAATATGATGTGACCAAAGTTGATACTTTAATATTTAAAACGATACCTTATTTATCTATTTCGGTTGGATGTTAATGGAGAAAAATGGCTCTTGACACAAAAACGTGCCGAACCATTGACACTTTTTCCCTATAAGGGTTAAATTCCAAAAAAAAAAAAAAGTTTCTTAGTATATGATGTCTCCAAAACTGAGACATTACTCTTCATAAACCTACCTCATTTATAGATTTCTGTTGCATATCCAGGGAGATAAATGGCTCGAGACACAAAAAACGCATTTTAAAAATATTGACTTTTTGTCCTTTAAGGGTCGAATTACGAAAAAAAATCCTTTCCTATAATATAATTTGACCACTGCGGAGACCTTAATCATTAACATGATATCTCATTTATTTAAATCGGTTAGATATCAAGGGAGATAAATGATTCGTAACACAAAAAACAGCATTTTAGAAATTAGAAATGTAGACATTTTTGCCCTTTAAGGATCGAATTCCGAAAAATTCCTTTCCTAAAATATGATGTGACCAAAGTGGAGACCATAAGCTTTAAAATGACACCTCAATCATTGATTTCGGTTAAGTATGAAGGGAAAAAATGCTTGTAACAAAAAAAAAACCTTATAGAAATAATATCTATGATAAAAGAGTTTTCCATGGTTTCCCAAATCACACCAGGCAAATGCCGGGATGCTTCCTTCAAAAGGCCATGGCCGAATTCCTTCCCATTTCTTGCTCTCCATCCTTTCCCGTCTCTAAAGACCTCGCTGTTAAGAGACGTAAAGCAGTTAAAAAAATGATAAAAATCTTACAAAATAACTTTCTTATTAGATTCCATTTAATTATATTGCCTTTGTAGAGAATCCTCAGCACTCGAGACTTTTTTAAACTGATTTTCCTTTAAAATCTATAGAGACTAAGGGGAACAATAATTAATTAAGCATATCCATATCTCTTAAATTATTCTCAGAGTGGCTTAGTCCGGCGTCACACAATGTATTCTGGAGCCACAGCTGAGGCAAATACCTCGGCGTAAATCTTGACAGAAGTCTCACTTTTAAAAACCATTATCAGGACGTCAAGATGAAAATATCATCAATCATCACGCAACAATATCTCAAGCAAGTTGACCAGATTTAGGTGGGTAGCTATCCCAAGTGTCATTCGCACCACTGCCTTAGAATTATACTACTCCGCAGCAGAGTATGCATGTCCTGTATGGCAAAACTCAACTCATGCTAAGACAATGGACGTTGAGCCCCACATGCAGGCTCATCACAGGTTACCTCAGACCATTCGTTGCCTGTGAGGAAAGTGGAGATATTAGCTGGCATCGCCCCTGGAGACATACGCCAGGAAGTTACCACTAGCATGACAAGGCTTATAGTAAACGAAGACGCCCGACATCCTCTACATGGCTATACATTTAACGCCATCAAACTAAATTCCCGATGAAGCTTCCTGCAGACTTCAAATAAAGGGATCACAAGACATGAAAGAATATTGACTTCGGAGATGAGAGTTCAACATGATTTCGAGTGTATCAAGCGAAATGAGGGACTACCACCTTGGTCTGAACAACCATGGCCCATATCGTCGTTAAATAGGCTTCGAGTTGGAGTTGACCTTTCCAAGCGGCTATCTGGGAGAACACCAGTTACCATATGTTCGTGCGAGTAGAGAGAAACCATGGCACATCTGTTGTTTTGTCCACAAATCGGATTGATGTATCCGAATTTGACCTCCAATCAGCTACTGACAAAACCATCGCATTGGCGGAAAAACTACCTCATATTTGATGCTGTCATCGACACGAGAAGAAGAAAAAACGGGGTTGGGAATGACCGCAGGTCACCGCTACCAACAGACATCAAGATGAATGCCGGAACGATCCCCAATATCCGCCTCATAAACTACACATTTCACAAACAAAAAACTACCTTTACCATACATATAACATTGTTAAACATTTCACAGGCAGATGGCAACACTTCCCCGATTAGCACTTAGTACGACCTGTAGTAGGTATAAAATGCTATACGTCAGCGTGGCAGGTGAGCGGTTAACGCTCTGGCCTCGCATTCGGGAGGACGCCGGTTCGAATTCCCGTCCGGACATCTAGATTTGGGTTTTCCATTGTATTGCCAAATCACTCCAGGTGAATGCCAAGATGCTTCCATAAAAGGGCATGGCCGAACTCCTTCCCGTTCCTTGTCCCCTGTCCTATCCCGCCTCTAAAGATCTCACCATTGACGAGGCGTAAAGCCATGAAAAAAGAAATGCAGCCATAAAACCATAGCTCCGAATTTGACCAGCCCAATGATGAGCCGACCCCAAAATGTTGGGAAAAGGTGGTGAAGAAGAAAAAGAATATTACTATACTGGTATGAAAGTAATCCAATCGTCCAAGCCAATTACTGAACATTTCAGTGTATCAGGCCATTCGATGAGAGCGGTCCCTTTCTTTCGTAACACTGTGGATTTTTTATTTTTAATTTATTTATTTTTCGCTGCCTCTGCGGCTGTGATTGAAGTCCCACTACCTTCGGTAGTATAACTTCTAGGTGTTAGGATAGGGTGTTTATTTTTTGGGACACTTTTTATTTCACTTTCAGGGGAAAAACCAGGGCTATGACCATCTAGGATGGCCTTAATGGTGAAAAAACCCCTGCGGATTTCACGTACTGTGCTGCTCTATGATGGCTGGTATAGAATACTGAGGGGATCTTTATACTTATGCCAACGTCTCGGCATTACCGTTCCAATCGACTCAGTTCTTTCGTCTCTGGCGTCGTTCAATTTCTTGTGGAATTTTTCTGTTAGATTAAATATTTCGGTATTAATTAAGGGAATATGTGTCTCGCTATGTAGAGTTTCTATTGGTGTATATCTGGGTGCGTGTAGGATCATTCTTAGACAACTGTTCTGGAGTAGCTGGATTTGTTGTAGATTGGTTTGGCTTGCCAGCCCCCATATCTGGCATCCGTACAGTAAAAATGGGAGAATAACCGATTTGTATATTCTTATTTTTGTATTAAACTGTAGGTTGCTGCTTCGTAACACTGGTGAAAGGTTGGAAATTATTGCTAGTCCTTTTGTTTTCCTATCCATGATATGTTGTCTAAAAAGTAATTTGTTATCCAGTAATATACCCAGGTACCGATGTTCTTTAACCCAGGGGATATTTTGGTTCAAAATTTTTAAATTTTTGTTTATTTCCAGCCTATTTTTGTGAAATAGATTCCCGCACATTTTCCAGGATTGATTTTGATTTTATAGTTTCTGCACCATTTACTGATTTCGTCGAGTCCTTGTTATAGGTGAGTAACGTTAAGATCATGTCTTCTTCCTGATGTGTACTCTGTAGTGTCATTGGCAAACTGTGCCAAATTCACATAAGGCGGGGTCGGGATTTTGTTTGTATAAACTTTGAAAAGTGGCGGTGCGATCACCGATCCTTGTAGAATTCCAGCTGGAATCAGAAGAATTGAAGACCTCTGTCCGTCAACTTCTACGTAGAATTTTCTGTCTGCTAAGCAACTACCGATGAATTTAATGCAGCAGTGTTTAATAACCGTTTGAGTCCGTAATTCCTGTATAATTATAGCGTGCCAAACCTTCTCGTAAGCTTTTTCTATGTATAAAAAACTGCTGCTGTAGATCTGCTAAAGTTAAAATTTTTTGTTACATATTCTGTAATACGGAGTAGTTGAGTTGTTGCAGTTACGCGGCTTTGAAATCCGAATTGTTCTGGTCTTATCGTCTTTTCTTCTTCGAGACTGGTGTCAATCATCTTCAGCAGTATTCTTTCTAGTACCTTTGATGTTGACGAAAGAAGACTAATTGGGAGGTAGTTTACAGCTTGGCGGTGGTCTTTTCCACGTTTTGGTATGCCTTTAATTTTTGCTACCTTCCATGCTGTGTGATAATAACAATTTAGGAGACAGCTGTTAAATACTCTAGTCAAAAGTACTAATCCCTTTTTCGGCAGGTTTTCAAATGTATGTTTTTTATTTTGTCATGTCCTGGGCTTTTATTTTTGCAAGGTTCTTTATTATGCTTCTTACTTCCCTCGGGATTGTAAGCTCTGGCTGGTCTACAGACGGTTGTTGGAGGATTTCCTATGCTTGGCTTTCAGTTTCCTCGGCTTGTCGAATCTCTGCTGGTGTAAGTTGGTACTCCGCTGTTGTATACTGAGATGCGAAGTTTTCAGCTACTAATTCAGCCTTTGCTACAGGTAGGAAGCAAGGCCCTGCCGGACCATTTATCGCGATGTTCGCTTGTGTTTGGTGGTGACTTTTAGGCCGCTGTTGCGGGCGTATTATGCGTCTCCAGGTCACTGTGAAGGTCCTTGCGTGAGTCCTCGAGGAGCAGCCGGCCCGGCAGCTGTTTCCGGACAGGTGAAGCGTACCTGCCCACCACCTGCCGTGCCCCCAGAGGCCGTCCAATCACTGTCCGGGACACAAAGCCGAACATCGGACCCACTCAACAAGGGGCACTGAACTCAGAGCCACGCTCATTGCGCCCATCACGCAATTCCAATTACACTCGGTTTTTAAAAATAGACAGAAACACTTTTCCATCACTGTGATTACTATTTAAGAGTGTGAACAATGAGTGGCGTAGAAACGATCGTCATGGATGAGAAACAGCGTTTGAATCTGGCATTCTGGAGCATCCAGCTTCGATTCCCAAAAATACTAAGCCACCTAATTTTTAAATGATTTCCGAAAAGTCTCCTGCCGAACTTGTGGTTGGTTCCTTAACAAATATCATTACTGATTACTTACAGCAATCCCACCTTAGTTCTAAAGACGCTGCTATTGATGTTCCGTAAGAAACTTCATAAAAACAAATAGCATTGCCGACTAGAAGGTGTCTGGTTAGATCTTAAAATAGATAATCTATGAAACCATAACGTAATACTATGAAGGGTTTTGTAAGGGTACATCACCTTACGACGAAGAGGGTAATAAAACGGTATCCATTCAAACAGGGTCAGCATATTAATTGGAGGCGGGATGGGACTTGGGGACAAGGAACTGGAAGGAATTCGGTCATGACCTTTTGAAGGAAGCATCCCGGCATTCGCCTGGAGTGATTTGGGGAAACCATGGAAAACCCAAATCTGGATGCCCGGACGGGGATTCGAACCGGCGTCCTCCCGAATGCGAGACCAGAGCGTTAACCACTCACCCCCCATGCTCGGTAGCAATGTTACCTTTTTTTCGATGCCTCTGCACTGACTTATTGGTTTCGTCGCCTTCCGGTAGTCTACATTACAATGTAAGATAAATTAATTTTGATGCCAAAATTCTGGCTTTTTTAATAGAAACCTTCATTGCAATCGCAACCTTTATACTAATTTTCAGCATTTCTAATTTTTGCGTTATCTATACTATTATCAACCTGTAAGCGAGCTCAGTCATTTTAACCAGACATCATGCAAGAAATTGCCAAAAGCAGTTTAAAATTTTATGGTCTACGTTAAAATCTATGATATAGCTTATGATTCTGCGTGACTTGGGAATGGGGGAAAAATGATAATTCATTCATACCAAGGACAGATAGGAGTCAAATATCATATTGCATCCAAGCTAACAACACCTTTACAAATGCCAACCAAAGATCACGCTACGAAACAGATAAGCACTCCACCCTTTGGATCGTGTTGATGTTTTTTGACTAGGTAACTTTGGTTATTGTTTTACTTGATATAATTTTGCATCTGCGGAAAATACATGGAAAACGTTAATCAAACCACTACATCAAACACTGGCATTGCAATAAACCGTAAGGTAATAATTACAAAAGTTTAAGATTTGCTACTAGAAATACTACGCACAACAAAGCCTGACCGATAGAAGCAGCTGAATTATAATAGTTTATCGTATATGGATTCATAACTAGTGGTACTTAATATTTGTGCCGTGGCTCTAGTTTGGTCATTTCCAGATTTTATAACCTAAGTTCTGCGTTTCGTTGGATATGTTATATTTAGATTTCATTAATGTTAACATTTTTCCTAAACTTATTTCAGTTTTTCACACTTGTCTATAATTTAGTAGAAAAATGTTAACATTTCTTGGAGATTACTTTGGATAGGATGATATCCTGTTCATAGAATCTCCGATAACATCACATCATTAGTTCCTGCCTTATGCCAAGACCAATGTTTCGATCCCGAGAGTTGTTTTTTGAAAGATGTGTTTAATTCCATAGTAAAGCCTGGGAACAGAGATTTCAACCTTTAAACGTAACTTTGTTGTTCTGACTCTTTGTTACACGGTAGGTTAGCTGTATGTCTGGTATTCTGTTTTATAAAGGTTAAGAAGCTATAGACGTTAAGTATACTGGGTATCTCATATAATGTCATGAGACGAATAAAGTAGGTACTATTAGTGTTCTATCGACCAACAATGACATAAATATTTAATTCTTAGAAATTTCTACTTCTGGCTAACTGAAGCTTGGTAATTTATTATTATTATTGTTATTAAGCCCGGTTTTATGAAAACGACACTTAGACTTCAGTATTAGTATTTCCTTGTTTCAAATTTCCTCTCTTTATTGCAATTGACCCCGATTAAATACTGTCTATAACAAATTTTTGGTCAAATTCTAGCAGATTTTCCGAATAATATTGTTCTAATCTTTGGAGTGATATTGCGAGAAGTGGTCAAATACAAATTACAAATTGGATTTAGTGATCGGTGCAAGAAATAAACGACAAATAGTATTGAACGAGAAAAAGTAATAATACCCTGTTGGAGTAGTTCACCAACCAATGTGCAGTATTACTATTTTTAATAGGTTCCGGTGAAGTAGAGGTATAGCGAAGCGTGGAACAACAGATTATTTTAAAATCAGGACTAATTCTTGCGTAAATCGCGGTCAACGGAAGTGACAGATAAACCTTAAACGTTAGTTGCTTCTCACAGTCGAAATGTGTTAATATTAAGTATATAGAGTAGTCGAAAGAAGATATCAACTGGACAAGTACTGCCACCTACCTAGGTGTGAAAATGGACAAGAGAATGACGTGGAAGCCTCACGTCACCAACGTCCGCGCAAAGGCATCTGGGAGAATGAGAATTCTATACCCGATTCTCAACCACTCTTCAGCACTGAGGCCGCAGCTGGGAATCCGCCTCTACGTTGCACTAGTCAGGCCAATAATGGAGTACGCAGCAGTTGTCTGGGGGAACACTGCTGCCTCCAACTTACAGCAACTGCAAGTTGTACAAAACAGGGCCATAAGACAGGCATATCATCTACCGCGTGAGACGAGGACACATGTGCTGCACCAAATAAGTGGCCTACCCAAGCTTCGCGAGAGGTTTGAACAGCTGGCAAGACAATTTTACGCCAATAATAAAAAATCTACCAATCCGCTGATAACCGCTCTAAGTGCGGATCCAATATATGACAACTCTCTCAGGTGGCCAAAGAAACTACTGGACCACTAATTATGCACTAAAATATAAGAACAATGACAAAAGCACCGGATACGACAAATCCAGATAGAGACGAACCGTTTTGATAATGACAACCAATAACATAAACTGGAAGGAGATGCGCTATAGCGCAAAAACTTCCCCTCAACCTGGGACTTAAGTTTTCCCAGTAAGGAATGTCACTGCTGCTGCTAGACTGGGTTAAAAACGCATAATTTTTTCGGAATTTTTTTTCTTCAGTGGGTTTCGTTAGTGCGTTGCAAAGAAGGGACATTATACTGATAAAGTATGGTATCTTTATTATTTGTTTTACCTTCATTTTTAATAATAAATTAACGTTGTTCTCAGTTCTTCATAACACGTTGATGCAATGCTAATTGTAGCCTGGAGAGACTAGCGCTCTAGGATCTGGAAGGAAATTGACCATGACATTTATGAAGAAAACGCCGGGCCAGTAGCAAGGGACTAGCGAGCTGGCTTCGCGTTGCGGAGGATACCGGTTCGAATCCAGCCAAGTGCATAGGTAGTTTGAATGAAGTGTTGCGTAAGTCCAATGTGTCCTTTCATTTCTGACCGTCAATAACTATAATGTCACGCTTTTCTCTACATTCTAAAATGCATTTTTGTTATATAAATGTTAATATTAGACAGATTTCATAAAAGCCTGGGTGACCGTCCCCGCCAGCAGAGGCGACTCCGTTCCCACGGCGTGTTTTTGGATATCCGCGCGGCGTGTTGTTTGGTATCCGCGCGGCTTACAAGAAGCCATCGGAAAGCGGTTTTTAAGAGGCAATGACCGTTAGGGAAACGTTACCTGCGGGCGACTGGACGTCACCAGCCAGCAAAATGGCAATGAGATGGAATTCTACCAGGCACACGTCCGCGAAATGTGAATGAGAAGTCCCACGGGGGTGGTCGGTCAACCGGAGGTCACTGCACCTAATGTGAAATATCCGCCACCCGAGCACAGTGTCACCCTACGATGATGGCCGAATCTTTCTGAACGATGTGGTCCACACGCGGGACGAATAAAATATCCACGATATCGGCCTGTTAAGAATCATAGGGGAAAGATATATTGAGAAAGGAAGAAACATCTATGCCGCCTTTATTGACTTGGAAAAAGTTTTTGATAGGGTGCAATGGAAGAAGCTGATGGATATCTTGAAGAGCAAAGGCGTAGATTGGAAGGAGAGAAGGTTGATACAGAACCTATATTTACAACAGAAAGTACGAATAAAGATCGGAAACGAGATGTCTGAAGAAAGCAGCATTGGGAGAGGCGTAAGACAAGGTTGTTGCCTTTCCCCATTATTGTTCAATTTATACTTAGAAGAAATTATTGGAAAAGGCTTAAATGGAAAAAGAGGAGTGCGTATTGGTGGCAAGAAAATAGAGTGCATACGATTTGCTGATGATATGGTATTGTTGGCAGAAAGCGAACAAACTCTAAACAGAATGCTGAAAGGTCTAGATGAATAGTATTGTGATTGGAAAAGGAAGGAATATAATAAATATTAAGTTAGGAAAAGATGATATCAGCCAAGTAAGATCTTGGGAGTATGATCACTGAAGATTTGAGGTGCCATCAGGAGATAAAATCTCGCATTGCCGTAGCGAAGAAAGCGTTTAATAGGAAAAGGAGGTTACTAACGGGAAAAATAGACAAAACACTTAGAAAAACTGTAAATGTTTTGTATGGAGTGTGGCTCTTTATGCATCGAAGACATGGACACTGAGACGAGAGGATGAAAAGCGGTTAGAAGCATTTGAGATGTGGATGTGGAGGAGGATGGAGAAGATACGCTGGGTGGATAAAATAAGCAATGCTGAAGTGCTGGACAGGGTCAGTGAAAGCAGAAAAATTCTCCAAGTAATAAAGGAGAGAAAGAAAAACTGGATGGGACACTTGTTGAGAGGGGAGTGCCTGATAAAAGACGCCTTGGAAGGTTTAGTCTGTGGGAGGAGAATAAGAGGAAGAAAGAGATACCAAATTATAGACAACATGAAGGAAGACGGCAAATACATGGTTCTTAAGAGAAAGGCAGAAGATAGAAGATCATGGAGAGCAGCCAAGTTAAAACCTGCCCGAGGGCAGAAGACTAATGATGATGATGATGATATCACGTGACATCAGGTGGCCAACGTACGACCCAAACCCAGTGAGCATATAACTTAATTTTTTCTGTTAAACGTGACCTTCGAGACGACAAAAGGCGTGATCAAAGATTACGTGTGTGATGGCAGACGCTGCAATGTCATTCTGGCGTGAGCCGCGGTGCTGCAGATTCATTCAAATTCATTATGTTGCGGACTCCGATGGCTGGCATCTCTTGCTGACTTCTGCTGAGGTTTGACGCTGCCAATTGGCATTCTGATCCGAATGCTGGAGCGTGACTGTAGATTCCTTGCGAGACAAGTCTCATGTACGGTGGTCCATCTTTGTCCACCGCAGACTTCAGAGGCAGAACTACAATGGTAAACTGTTACAACCGAGCCTTCTGATGATGCATCACATGAAACTGATAGAAACCCGTAAGCGTTTTTGAGAAAAGAGATATTCTAACTTTTTAGATGAAAACTCCAGTGAACTAGCGGCATAATTTGCCAGAACTATTTGAGTTATTTCGAATAGCATACTGCTTCTTTCAATGTAAAGTTAAAGCATTATGATAATCATGTCTGAGGCCATCATAACTTACACTGAAGAGCCAAAGACGCTGGTACACCTGCCTAATATCATGTAGGGCCCCTGCGAGCACGCAGAAGTGCCGCAACACGACGTGGCATGGACTCGACTAATGTCTGAAGTAGTGCTGGAGGGAATTGACACCATACATCCTGCAGGGCTGTCCACAAATCCGTAGCAGAGTCGTATGTAGACGTATCAGGGGTCCCATGTTACTCCAACTGCACACGCCCCACACCATTACAGAGCCTCCACCAGCTTGAACAGTCTCCTGCTGACATGCAAAGTCCATGATTTCATGAGGTTGTCTCCATACCCGTACGCATCCATCCGCTCGATACAACTGGAAACGAGACTCGTCAGACCGGTCAACATGTTTCCAATAATCAATAGTCCAATGTCGGTGTTGACGGCCCAGGCGAGGCGTAAAGCTTTGTGTCGTGTACTCAGCAAGGGTACACGAGTGGGCCTTCGCCTCCTCAAGCCCATTTCGATGATGTTTCGTTGAATGTTCGCACGCTGACACTTGTTGATGGCCCAGCATCGAAATCTGCAGCAATTTGCTTCAGTCGTTTGTCGTTTGTTCCGTTCTTGCAGGATCTTTTTCAACGATGTCGGAGATTCGATGTTTTACCGGATTCCCGATATTCACGGTGCACTCGTGAAATGGCCGTACGGGAAAATCCCCACCTAATCGCTACCTCGGAGATGCCGTGTCCCATCTCTGGTGCGCCGGCTATAACAGCTCGTTAAAATTCACTTAAATCGCGATAACCTGCCATTGTAGCAGCAGTAACCGATCTAACGCCTGCGCCAGACACCCGTTGTCTTATATAGGTGTTGCCGACCGCATCGCCGTACTCTGAGTGTTTACATATCTCTGTGTTTGCATACGCATGCCTATACCAGTTTCTTTGGCTCTTCAGTGTATATTGTACATTGTCTCTAAGTGGCATTCTTTCGGATCTGTTAATTTTGAGCTTGAATACAACGTAAGTTACAATGATTTGCTTGCTCATGACGGCTAATTATACCTCTGAGCGTTTCTTTGTAATTTTGTATTCTTGAATTAACATTAACGATAAATTCGCTCAGATTTGTAATTGCCAGCGAAAGTAAATAAATGTCATATTGTGACAGTTTTTTCCTGTACTCTCAATATCATCAAGATTCTTGCTGAATTTAGATTTGCAATACCTCGTAATATTAGATACCTTTGCCAATAATGTAATTATAAAATTAAAAGTAGGATTCCAGGAATCCCCCATTACAACTTGGCACCCAACTCTGGGGCTAGATAAGATAAGCCTATCACTACAATAGTCTGAATGAAAAAAGAAAAACGCAGTTGTTGAATGAATGGCTATAAGGTCGAATATATACATAAAAATAAATTGTCGCAAACTCGTTTGCAGTGACATGGGGAAGCCATAGAAATACCTAAACCAAATTAAATTCGTATGACATTGTTACCCGAAACTTGTGCAAAGGGTTTGGCCACCCAGTGGTAGAGTTTTAATTTAACATGCAATTCGCCCAAAACTAACCAGATGAAGGAGACGTATACTTGTACATTGTTCTTACTAATAAAAGCAAATAGAGATGGTTGACATGTAAAATTCCAGAAAAACCTCAGGCCAACACTGGATTTCGAACCAAATACCTCTTAATCGCCAGTCATGCTCCTAACCAGCTGAGACACCAAAATTCCAAACAGGGAATCGAATACTCTCACCCTCGAATAACACGCACGGCCACCAACATCGATTTTTTTAATTTAAACTACTCCCATATTAATTCTCTTTGTAATTGTTTACGTGTAAGAGAAGACATAACTCTTCTGATAATTAGAGAGAGACAAATAGATCAGTAAACAAAAAACCAAACAAGTCAATTTTGCAGGTGGAAGATATTATCAACGACTGGCGGGAGGGTCTGTCAGGCGCAGATGTTTCTGTCCAGTGTAGTGGCAGCTCTGTATATATTTTACTGGCCGCCCTGATCCCCTTTGAGCCGTAAGGCTAATTAGACTTGTGGCACACCAAAAGAATACACAGCCACGCTGTATGGCCGCCAGACGAGTGGTTCGCTTTGAGAGACTAGAAACCCTGCAACTCGTCTAAGGGGTTTTTTTTTCTCCTAATTTTGTGGCTTTTCGGCTCTTCGACGGCGAGTCTGTGGAGACAGGAACAGGAATCCGACCACGGCAGCGTTCGAGTAGCGAGTTGGCATCGCGTTGCGGATGTCACCGGTTCGAATCCGTCCATGAGAATGGGATGTTTTAATCAAGAGCCTCCTTCGTCTGGTATCTTCTCTGTTGGACAGAAAACAAATATTGTTCCACTAAAAATAGGTGTCGAATACACATAAAAATTGTGATAGCTGTGTGTCGTCATAACAAAATACCAATTTTTGTTTGTTTTTTAGTAAAGGAGCGAAAATGGCCTTTCTTTTAGAGATTATTATTGTAGCATACAGAGGTTGGTAGCAGTGTGAACTGCGAAGTATTATGTGCACTGTATGTGTGTTGTATGGTTTATGAAGGACAGCGTGTGTAGCTGAATAAAGTTGCTGTTCGTAATAACTTGTTGAATGCAGTTTGTTTCAGGCTCCACTCCACTAAGCGATTAAGTCCAAAATAATAACACTCGTCCCCCAATTCGCATGGAGTAATTTCAGAAAATTATGAAAAACCGAAATCCAAGTGACTGGACGGAGGACCGAAATCACGTCCTTCCGATACCAGAGACGAAAGATATCACACATCTGATGAAAACTATGAAATCACTCGAAAGGATAGTAAGTCGCAAAGTCAAAAATTGAAGAATAACTGTAGTATTGAATTATATTTTAAGATTTTAAGAATGAAACCTTTCTGCCGTCATTTATAGATAAAATGTTAGCGGTGACGTCATTCATAAAATACGACGTTTCGGCAGTAAATGGCTCTGTCACCATTGTCTAGTTTTGTTCATGTTTTAAAATTCTGAGAGTACTCGAGTAATAGATTTATTGTTTTAGACGACTAAATGTATCGATTTAACAGAGGGAACAAAAAACTAGAATAATGACTGTTTTCCCTCTAATACAGAACCTGTAATTTAAATGATTTTTTATATAAGAACTGTTTCGGTTTTTGCTGGTGTTATGGACTTAGCGTGGGGCAGGCAACAAGTAGGTTATTAACGTTGTAGAGAAAACAGCAGAATCGACGGGCCTGGTTGCTCTTTGGTGAAGGTGCTTAAGAACTTAGTTCAGGATACCGGGTTCAAATCCCGATGAGAGCAGAAATTTTTAAGAGTTGTGCTTGATCATTGGAGCTACGCCACTACCTTCCATGGTTCGGATTTCACGTTAAAAATTTTTTTTATTTGCTTAACGTCTCTCTAACAGTGAGGTCTTTAGAGACGGGAAAGTATGGGGGGCAAGGAATGGGAAGGGATTCGGCCATGGCCTTTTGAAGGAAGCATCCCGGCATTTGCCTGGAGTGATTTGGGAAACCATGGAAAACCTTCACGTTAAAATGTAGTCCCAGACACAACAGATGCGGAATACATGACAATTGGCTCACCAGGCCACAAGAACGCATGAATTTACTTTTACTACTGAAATAAATGTTCACGTAACAAAAGCTGATAAAAGGTAACGTTGACTGACTTGACGGCAAAAAGGACGTAAGAAACATTAAAATTAAGGCCCGTATAACAATCCATTAGAAACGATATCAAGGAGAAGAAGTAAATCAACTACAAACGATATAGCGAAAGTAAAAATAAAACCGAAGTTTGACATACGATAAAAGAGTAAGTCAAACACGAAACAAAATTTAAAAACTTTAACTCCCCTCAGATGAAATTTGACAAATAAAGGGAAGACCAAAGAAACATCTTAAGAAATCAAAACGAATTACGAAACATTTGGTGAAATAAATTAGAGCTATTTTCAAAGTGGCTAGCTAACCAAATTAATAGACGCTATACCAGTTTCCTTATATTTTTCAAGAGTAAAATTTTTTGTTGGAGCTTTGCGGTTTGTTGGTGGTGGAGTTCATTAAAGCCTGGAGGGATTTTCTGGCAAGCAGTTAGGCCTGTAAGGAGGACCTGGAGGCAGTTTTGGAAGTCATGGAAATCCTAAATCTGGATGTTCAAACACGCGATCGTATCCACTTCTCGAATATCAGGGATAAACGTTAACCACTCACTCTTCTGGTTCGACAAGCAAGACAAACCGGACACAATACAGAAACACAATTTTAGGTACGTTGATCTGGTCATTGTTTTCAGGTTTACATGGGCCAGTGTCAAAAATCGTTACTGATTGGTGGCTATGTTCTTGTAAAACTCTTTATCTTCTATTAGATAACCCAAACGCAATGGTCTGTATAGAGTGCCGTCTTGGTTATTATGAAGTACTGAGCGATGACTAACGGTAAGCGATGACCTCACGAACATGACTGCGAAGACGGCCCCAACCCAATCGATTGCTACTCTGGTGACTCATTCGAACCACGCCAAACAGAAGTCCATATCTTCACCATGACCATCGTTTAGTGAGCCACTCTACGTCGGACTAGTTTTATTAACAACAACAAATAGAATAGTCGAAATGGAAACAAGAGAGTTTTCATACCCTAGTCACAGCATTTCGTTCTGATGAAGATATCTCCTACCATAGGTGTCTAATCACAAAAATATCTTCTCAGGATTATTTGCGTAATGAGCTATTTCCAAATTTGTATTCTATGGCCTTTCTTTATTATTTGCTGAAAGCCTATGTTTAATAATATTTCACCTCTGTTAAATAAAGAAATACAAAAAAAAAAAAAAACAATAAACTGCAGTGGGATATGAACTGAAGAAAACCTAGCTCTGGATGATTTTTACACTTTCGACAAACGGTTGAGACGAAAAAATTATTTTTAAGAAAACATGTGATTGAATAAATTTTATTTTCAGAATAAACTCAAAAATAAACTAGTAAATACTAAAATACATATGTTTAAGTCATTGATTCAAAGTTTGTCACTTACGGTTCAAAGGTATGAACAATGAATGAGTGAATAAAACATAAAGCAATATTACTATTAAATGCACATTGAAAGTTATTTCATGTCCTGACTGTTGAAGTGCATATGAAACCACAGTAAACTAGTGAGTTTAAATGAAAAATATTAGATAACACAGAGAGAATATACCCAGGTAAAAACATACGGACAAAAAGTAAAAATAGCAGATTAACACAACAATTATTTGAACAGATATCGACAGTGACAAGAAGAAAAATAAATATGACAAACAACGCACAATGCGAAATAAAAACAACAGAGAAGAAAGGGGTGCAACTGGATTCCCAGCAAAACTAGAACGTATACTTTTTTTTTTTTTTTTTTTTTTTTGCATATAGCTTTAAACCTCGTTGACGTCGGCGAGAAAAGACTGGGGGCAAGAAACTTGGGCATGGAGTTTTAAAGAAACCATCCCGACTTTCCTCTGAAGTGATTTGGGGAAACCATACAATGCAAATCTGGATTCGAATCTAAGTCCTTCCGAACGTGAGACCAGAGCGTTACCGCTCCCCCTCCACACTTGGTAAATGCGCCTATGATGCCATAGGTATTTTTATCAGTTATATGTAGCTCTGACTCCGTTAATAATTTCCCCATATACCTGAATTATTACTTTAAATTCTTTCAGCAATCCGTTGATAGTTTACTTCAGTCCCTGTCTCCATTACCTACGAATTAAAGGCTTCCCTAAAGCCAGAAATTAAGTGCTAGTTTATGGTTATCGTCATATCTTCCCTTCAACATACCATTACATTCCCTAATTTTCCTCCCAATATCCACCTAAGTCTCGTCAACGACGTAATCCTTATACACAATCAGCATTCTCTTAACCCATAGCCTGCTTCCAGCAAGTACCAATTCAGCTTCTTCATCATATGGGTGCTACGGTAATTTACGCAAACAATATTGCTACTTGCTTCAACACCTGCATTTTATAACCGAAATATGGGTATCAAACCAACCTTTCATTCTTAAGGAAGCGTCCGACGGAAGTATTCTATCTCAGTTTCGACACTTTCCTGGTAAATCCGTTCATCGCTCTCTCCAATAGATTCATAACTTTGAAACCATCTTACCAATGTGTTCTACTCAACTAAGTTTATAATCCCCCCTTTTTTTCCTTATAGTATTACGCCTCGTCGACGTCATTAGAGGTGGGAAAGGTCTTGGGACAAGGAATGGAAAGGAATTCGGCAATGGCCTTTTGAAGGAAGCATCCCGGCATTCATCTGGAGAGATTTGGGGAAACTATATAAAACCAAATCTGGATGCCCGGATGGGGATTCGAAACAGCGTCCTTCCGAATGCGAGGTCAGAGCGTTAACCACTCACCCACCACGCTCGGTATTTATAGTTAAAATATATTTCAACATACAAGCATTTTGCGGCCACTGTCTATTTCAGCTGAAATATAGTGCACATAAACCTTCAGAATGGCTGACTGTACTTTCTAGTATCCCTCCCCTCCCCCAACAAATCTCCGATGACAAGGGGCTTTAAAAAAGGAACAAGCAATTCCATCACAGCCTTATAATCACACAAGCCATTGATCTTTCTATCTGAATCCATAATGAACTGCCTTTTTCTAATTCAACACCTTTCCTCAACAAAATTGGCTCAGCTGCCTGTAATGAGTTTATCTTTGGCACGGTCAAATTGGAGCTATGCTTTTACGGCCACATGTCCTTACTAATGACAAGCATTTAATGCCTTCTACCAGGTCATACTACATACTAATGAGGGACGGGAAGTATTATCATCTGCATTTAAAGCGTGTAATTGTGTTCTGTTGGCGATATGTAAGTTAGTGATACGTGTGTTTTATGTTTGTGAAATGCGTAGTTTATAAGGCGTCGATTGAGGGCCATCCCGGCATTCACCTTGGTAGTTCTCAAAAACCGCGTAAAAATCGCGCTCAGTACGACCAGTACGCGGGATCGTGCCAGGCCCCGTTGTACCTTCTCAATCCTGTGTACGGTGAACTGTGCCCCGCAGGCGGGTTCCTAACAAACTGTTTTCGGTATTAATCTTCTTCCTTTTTTGTTTCAATGGCTTGAGGCATCTAGGCCATACTGCAAGCTCGATAATAATTTTTTCCAGCTAATTAGACACATCACAGGACGGATATAACATTCACAGACACAACACTTAAACACCCATACCCGCGGCCGGACTCGAACTGGAACCTTCGGCATGCGGAGATAGCAATAGTATTAATCTTCATTCTATGTATGCCCACCAAGCGTGGTTGGTGAGCGGTTAACGCTACGGCCTCGAATTAGGGAGGACACCGGTTCGAATCCCCATCCCGGCATCCAGATTTGGATTTTCTATGGTTTCCACGAATCACTCCATGCAAATATCGAGAAGCTTCCTTCAAAAGGCCATGCCGAATTCCTTCGCGTTTCTTGTCGCCAGTACATCCCGCCTCTAAAGACCTCGACGTCGACGAGGCGTAAAGCCATAAGTGATATATATATTATATATATACTATATATATCCAACTAGGTAATCTGTAATGAACTCTTTATAGTTGTTCACAAAATCTATCTCGTTTTAATTCTATTAAACTAGACAATTTAATCGGAAAACAACCTAACTACTGAATATAAATCAACAGCATCATGCAGTTCTCATTCACCCCAACACTTTGCTTCATAACTATGTAGAATTCCCCTATTCTGTGCCTCATCTTGTCAATTGTCTTGGAGAAATCCTGTCAACACAGATCGACTTTGCCTCCACTGTCTATTTCAGCTGAAATATTGCGCACATATACCTTCAGAATGGGTGACTGTACATTCTAGCACCCGTCCCCTCCCCCAACAAATCTCCGAAGACAAGGAGCTTAAAAAAGGAATTAAAAAAATGTTTATGAAACCCACAACTTCCAAAACATGAGGACCGCCCACACCAAAAACAAATTAGAGTCAAGGTATTCAACATAAAAATTTGGTGAATTGCTGGTCCAAAATCATTCCAATATAAACGAATCATGACGCGTTGAGTAGACCAAACCGAACGTGGTGGTGTAACGGCTAGCGTTCTGGCCTTGCATTCGGGAGGACAGGGGTTCGAATCCCCGTCCGGGCATCCAGATGTGGGTTTTCCATGGTTTCCCAAATCACTCCAGGCAAATGCCGGGATGCTTCCTTCAAAAGGCCATGGCTGAATTCCTTCCCATTCCTTGCCCCAATCACCCATTTGCCACCACCCTTTTTCTTGTAATTGTTTCAACGTTTTTGGTCAATTATTCGTCAATTTTCTTGGTAACTTATTCCAATTCCTAATCCCCTTACCTACGAAAGAAAATCTTCACTTTTATGCCTGAAATCGAGGCCAACATGAGGTCATGGTCTTCTTTTTCCTTCCATGCAAATTTTAATACTTATACCAATATCTTTCCAGGCCTCATCACCAATAAACGCCTTGTACACTCCCATGACTCTCTTCACCCTCCTCCTGTCTTCCAATGAATCCCATTCCAGTTCTTTTATCATATCGGTTACTGATTGTGTTCTACGGTATTTTCCAGAGACAAATCTAGCAGCCCTTCTTTGCACCCACTCCAACTCCTATATCTGATACGCAAAATGTGGGTCCCATTCAAGCTATGGTCAGACCAAAGTTCTGTAACCCAATTCCTTCAGTTCTCACGCACATCCCCTCATCACTCTGTCCAACAAGAGAAGGATTTTGAAACCTTTTCCTATTACTACCTGTCCAATGTGTGCTGCCCAGTTGAGCTTGTTACCAAATGTTATGCAAAAATATTTACATTTCAAGTCTTCAAGAAGCAGTTCTTTCCCCATCTTGTAGTCATAATCAACCTTTAGTTTTTTATCTGTTTCTCTGAGTTATTCGTGATATTGTTGGATACTTCTGCACTGTGAAAGAAGAAATGTGGCACCTGTTATCTTCAAGCGATTTGTTCCTCTTTGGTGGCTCGCTCTGTTAACACGTCCTTTCGCAGCCTGCTATTGTCTCCGGCAGTTGACAGCAGAATGTCGGCCGATCGGTAACGCTGCAGGACTCCAGTGTGTTTGGAGGGCCGTCACCACGGGGTGGCGCCTTTGTACAACCCTGGTGGGACCCGCCCAAGAGAGCAGGTAGGTGCACGCACACCGTTACCTTGCCGCGGCCTTCACTTGCTTATTTACAGCCCTCCTTGTGATTGAAATTCCTGAGCATCAGCGGAGACCCTATTTGGTTTTCTTTTAGGGATCCAACGCCGTTTAGGACCGACATTAAACAATCTAATGTTTACCTCTACAGAGTGTTGATAATACCATTAAGGCTTCAACTTTCGCTGCCAAAAACGTTGTTGATACTGGCAAATGTGAGAATTATCGCACTATAAGTCTAACATAACATGGTTCAAAATCACTGACCAGAATTATATACAGCACAATGGAAAAGGTAGTAGAATAGATAGTGGGTGAAGCTCAGTTTGGGTTTACGAAAAAACGAGTTAGAAGGGAAGCAATTTTGGCTTTAAGATTAATACTTGAAGGATGGATAAAAAAAAACTACTTTTATGGCGTTTGTTGGTTTAGAAAAAGCTTTTGATAATACTAGGTGGGACAAGATGTTCAAGTTTTAAAGAAGTCAGATCTAAAGTATCGAGATAGAAGAATACTTTATAAACTATATAAGAATCAAGTGACTATAATAAAAGTAGAGAATCAGGAGAGACATGCATCAGTTAAAAAAGGTGTGAGACAAGGTTGTAGTCTATCCCCGTTAATATTCAACTTATATGTAGAGGAAGCAATAAAGAAAGTAAAAGGAAAATTTGAACGTGGCATAAGTGTTCAAGGACAAAAAAATCAGTATGCTACGATTTGCTGATGACTTCATTGTCCTGTTAACAGAACGGACTGAGGATATTGAGAATTTACTGAATTGCATGAACAAAATACTGAAGGAAGATTTTGGACTAAATATAAACTGGAGAAAGACGAAAGTGATGCAACGTAGCAGAAATGATTGCAATAACAGTAGGTTAAATATAAAAATAGGATCGGATGTGATAGGAGAGTAAGTGAATTCTGCTACTTAGGAAGGAAAATTACAAATGATGGCATGAAGCAGGAGCGATGTTAAAAGCAGAATAGCACTAGCAAAAAGAGCCTTCATGAAAAAGAGAAATCTTTTAGTTTCAAATACTGATCTAGGACTCAGAAAGAACTTTTTAAAACTCAATTGTGGAGCACTTAATGGTAGCGAAACATAGACTTTAATAACACCAGAAAGAAGGAAAATTGAAATGTGATGCTATAGGAGGATGCTGAAAATGAAGTGGACAGATAAAGTACGAAACGTGTTTTCGTAGGTCAGAAAAGAAGTTTGTGGAAGGGTCTAACAGAAAGAAGAGACATGATTGTGGGTCATGTCTTGAGAAATGTGGATTGGTAAATTTATTAATGGAGGCTAAATTCGAAGGTAAGAACTGTAGAGGAGATTAAATATATGATGCAGATAATTGAAGACGTGGGTTGTAAGGGGTATGTTAGGATGAAGGGGTTAGCGCAAGACGTGAAGGGACAGAGGATTGGACCAAATCCGTCGAGAGACTGATAACAACAAAAAAATTAAATAGGAAACGGTTCTACACGTCAGTAACTACGCATTGACGAAATTTTATGCACATATATTGAACAGAAAGAAGAAAATGGACATAACTGTAAATATCTTTCGAATCACCTGACTGAGGCAGTTGATTGTATCTGTCACAAAATTTGCAGGTGTAAATAAGAAAAGTTTGGTTCTAATATCAAAGCACTAGTTTCGTTTATATCGAATCTAAAAAAATCGAAAGCAATTCGTAGGGGAAGATGGAATAAGAAGAGGGAGTACAAAAGTAAGTTGTCTATCGATACCAAACAGGACTTCCACCGAAACACCATCTAGTGGTTTCTTTCGTAACTGTAGTGTACACTAGGCATTAAGATACAATGCATTAGGATACAATAAGAAAACTCTTTTTATTATTGTTATTGTAATTGCTTATCCGAATGTCTGCAAAAAATATGTTAAAGAAGCAAAAGCAATTACATTCTGACGTTGACACAGTTAATCGAGAGTACACTTGGTATTGTGGTTTATAGTCGGTGCTTCTTGAAGGACGTATCACCAGATAGGCTGTGAGAAATCTTCACATTGTTAGTGTGATAGAGTATAAAATGAGGAAGAATCGGTTCATATTGTGAGGATGAGTAGAAACTGATCTTGCCTCATAAGGCATCCCGCCTAACGCCACTTGTGGACGATGATGGTGGAATAGAACTGATTTTTGTGTGTGATTATTGCATGAGAAAGAATTTAGTTTTTATTGTTCTTGATTATAACTTAATCTGTTAAGGATTTAATATTTCTGAAATAGAAGTTTCCCCCTCACATTTGGGAGGACGGCGGTTCGAATCCCCGTCCGGGCATCCATATTTGGGTTTTCCGTGGTTTCCCGAATCACTCCAGGCAAATTCCGGGATGCTTCCTTAAAAAGGCCGTGGCCGAATTCCTTCCCATTCCTTGCCCCCATCCTTTCCCGTCTCTAAAGACCTCGCTGTTGAGAGACGTAAAGCAGTTAAAGAAAGAAGAAGAGAAGTTTCCCGGTTTATTCTGGTAAAATTTACTGTTCACTTTTTAAGAAAGTCATCAATACCGGCCTTCTTTTCTTAACTTCGATAATGTTAACACAGTTTATAACCGAAGGTGAAGTAGAATATTTGAAAATGGGTTCCCTGGGATATTAGTTCCTGCTCCATTACTATTCCTAACTTTATAATAACATAGAGTATAGGTATAAAACTGTGAATGGCAAAGGATTTTTTGGCCTCGAAAGTGTACATAGTTCGTATAATTCCATTTCCTGCACTATTCAGGGCGCTAATGACCCCGTCGTCGACGCGCCCCTAAGCCCTAATAACAACAACAATAACAACCTGCACTATTCTGCGGGAAACAAAGACCAATAACATGGCAGATTATTTAACTTATGTATTCTGTCACGACTTACTCTAACCCTTTGTTGAATATGGAACACAGCCACCAGTACAGTGCTGTAGATGAGATGTACTAAAATTTGATATGCTACCTACTTTATTTACCCTTTTCAATCAACCGAGATTTGAACCCAAGATCGGACCCCGAAGGGCCTTAACCACGAGCCCGCTCTATCCCCATGGCTGAGCAACTCGGGCTTGACATTGGGGAAGAAGCTAGTTGGATCCCTGGTTTGTCCATCAGACGTTGGCTTTACATGGTATCCCGAAATCACTGCAGGCGAATGTAGAGATTGCTGCCCCAATAGTTGAATTCCTTGCCCACAATCCCAACCCGGCTGTAATAACACCGACATAGAAGAGCCATTTATGTATAGCTACACGCCACGTTGACGTCAAGCTTATCAGAGCCGGAAAAAGACTGAGGGCAAGGAGTGGGATGGGATTCGACCATGGCATTTTAAAGGAACCGTGCCAGCATTCGCCTGGAATGATTTGTGGAAACTATGGAAAAGCCAAATCTGGATGGCATGAAGGGGATTCGAACTCGCGTCTTCCCGAATGCGAGGCCAGAGCGTTACCGCTCACCCGCCATGAACGGTCCTAACATATATATATATATATATGATCGAACATATATATATATAAATGATCGAAATGCGCCTGGTTCGAAATCTGGTATCTGCGGGAATTTTTTGTAGGTTGTTAACCTGTTTCCATTCTGATAGAGCTCACTTGGTGTACCTGAAGTATCTTAGAATGCTTCTGTGGTTAGTATTTATTCTACGTGAAACTATCGGTCCGCTTAATCGCTAGTATTGCCGTGCTGTGTTAAGCCACCATGAGAGATGTGGACTGCGCATTCGTTTGAATTCTGTCAATATGATGATAAAGATCTGAGGCTATTATGATGTATAAAAGGTTGTATAGAAACCATGATAAGTTTTATTTCCACTGATATCTTCTTTTTTTTTCGCACCACTCGCACGTGCGCTTTCATTCTGATTATTTGAGACATTTCTGCCTCAACTCTAACATTCGCATTCCCTGGGTCTCCAGAAGTGATATTCTTTCCTGCAAGACTAATTGCATTTCCCCTCTCGGTACATACTGGTGGTTTCCTATGTGCTCAATTGCCGGCCTCGGTAGCGTAGGGGCTAGAGCACTAGGTCGCCGGTTCGAATCCGTCCGCGGGCATGGATGTTTAAGTGTTGTGCGTCTGTGTGATGGTCCTGTGGTGTCTATACTTCGGAATCATAATGTACTGGAGAAAACTAATTCACTGGATGACATAAAATAAGCACATTGAGCTGGCTAATTGGCTTAGTTGCTGAAAGCCATATTTAAAAAAAATAATAATAATTTTTTTTAAAAAAAGTGCTCAATTTGACCCGAACTGACGAAGATGTAAGTGCTGCTTATGCCAGTTAAATTACCCTCACAATGCATTTTCCCGCGGAAAAATGGCCAACGTAGTGAAATGTTTTGTATGCGTAATGATTTTTTAAAATCTACTCTTTCTGCCTGAAAATATTCACATGCCATCTCTTGACAGGTGGGATTGGCAATGTTTTGGAGGTAGGAGGTTCAGCGCCATGTTTCAGCAGTTTTATCCCTAAATAGTTTCCTCCTCTGTACTGATGGTCAGCCAACTGTCAAACACGAACTTCCAAGTTAAAAACAAAAAATCTTTAGATTAATCGAAGATAGAACCGCAGCTGTCCAGTCAACAGTGATTCGCTCTACCCAGTTGAGTTGCCACCACTCTCTAGCTGATAGCGAGTTGTATTCTGCTTACAAAGAACTTCATGGAAACTTTCTTGGGACTGTGAGCTGGAGTGGTTTCGTGTTCCCTTTCCCAGTGTTTATTCGCATGTGTTCTCGTAAGTAATAGTGTGTGTGTTTAGTATCGAGTGTTGTTTAGCTGTATGAAATGAGAGATAAAGAAGGAAGAAGGTGAATCATGTTACCGACCCATTCAGGCCTACTCTTCCGAAAGCCACTGACGTCCGCCACGCTTAACGTCCCCATCCGACGGACGTATCGCCGTCAACAGTTTCGCATACCATCACTCCATACGCACTGCGGAGAGGTTTGAGATTTAACCCTAGACTTTGGCGCACAATCTGGTGATTAGGAACTGCGCATCACCATCTCTCCTTCCCTGCTGGTAAAGTCATGATTAGGAAAATTTCTTTCACCACGAAGATTCGAACCAGCTAACCCGTTGTCAGCGATGGATACCATCACGTAGCTGCAACCAACTGGATAGACTGGGGGGAGGAGACAGTTACATGCTATTAAAATAAAATAAATTTATTTTCATAATAGCAGTTTGTCAACATTACTTAACCTTCTGCCAAAGTTCGTCTTTGAACAATATTGTGATGATCTCAATGCTTCATCACATGTTTATTTTAGAAGGTCGTGAATGTGTTTCTCTGGACGCCAGAGATGGTATACATAACAAAAGACGATAAATCTCTCTGGACGTGGAAGAAATGAATGGATGTTAGAGTTGAACTTATTTGTTAGAGAGCTGAACATTCTTTTTTTGAAGGTGGGATGCTATCAATGTTGTATTTGTGTTAATCACATCAGAGCAGCCATCGTCAGCAATGGTAATGTACTTCATAATATAGTGACTGACATTCTCTGCCAATTTAAAAAAAAAAAAAAAATCAGAATGCCCGAGAACTAGCTGTGGATTCTAGTTCATATAAAAAAGACAGAAATAATTGCTTATATCTACAAATGCATTGTGTTTTCTTTATTAATTAAATAATGTCAAAAGAATTGAAAGGTATAATACTGTGATTTATGTTTATTTTCATTTGTTTCAAATATAAATAAAATCCTCTTTAAATATTAAAATGGCTGACCATTTAATTGCAAATATAAATTAAATGCTCTTTAAATATTAAAATGGTTGACCATTTCAATATGTAACAATACAATGGTCAAGCACTACTCCCCTGCTTCATCAGGCTCCCTACTCAACACTACCGTTTGTCTTCGAACAGATAAGACTGGCAAAAGGTAAAGCAACAGTCTGGCTGGACTTTGCCATAAGCCGTGAATATAGTGCGCGCCACGAACGGTGGCGGCCCAGTTTAGCGCATGTACGAGTACGTCATCGCTCTGCCAGTAGCCAATCCGAATTCAGTGACAATCCAGAGCCTGTCGTGGTAACACGAGTGTCGAATGCGATATTTTTGTGAAGTAGACGGTTGTAAATCAGTGAGCATTGCAATAATTCCAATTCTAAATAATGGAAGACAAACAGCAAAAGCGTAAGGTTCTGCATAGTCAAAGCAGAAAGCAAATTTTTAAAGTATATAAGCATTTTAAGTGCGAAACAGATGCCAGATGGCCGATCTGTGACGTTGCCAGAGCTCAGGATAGAACTGATGAAGCATGTGATATTAGCCTTAGAAGTGTACAGCGAATAGTTAAACGCGGTAACGTCGCATATTCTATGTGATTCCTATTGCTCTCTCTCTCTCTCTCTCTCTCTCTCTCTCTCTCTCTCTCTCTCTCTCTGCGCGACCCGCCATCGTTCGTGGCGAGCACTATACTCATTTAACTAGTGTTCCCTGTTGAATCGAGAAGTAAGTTAGATGGTTCACAGTAACAGAGCTGACAAGAGCCTCCACCCAGGATGCTCTGTTTCACGAGCAGACGCAGATGCATCTCATTATCTTCATGAAACGTTCGACCGCTCGAGTGGGCGTTAAGGTGACAGAGACCTTGGTTGGTTAGTAATACAATCATTAAAATGTTAAGACGATTAGTAACCAGTTGAGCAGTTAAATTGGAAATAATTTTAGAATAATAATACATAGAGTTTGCCCTTTTTCCGTATTACACAAGAATCTTAAACTTAATTATGGTCATTTAACTAACTAATAAAATTTATTTATAATATTTGTTAGCCAAAATCTGGGATTATAAACGAGATAGCATTAGAAATGAAAAACTCTTTGATAAAATTTTACATTTTTTATGACTCTAAAGTGAATGTTCAGTATTAATTAACTTTTGTCAAAAGAAAACGCATTTATTATACCAGGCACTAGTAATCCCGAAATGAAACAACACAAGTGAACATTTCATGGCATGGCTTTTGCAGTGTCTTAGGGAGCTAATGGCTTGGGTTTGTGATGAGTTTCAATGATGGTTATTACTATAAGTGTTAGAATCAGGTTTGGAGGCTAGCTAATTGGTCGACGCGTCTGCTGGGATAACTTCTGTCAGTGTAATCTCCTAGCCTCGCTCTTTCTACTCTGCAGGGCTCAAGCATTGGGAGCTGTACTCATTAAAGACCACACCGCAATGGGCCGTAGATGATGAACTCTTTCGTCAGAAGTCATGTGGCTCCAGGATCGAGTATGCGTCGTTTAAGCCAAATCTTACTGCAATCGAAATGACCTCTCTTCATCCCCTCGGACAAGTGTGAGATTTGTTGGTTTGCTTGAGCGTTACGATAAACCCTGGATGTGGCATAACATCAGGCGTACAAATGCATCCTTGGAAAGGGTTCTCTGGCAGCCGGCTAACTCACACATTGGTTTGATTGATGTGGCCTGCATTGGTAGGGACAGTTATACTCGCCATGGACTCCATCTGAATGTCAGAGGTAAGAGGAAGCTTTCGCTTCTTATTGCTGATGAGGTCAGAGGATGCCAGGTGAGTGAAAGAGGTATTCCTGTGATAAATGGTGTTAAGTCGCGGCCTTTTTTAGGGTAAATAAAATAGATTTATTAAGATGTCTAAAGGAAGTTAATGTCTCTGATGATCATAATTTGTTGAAATTAAAAATTCCAACTGATATACCAGTATGTAATAATAAAATAAACAATTCAAAGTCATTGCGTCAAAGTGTTCGGACCAGTATTTTCCACCAAAATATAAGAGGAATATTTAGTAAAACTGATGACATTACCTTAAACCTAGAAGAGATTCAAAATTCCAGAAATTTTAATGTAGACGTTTTGTGTATATCTGAGCATCATTTGTCTGATACAGGAATATCTCAGCTGTCCATCCCAAATTATAAATTAAGCTCTCATTTCTGCAGATGTAAAATGGAAAGGGGGAGTTGCCATTTTCGTTAAATATAATATTGAATGCAGTAGTGTAGTTGTAAGTAAGTATTGTATAGAACAACACTTTGAATGTTGTGTTACTAAACTAGAATATGATAAGGAAGAGCTGATAGTGATAGCAATTTACAGGGCCCCCTCAGGTAATTTCAGACTGTTTTTATCTCGTTTAGAGTCTTTGCTACTAAGTTTTACAAATAGCAAACAAATAGTATTATGTGGAGATTTCAATGTTGACTTTCTGAATCACAGCAATGATAGATTAGATATGGAAGCCTTGATGTTGTCTTTTAACTTAACAGCACTTGTAAATTTTCCTACAAGAATACAAAATAATAGCAGGACTGCAATTGATAATTTTTTTATGGATATTTCTCAGTGCAGTAATTACAGCATACTTGCAGTAATAAATGGTATCTCAGATCATGATGCCCAGCTATTATGTATCGAGTCTAGGAACACTGTTAAACAGATAAAGAAAAGCTGGGTTTATAGAAGAAATATTAGTGAAAATAATATAAAACACTTCATAGATACCTTAAACAATGAAAACTGGTTAGAAGTATATAATGCGCAGGGTGTTAATGCGAAATTTGATTCCTTTCTGAATATATTTCTAACACTTTTTGAAGGTAGTTTCAAAAAAAAGGAAAATTCTTAACACTCCAAACAATGAACTGGGAATGGGATGGATAACAAAGGGTATTAGAATCTCTAGTAAAACAAAGAGGGACCTTTATTTAAAAATGAGAGAATCAGATAACTATGCACTGAAAGTTCACTATAAACTTTATTCTAAAATACTAAGAAATGTAATAAGGAAGGCCAAGAACAGGTACATATCGGCGAAAATAGAAAATTCAGACAATAAAATGAGAACAATATGGAATATAATAAAGACTGAAACAGGAAAAACTGTAAATCACTCTAAAGACATAAAAATAGAACAAAATGCATATGTGTATAGCGAAGTAGGGGAAGTTTGTGAAATATTTAACAAACACTTTACGTCAGTAGTAGATAAATTAGGCATAGAAAAGCAATCCCCACATAGTGCTCTAAGGCTTCTTGAGACTGCTTTCCCAAATAGCTTTGTGGAGATGAAATTGCCACCAGTAACAGTCTCAGAAATAAATAAACTCATTAAACAATTAAAACCTAAAAATTCTTCCAGCTATGACAATTTTTCAAGTAAATTACTGAAAAGATGTTCAGACTGTATCAGTCATGTACTTGCTCACATTTGTAATGAATCCTTAATACAAGGTGTTTTTCCCGATAGACTAAAATATGCTGTTGTAAAACCATTATTTAAAAAAGGAGAAGTAACATGTGTAGACAACTATCGTCCCATTTCATTACTTTCAACATTCTCAAAGGTTTTTGAAAAAGTCATGTATAGTAGAGTAATAAAACATGTTACACACTATAATATCCTCACTGATTCACAATTTGGGTTCAAAAAAGGATCATCCATAGAAATGGCTATATATTCATTTTTAAATAACACATTTGAGGAACTGAATAATAAAATGAATCCTGTAGGAATATTTTGTGATCTTGCAAAAGCATTTGATTGTGTAAATCATGAATTACTTTTGAAAAAAATGGAATACTATGGTATTTTTGGGACCGCAGGTAAATGGTTTAAATCATACATTGAAAGTCGAATGCAAAAAGTTTCAATTTTTGATTCTAAAATAAGTAAAGATGCTTCATCAGACTGGGAGAAAATAAAACATGGAATTCCACAAGGCTCTGTCTTAGGTCCCCTCCTCTTTCTGTTATACATCAATGACCTTCCAGGAAATTTATCCGATAAAGTTAAGAGTGTTTTATTTGCAGATGACACTAACCTGACTGTGCGTAAAACACCAAACAGTACTATAGAATTTAATGTAAATGAAGTACTTAGAGTAGTAGCAAATTGGTTTAAGGCAAATTCATTAAAATTAAACTTTGAAAAAACACATTATATTAGGTTTAAAACAAAAAACTATGCACAGCCAGATATATGTATAAACTATAAAAACAACACAATCTTAGAAACAGAGAGTATAAAATTTCTTGGTATTAAAATAGATCAGAAACTCTGTTGGCATGATCATATCACTACACTACTGACAAAGTTAAGTAGTGCCACCTTCGCAATACGAACACTTTCTCTAACAGCAGATCTAGAATTAATGAAACAGGTGTACTCCTCATATTTTCATTCAGTAATGTCATATGGCATAATTTTTTGGGGAAACTCTTCACAAAGTAAAAAAGTTTTCATAGCACAGAAAAGAGCTATTAGGTTTCTGTGTAGGGTAAAACCAAGAACTTCTTGCAGACAACTCTTTAAGAAACTCAATATTCTTACAATGTGTTCTCAGTATATATATTCTCTCATGAGCTTTGTCATAGAAAATTTTAACCTGTTTACACCTAATTCACAGGTACACAGTTTCAATACAAGAAACAGAAATAACTTGCATAAAACACAAACATCTCTGTCATTAGTACAAAGAGGAGTTAATTATTCTGGGATACATCTGTTTAATAAACTACCTAATCGTATAAAACAGCTTTCAGATAATAAAGATGTATTCAAACAAAAACTTAGAGATTATCTTATTGGCAACTCCTTCTACTCCATTCAAGAATTTGAAGAAAATAATTAATTGTACTCATCATGACATTTGCAAAACTCAGTTGCAAAAATGTATGTTTCTTATTATTTCTTGTATTTGTAAAATATGTATGTATATATATTTACTATGATATGACTCATATTATGTGTATATGTATCAACAATGACATGTTTCACATCCCAGAGGTACTTCCTCAGCAGGGATCCATGGAACAAGATTGATAAATAAATAAAATAAATAAATATCTCCATGTTCCCTCCTCCAGCAATCACAGCTTGCTAGAAACCTAGAAACTTTCTTATTAGTTCTCGTTGTAGTGTATCACTACATGGAAATATTTGCCATATGCTGGGCTCCTGGCTCGCACAAAACAAAGGTGCGGCAGCGGAGCTGTAGTATGTGACCTTGAGGAGGTAGCCCATGAGCAGTTAGGGTGAGTGGAGGGACAGTAGATAGCCAGCTGTGTGGCTATGTGTGTCGCCAGCCAACTAGAGAACATGATGTGCGGCGACTACCGTTAGCACGGTCTGTGGTGGTGCTTTATGTTACATGTCGTCATCGGAGTGGATAACGCTGTCCGACGGCCACCAGATGGATCATCGCCTGTGACTACTGAGGGCAGCAGACTGGGCGTCTTCTGCAAAATGGTAACTCCACAGAGATGTTGATGATCACCGCAAAGAGCTGTCGTATTGATCAACTCAATGTCGCCCTAGAGACTCTCATCGCCCCGCTGAGTATAGTGAACGTACATATAATAAAACCCCTGAGAACTGATAGATATTAAACCTTTTGGATTACGAGTTAATTGTTTAATTGTAATTTAAAAGTAAATTTGTAATAAATGTTAATGTCAAACGCACGTGAAACGGTGTTGCCAACATGTAAAGTAACATCCCGATTCCCCTTCTCAGAAATTTCATTCAATAATAATATTTTGTTAGTAAAATAATTAAATATAAAAGGTGGTTTAATTCTTAAAAAGAAGGAGTAAAGTTGTACGCTTCAACGTCATCGTAAAGAGTATGGCTTCCCATATTAGCAGAAATTTCTAGAAATTGTCCTACGTTGTGTCCCTGGCAAAACAGTCATCTCGCGATTATTTAAGCGATCCTGTTCGATATTATTGTAGACAGAGATATACGCTACTGCTTGTGACAATTGCAACACTAAGAAGGAGACAATTGATTACAACGAAATTTATTCCACCTATATAAGCCGCGTTCCCACGACGTTTTGTAACGGGACGGGACGGATACTCAACAACACACCATGGGAACAGGGCCGCCTCTGCTAGTGGGGACGAGACGCAGTTACCCACTCTGTGTCGGTAAACATCACAGGCGTGTGTAATGGTGCGCTGTTGCCATCGGTTTGCAGCAGAGGTGCGCACCCCTTCTGTTGCTGTAAAGTGCTCTGTGCCAAATGACACTAGGCAAGGTGGTGAGGATGTGGTGGCTAGGTAGGAAGACCTAAACCTGCGGCGCGCGCTCGTCCCTACAGTTCGGCTAATTAGGTGCCGCCTCCGTTACAAGAGGTCGTGGGAGCGCAGCTTATTAGGGACATGTGAGTACACAAACGACTAGAATTACAGAATTGTACATTAATTTGCACGGTGTGAAGTCGTCACTCTCCATGTCCTACAGAGTTTCTAGACGCCTTGGCATGGACCATAGAGAGACTTGATTTGCTACTAGGGAACTCACTGCCTCGTGGTTTGTATATATACTGACTGTAGGACGGCCAGAATGAACAAGCCACCATTTCTCAGACATGTTCGATGAGTGATATTTCAGGTGAACGTCAGACCAAGAAAGCAGCGGTACCCGTCGTTCTTCGAAGAAGGCTTACATTTCTCGTCACATGTCGCCAGGTAATGTCCTGAAATATGGCATGTGTATCTGGCTGCAGGAGGGGCAGTACCTCGATTTTTATAACCTCCAAGACGTAGCGGTTGTTATTCAGATTGCCCTCAATATGTAGGAGGCAAGATCGCATGTTATAGCCAACGGTCCCCCAAGCTACCCATTTTACTGATATAATTAGTTTATTGGGTACAGAATACATTTTACTGACCTCTTGCTTCAAACGGTCCAAAAAGACGATCAGAGGACATTACGCTCTCTCATCTTCTATCCAATTAAGGAATACTGTACAAACGAGACAATAGCGGAGTCCAACCTGCTATCCAAAATGCGTCATAGGAATTCGAGACTGTAAAAACTGTATATTGTTTTCAAGCAGTGTCTAGTATTGCAGTGGTATTTGACTAGTTTCCCTCTTTCTCTGAACCTAAATGATCCTGAATGATCCTGTCCTGCAGCAACTTACGATAAGAACCGAGGAGAAAACACCTGTTGGATAAATTACGACGAAGCATGACGCTGTCATCACCACCTTCGTGCCAGCGTCAAGAATTGGAATATATAGCTATACATCTATTTGAGCTGTAGAGGTATCAAACTTTGCCACAAATCACTGGATGTTAAATAACAATAACTGCTAGCAACTCCTCTTGCTCATAATACTACGTCTTACTTGTTTAAAAGTTCGTCTATCACACACAGATACTGCAGGATACGTTGTCTGTATGATAGTGCATGAAAAAGAAATAGCAAAATACTATTCTAAAGGCGCGTTCCCACGGCGCGTCCCTCGGAGCGTATTAGGGGACGCCTCTCATCTGCCGCATATGCTAGCAGGGACGGCGCGCCTCGACCCACCGCCAGGCGGTAAAAGATCAAAGGCGTGCACTGCCTCGCCACGCGCCGTGGGAATGGGCCTTCATGTACCTGAACTTTCAAAATGTGTCACTAAACATAAGAAACAATGTTGCTCAGTATTTAAGAAAAAGAATGGAAAGATATGTTGGCAGTAACCAACTTCTGCCGCTTGCAGTGTATTTTATGAACGCTTCAAGACTGATAGATGGAACGAAATAAAAACCTGACTGCTCTGATAATGGAAATAAAGTCTTAGGCATTAATAATCCATTTCCGCTGGTGCCATTTCGTACGTTTATATCAAACAGTTTGCTTTTAACATGAGATATCATCAAGAATATCGTTCTGCGCACACGAAGTTTATAAAAATATGTTGATCATATAGAAAAAAAATTGTTCTTAGGTTTTGACAAAATGGTAATGTTTCAAACCAAGAGGCTTGAAGGATAGGAATGCTAAAGATAAACTAATTTTTTTTTCTTTTTTTTACATGAGCGCTGAAATGGGGAAATGGTAATTAGTATTACGCTACGGTAGGTTCACATTCAATGAAGAAACAACACCGTCGACACTTATTCGGAAACATACTAAATGGGTGCAGTTGTCATTTAACTTTCATGGTCCAGCGAGTGGACGCTGTTATTTGAAATAACGCTGCAAGAAAATATTATGTGTGATGAAGAACAAAACGGAATACGAATTACATTAGTAAAATATCACGAAACTTCCCAGGAACGGCTTCTCATCAGTTGAGCGGTAAATGGTTTCTGCGAAACGCACTCAGCAGAATACGCCAGCGCCATCATGATTCCCGAAAAAATGTAATTTTCGTTCCTCTTCCGGAAGATCTAGTTTTGCATAGTTCTATGAAACTCGTTAGCCATAATAGCAAATTCAGCTGAATAAAACGGACTATTTTGGTACCCTTTAAACTGTAATTGAATAAGCTGACTAGTTGCAAAGACGACCAGAAAATAACACTGAAGGACCAATTTGGCTTCGATTTCTAAATTTCAGTGAACGCTTAAGTTTCGTGTACCCATATACGTGTTTTCAAACAATATGTCCCTCAGTACATTTGTATGTTAATTTTTCTCTGATGGACTAGGTGAGAAAGAAAATAATAATAAAACAATACGTATTCAACTTGCCAAGCCCTAATATTTTACAGTTCTCGATTTACTAAAGTTTCAAATTTTTTTTTGTAATATTTAAAAATAAGAAAAGAAAGGGAAATTAACCCACCACATACCAAAGTGGACGGATGCGATGAGAGAACACTAATGCTGACAAACAACTACACAATATTTCGACATCTGCCTTGTTCACAAATAGAAACACGGGCCATTAGGCTCGGAACGTGTGTGCACAACGAACGTTACCTAATGCCTAACCGTGTAGTGGGGAGGGGAGGGGGGGGGCGGATAAGGAGTAGACTATCGATATCGGTATACAGTGTCTGAGATACTATATTTGTAATATACTATATTACTATATACTATATTTGTAATATTTAAACCGAGAGTGGTGGGTGAACGGTTAACGTTCTGGCCTCGCATTCGGGAGGACGCGGGTTTGAATCCCCTCCGGGCATCCAGATTTGGGTTTCCCATGGTTTCCCCAAATCACTCCAGGCGAATGCCGCGATGCTTCCTTCAAAAAGGCCATTGCCGAATTCCTTCCCGTTCGTTGTCTCCAGCCCCATCCCGCCTCTAAATGACCTTAGCTGTCGACAAAAAAAAAACAAAAAAAAAACAAGATTTACTTAGTTACTTTTGACACTTCTTTGTTTCACAATAATCTGCTGAGTACAAGACAGGACTATTATTATTAGCTTTAATGTGGATAACGGTTGCTTTAGAGTGCAAGAGCTGGGAAGCATAAAAGATAACCTTGTCAACGAAATTGTTATGTTCTATTTAACCGTTCTTTTTCTTTATTGCTTAGAGCTAGCAGTGGCAGGCAACCTCCCCGAAAACAAACATAGCATCTCCGTCGAGCTTCAATGAAATTGATTGTCATGATTATGAATGGGAAAAGGTAACGCTGGTATTTATGTTTGTTGAGCAGAACACTACTCAGAGGTGTTGCATTCTGTAACACGATCATACAGTATTACGTAGACAGGAGGCAGTCATACTTACGGTAATAATCTAGCTGCCTTCAGATTCCGTCTTAACTGATTCATTTAGTAATGAACATTTACTTACTGCCAAAGGTGCAGATGTAACAAGTTCATCTCGATTTAGTAACGACGATGCGTGCTGTCGTTCTTTGCAAGGTGGCGGAATTGTAGACATCTCATGCAAGAATAATGTTCTGCTTTCCGCAAAGTCTTCTTTCAAGATCTTGTAAGGGAACGATACATCATGTAGCCGGAGTTACGCAACGGTGGTTTATCAGATACTCACTAGTTTTCTTGTTGTTTTTCCTGTTTGAAGTCCCGAAATTACGAACCTAAATTTTTAGAGCTGACTTGATATATTTTTAGGCAAAGGGTGTTTACTTCAATTTGATGGTTATTCATTTTTTTCGTTGGCTTCCCCATCCCATGTGAACTTAGATTTGTTGTGTTCATTCCAGAAGATATTTTGTGCTGTTTTCTCTTATCCTGCAAATGATCAGTTATTAGGAAAAACCTCTTCCTCGTGTGGATCCTGAGATCTATATCTCCTTGAGAAGTTACTAAAAAAATTCTCCGTATCTCATTCACCATTGTTTATTATTGATAAAATAGAATAAACCATACCTTCCATGTAAAAATATAAAAAAAGCTACATGTTTTTACCAAGGAATGATTCATTGTCCTGTTTAAAAGCTCTCCATAGATCATAGACGCTGTTTTGGATATTGAAAACTGGCTGTAAACATATCTGGGATAAGCCTAGTAAAGTTTATTGTACAGCACCATTTCACACCACACTTTGAATTGATATAGCACTACAGCAAGCATTATAATTAAAGATGCACCAAAATTCACTTGAAAGAACAAAAATCTTAATTATTTTATATACGAGTGGTGTGGTAACGCGGGGTTGAGCCGAACCGAAAGAGCTTTCTTTCAAAACATCATAAAATACAAACGGTCACTGGAGTGGAAATTCCCGTGTTACATCTGTAAAGGAATTTGAGTCTTTGTACCGCGTGTAACATGTTTCTCAGTGCGTAATGCACCGACACGTGTCGGCTGCTACAAATGCGCCTGCCCCGTACTACCCGAACACTATGACTTCAAGCCACACGCGGAACTGTCAATATATAGGGTATCTAAAACACGGAGTTAATTAAATGACGAAAAAAATAGGTACATGCTATTGTGTATTCTGTAACTTATTTTAACTGTGACGAATAAAATTTATGGAAAGCTACATAACTTTGCTCGGACCCCCTCTCTCTCACGTAACCCAATGCAGCTTTATTCCTAAACACTCCTCTCTCACTCTCGACCAAGCTACGTAGTTTATGAACGCTCCTTAGTTTGTGATGTGTATGGCGAGATGAATAGATCATTTCAGAATAGGAACAGATGGAAGACTGAATCAAACCAGACGAAAGACTGATCACAGAAACAAAATATGGTTAAATATATTTGCGTCAGTAATATTGGACGGTCACAACATACCAGAGTGACAATACTCAGTAATGTACGATTGGACTCCTTCCAGACCTAGTGAGATTATGAGATGAGATTCTCGGACGTAGCGCTCTAAATTCCTACTTCAGCTCTTGGAATGAGATGACGTGGTCAGCTTGACGCATTGACATTTTTTACTACCCCGAGGAGTTTCCTTCACGATACTCATTAAAGAGCAGGCTGAGTTGATCTGGCGAGCCGTTCCAGAAGTACAGTTTCGAAGAAAAATCCGTCGCTTCATCAAGGAACGAATTCCGAAATTATGTCCTCCATTCAGACTTTCTACCGACTGTCCTATTTGGGGTGCAAACACAGGCCCATCGATTTTAAAACCTGATAAACAATTATGGCATGTCCCTCGTTAATATTATCAAAACTTTCTAACACTGGTGCTCTTTTCGTTGAGTAAAGCCCGACATGGGAGACGAAAGTTACAATCACAACGCGGAACGCAATCCATTCTCGACTGTGCGACTTGTGTTTGAACGTTAATCACAGAGAGCTTTTCTTCTCGCGCTTCTGCCACTTGCTCATCCAGGGTGTTTTGGATTCACGGTACGCACGGTAACGCGGAAAATGTTTCAAAATGAAAAGGCGCATATCCCGCCGTACAAAAGCGCATTTTGTCATCAAAGGTGGGAGGTAGAGGAGTGCTCGTTTAAGCATGACTTCAAAGAAGCCGTCCCATTAAGCATCCTCTGTGTGTCGGCGCACCAAGCCTGGTCTCTGCTTACATACCTGGCCACTTTAACACACTACATATCACGTTCGCATCGTACAGCCGCTTCTATTTTTAATTAGTGCACTGTTTTTCACATTTTTTTCTTTTGAATTATTTCTGGTATTGAACGTCCGCTTCGCTCAATCTTTTTTTCTCTCAGATCGCCAGTTACACATCCCATCTACCACCGATCTGAAGCTCTTCTGTTTTTAATTGCCTCCATATGCAGTATAACTTTCGACTGTCCCCACAAAATCATTGAAGGCTCTTCAGGAAACATAAGGGTTAGCGAATTGTCTGTAGTTGCGGAGGCGGGTCCGGCGAATCCAGCGTAGTGTACGGGAGTTTCTTGTTAACTATAGTGTCCGTATTGTTTTGTCTGAAATCAGTTGCGAATAAAATGTGAGATGTCAGGATACACATGTCAGCAAAATCATATGAATGTAGTATCTGGCTGCATGGTTTTGGCAGCTTCATGCAAATTGAATCCGTTAAAATGCAAGTACCGCAAAACAGAAAAAATCACAACACAATAACAACGAAACAGCACTAGAACAAGACGCAATAATAACAACACAACATGGCAACAATGTAACCACGACAACAGCGCAACAATGCAACAACAACTCAGCAGCAACAACAGCTAGCACATATCAGTAGAATCATAAGAATATAGCAGCAAAGCACCAATTTAATACATTTTTTTAAAAAAAGCTACAGCAATACAAAAATCAACAAAAAACGACACGACGACATGACGACACGGGCAACAATAACAACGACGACGACGACAATACAACCACAACAACAACATAACATCGCAACAATGCAACCACAACAACACATCACAGTGAAGAGAGTAATGGGAGTGACGAGGTCAATATTGGTGATGAAGCTTGGAAAGATAATGGTGCAAAAATTAAAAGTAATGCCTGGAGGAAAGAAAGGACCACGATCACAAGCTGCTATTCAATTTCAGGCACAATGGTGTGGGAAGATTTTTTTTTTTTTTTTCGTAGACAAGGGGGCCAGCGATGGGAATAAGTTACCAAGAGAATTGATGAATAATTTATTAAAAACGTTGAAAGAATTTAAACTTGATTTGTAGAGGGCAAAAGAAGTTGGGTACAGGAAAGGGTGGGAAAATGGTTGTGTAGGCAAATTGCTAGCTAAGCGTGCGCTCCATCGCAACTAAATAAATTAAATTAAAACAACAACAATAAAATCTAAGACAACGCTGTCATTCAGTAACGCCTCTTATACTCTCCCCTACTATCCCATCTCTTCCAATCTCTGATCATTCTCATTTCTGCTACCTCCATCTTCACTACGTTGTAAACTTCACTTTCAACTGCGTTCTGGTTGTTTCGGAACTGTTAAACGTACCAGTAAAAAATACTAACACATCATGATTGGCTGGTCGTCAGTGGTGGATGCAAAGGTGCCCGGTGCAAAAATATTTTGGGCCCTCAGGCCAGATTGGTGACCTTTAGTGAGGTTTGCTGACAGGGGCTCCAAGGAAAATAAGGAGCCCCCACCCTCCCGAGCTGAGTTTGGGGGCCCCCTGCAATTGAGCTTGGGGGCCCCCGTGCACCGAACCACCTAGCCCTCCGATAGCTACGCCCCTGATGGCAGTATAAAATTCTGTCGCAGAATGCTATGACATGCAGCATCATCCGTCATTGACGGTGTTCTTTTATAATAATGCTAGACAGACTTCAAAATTTTATCTAACATTTCTTGCCTACAAATAGGTCGCTCAGTTGTAATGCACTACCGTTCTGGAGGTAGGGCCTAGGGAAGCGAGTAATTCTGTCAAAAGAGATTCTGCAATGATATGTTAACACTTTGAAGAGATTCAGTCAGCTTTAGATAAATTATTATGTTGGTCTGAAGATGAAAGACAGTTCACATATATGGTCAAGAATATTTATCACGTCATGCGCCATGCATATATTCACTGATTCTTTTCTTTCACGGTATTCACTGTAATATACCCACTTCTTGCTGTATAGACCATGGTACACCTCTCTCGTGTAGGTCTAGTTTTATCAGATCAGACTATCTCCTCCTGGGTCGTCCTCTAGGGTTTTTACCCTTCAGTTCTTTTTCCAACCATATCCTTGCTACACTCGTTGGGTCCATCCGGCTGAGATATTCCAGCCATCGCAATCTAAGATTTGCCAATTTTTTTACGAAGTGTTTCATTGATTTGAATCTCTTTACGGATCAACTCATTACTGGTCTTTTTTCTTGATCTCAGCAACTTCTGCCGTACGAGTGGTATCATATTATTCGGAAGAATTAAGTTACATTTTTTCTCACTTGTGTAGTGTTATGGAGTACACTACATACGATGCATCAGTTTCCCAATATTTGCACTCTAGTGCGTGAGCGCCAGCAAGTTGGTGGGCATTCCAGAGATGGCTCTGGACAAGGTCAAATGAGATGTGTGCATTATGGGTGACTGAAAAAGACACTGCCATCTATTGAGAGACGACTAAAACGTGATTTTTGTTTCATGTTTCACCAACGGAGAGTATTGGATGGAGACATCTGATTGGCTCCCGTTTTCACACTAAAAGACGTTACCACGTGGCTGCCTGGAGGGGCAAAGGGCTTGTTCTCAAGGACTGGAGGATAGCAGATCTTAGAGCCAAGATATTCATTGGTCGGAATGAAGAGTGGTAGTTTTAAAAATTTCTTCTTACAGTTGTGGACACCACCAACTACAATAGTTTGTCGTAGATGTGAAAAAAGTGTCAACGATTGTTGTTTAACGTCAGTGGCCTAACTAAAGGGCCTTATTACACTAGGCGACTTGGCGGCGCCACCAGCCGGGCCACTGGTGGCTCTGCTCGTCGCTGGGCACAGGGTCTTATGGAGCTTATTACACTAGGGCAGCCAGTGGCGCCGCCAGAAACTGGCGGCCGGCTGGCTGCCCTGCCCGGCGACCAGGCGGGCAACCACTGGTGGCCGAGAGTCGTGGCGGGGCATTGTATCTTACGTAGCTTATTACACTAGGCCACCAGGCGTTCAGTCTACTGTTCATATGCCCCTTCCTACTTTACAATTTTAAAATTGCAGAGATACTGAGTGTCAGGTTTGGTGAGACAACTGGGGACAATCATCCTGTGATGGGAGGGAATGAATGACGAACCTACAAAATTTGAAATAAATTTTCAGGAAATTGCGAAGTAACTCAGAAAGCTAAAACTGGTGTAACTGGTGTAGGTAATATTACTACAGATTTATTAAAGATTGTGGGATAGGATATTGTACCTTACCTTAAAATTTTGTTTAAAATGAGTTTGGAGACTTGCTGCTTACCAAAGGATTGGAAAAGACCGATAGTAGTACCAGTTCATAAAGGAAGGGTTAAAAATATGGTGAAAATTCCTGGCCAATTAGTTTGTCATCAGTGATGGGCAGAATGATTGAGACATTGATATGCAACTATATCAGAAATGTCTGTGAAGAACGAAACTAGTTTTCAGATCGACAACATAGCTTTAGGCAAGGATACTCATTTGAATCTCAGATAGTGGGCTATATGCAAGATATTTCAAATGAATTTGAAATGGGAGGCCAAGTTGATAGTGTGGCACTAGATCTTTCTAAGGCATTTGACAGAGTGAGCCATAAAATGGTTTTAAATAAACTGAAATGTATTGAATTGAATGAAAAAGTTACTTGCTGGGCACAGGAATTCTTAAAAGTCAGAAAGCAAAGGGTTAGAGTAGGAAATACATTATCAAGAGAAGTGGAAGTAAATATGGGAGTTGCTGTTCATTATTCTAATGAATGACTGTGTTACGGTCAGTATCTAGGTATTTTTCAAATGATACAATGGTATACAATAGGATAAAAACAGGTGAAGACTGAACAGTTGCAGGATGATCTGGATAGAATATCTAAATGGGTAGGTCAGCATGGAATGAAGATAAATGCCAAGAAGAGTCGGCTTATAAGATACAAAGATAAATAGATCTAAAGGTTAATTATGATTACAGAGTGGGGTCAGATTTGCTTGATGAAGTGTAAATTCTTTGCATAACGTTTGATAAACTCAATTGGGCAGGTGGTAGAAAAAGGTTACAAAATCCTTCATTTGCTGAAGAGGGTGATGAGAGGATGTAACAGAGAAGTTAGGGAGTTGGGTTACAAAACTTTGGTCAGATCATTTGTTGAATATGGTGGCGTAGTTTGGGACCACATTTTGGAGATCAAATACAGGAGTTGGAAGGTGTGCAAAGAAGAGCAGCTAGATTTGTTTGTGGAAATTATCGCAGGACCCAGTCAGTAACTGATATGATACAGGAGCTGGATTGGGACTCATTGGAGGAAAGGAGGAGGGTGAAGAGAGTGCTGTAAATGTGCAAATTGCTACCGGAGTGTTAGCTCCATCGCAATTAAACTGTATTCAGACGACAACAAGTTTTTTAATTACTTAAGGATGTCTAAATCGTCTTTCTTTTAATCATTGTACTTAGTAAACGTTGATATTACCGGGAAAGATACGAAAATGAGAAATTCTTCTTGCTTTACCCCTTTGTCTTCTCTACACTTTCACTTCCACTCATTTCCACAGTGACATTCTGTAGTTCACTGGACATATTCAACTACGCAATTCGCGTACAATGCGAGGATAACAGCAAAGTGACTGCTCGGTTGTGCGAGTGGCTGGCTGGCGGCGCCACCAGAATCCTGGTTGCGTCGCCAACAGAGACACCAGTGCCGCGGCTGGTTGCGCCGCCAAGTCGCCTAGTGTAATAAGGCCCTAAGGAAGCTAATCCGTCATCGGTGCAGTGCTACAAGTCGCAGAGAAACTGGTAAAGTACCCATTGAGTTCATAGACTTCATTGTTTTCACGCAAAAAACGTCCCGAAGCGACCCTAAGAGAAATCTGTCGAGATAAAGAGGAATCATGCTAAAACTTTATAAAATTCAATTGAGCTAGGGAAATCGAATGTTTTAAAGTCCCATGCCTATTGTTTTTGATGTACTTTATCAATTTACGAGATAATTCATGGTGATTAATGATGTGTAAAATGTTACGCCCCAATAATTTCTTTGCATTTTGTTCTGATATAAATAATTATGTAAATTGTCGATCTGCTAGCTTATTTGTATTAATTCAATAATTATCCAAATATCTTTCGTTGTAAATATAAACTCACTGCTAACAATGCGATTTTATCCCCTCACTATTCCAAAATATTAATATTCAATTATTTTGCTTGTAACATATGCTACCACCCCAATTACGAAATTAATTAATTTTTAAATATTATTTTGTTAAGTGTAGTTAATTATGATTTAAATATTGATTGTAAAAATGTATATAATGTAATTTCGAAGCACGAGAAATCCACAGATTACCAAACACATTGTCAGTGGGTAGTGTAAGTATCTCTTTGAAAAGATTGAGATAGAAAATCTTTGGTCTGGTGTGAGAGATTCTTAGAAAAAGAAAGAAACGAAGGAAGGTGTGTGTTTGTGTAAAAGGCTGTAGTTTTTGGACTGCAAATGTCGCAGTAGCATTATATAAATGTATTAGTTGTTCGAGAAGTGATGTATTATATTTGTGTTTTGTTTTATCGAATGTCAGCGAGCTTTGGATTGATTATTTATTAAAAGCAGTTGAGAATATATGCTAACAACTTCGAGTTGTAACTTCTGTAGAATTAGCGATCCGTTGATGAGCTCTTTTATGACAATTGAATATTTTAATATTTAAAGAAGTGACCTCTACTCTGTTTTCTTGGGTCAAAAGACGACATATTTAGGGCCACGTCATCATAAGACCTGCAGAGTTACGAGCAAGTTAATTAGTGGAGTTTCCTCGTCTTCTATTGGATTTATTTAATAAGAATTTAATTAGGAGAGGTTACATGCTATTTATAATGAACAGAAATATAATAAGTAACGTCACCCCAGGAAGGAACGTTACATTTGCTATTTGTTAACTTTGACATAATCGGTTTAAGAGAGATATAATGAACTAAGTTCCGAGTAACAGCTAGTAAATAATAATGGAAGAGGGAAAAAGGTATACTTTCTGATAGAATCAAGAAAAAACGAAACTCTGTGACTTTTGTCGGTCGTCTTCTGTTGTGATTAAAACTATAGTTGTAAATGGTGGTAGTGTTCTAGCCACAGAGCAGTGGATGACGAAATACGACCCCTCCTCTTGAGGGTATTTTTAACGAGAGAGGACCTCGGCGGCAAGACTTATTAGTTAATTAGCCGAGGAGCTAATGGCGCGAGGCACGCAAAGCAACCCCCGTATCAGATACTCAAAGCCTCGGTACAGTTCCACGCGCTCTTCCTTTCCTCACCTGCAGATCAAAGAGTTGCTCAATGTAGCCATTAATTCAGCTGCGTACATTACATCCCAGCAGCGAACCTTATATCTTCAGTCACCAAACCCGTGCAAGCCATTTACTTCGAATTTTCCAAAATTTCTTTGTAAGACCATTTTCATAGAACTTCTCGGTTGCGAATGCTGTATCAACTCTACAAATTCCTCCTCATACATTAGCAATGCATACTTGCTCCGTATATTCTTCTTTTTCTTGCCCTTGTAGGACCACATGGCAATTTCATTTCTTCATCCTTTGTTGTTGTTTTTTCCATTCAATCCAATATTCCTTTATCATTTCACTTTGTTTTTTCCTCCTATCCTCAGACCACTTCGGAACTGATTTCTTTCCTCTTCTGCCTTGGAATCCTTCCATACTTAATACCCCCTTACTAAAGATTTCTCTTTCCATGCTTTCCTCCTCTCTTATTTTATTTCTTTCTAAATCTTTCTTGGACTGTTGAATCCAGCTTGTAGTTACTTCCCTCCCCCCCCCCCCAAAGGTAACGGAATGTATATTTGCTGATCTGTTATCGTCAATTCTGTAGGTAATTTAAAAAATCAAAAAACAAAAATTAACAGCATTCTCCTTTTTCTTATTGATTCTGCTATATTTTAGTATATTTCCTTATTACTTCTTAATTTCTATAGTTCTATTATTTTATCTGGACCCAAGATTTTTCTCATGATTTTTCTTTCTAGCAATTTCAATTTATCCAATCTGTAGTTCAATGCTAGGCGTTCCCTTGCGTATAGACATTTGGTTTCACGACTGAGTTGTAGTGCCTAATTTTAAGATTTTTAGACAAGCACTTTGTGTTATAAAAATTCTTAGTGATACCATAAGATTTTTCCGTCCTGCGTATCCTTTCGTCAATGACAGATCTATCTAAATCATTTTTTCATTTCACCACCCTACAGTGTGGCTGCAGCGGTCAAGGAGCCAGTAAGATGTATTGATGAGGCACAAAGAGACCAGGTTCCAGTACTCGTCACCGTACTGTTTCTAGAAGGTCACATATGGGACTGATAAGATGGTCCCCATCTCCATCTCATAAACTATATATTTCACATGGAAAGCTATACTTATCATAAAAAATACATGTTACACTTTTCGATGGCAGATGGCAGAACAAACACTCCGCGATTAGGATCCAGATCAAAGAAATCTCTTCATTCATACTAGTCACCTGTGCAATTGGTAGCTCGTGTTTAAATAAACTATAATGGACCTGGGTTCGATTCCCGTTAGGCCACCTAGATTTCGGATTTTCATGGTTACCCAACATTGCTCTAGCACAGGGGTCGGCAAACAGCCGCTCCTGAGCCGCATGCGGATCTTCGTAGTGCGGCCCTTTGACAACATTTTTAATACATTTTTTCCGACAATAGTAATTTAGAATATGGGAAGAAAAATGCATTTTGCTTACAGAGGACATGTTAACTGTTCTCAGAAAATATATATATAAAAAAAACAGTTGATTCTATCGTCAGTATTTGGAAGAGTCTACCGGATTCATACAATGAGTTGAAAAAGTTTGTATTTGGTAGTCTTAGTATCTTTGGCTTGGCTCGACACAAACGTTTTCCAATATGAACCTTATTAAAAATAAATTGAGAACCCAACTAATTCATGAGAACTTGGATTCATATTTAAAATTAAAAACAACAAACTACGTACCAAAGATCGTAAGACTTTCTTAGGAAATACAAGCATAATGCTCTCAGTGATTAAAATGCTTAATACTAGTTCATGAATATGTTGGATCCATCCGGGGAAGATCAGGAATTGGGCAGGTCGAATGGAGTTCCCGGTTTGAGGTAGATGTCTCACCAGCGAAGGTAGGATGTGGACATCCCTCGGTCAGTGGAGAGTAACTACGAGAACACAGCTGATACAAGGATCCAGTTTATTGGGATCAGTCTCACAATACACAATTACAGATAGTGGAATGATGTTTACTCGATGATCAGGCATGAAGAGAGCTCCGTGTGCTGTGGGCTGCCTTTAAGTAGATCCCTCGTACGTCACTCTGCAGTCGCTGTGGCGCTGGCATCATGCTCGCTGCGTCTGTGGCACCATCTAGTAGCTTAGCCCCGTACCCAAGATCCGACAAATATATTATTTACATATATGTATGTTTGATGGTGTATTTATTATTTAATTTCTTATATTAAAATATAATTGGGCCTATGGCTCTTATAAATTTTTCCTGATGCATTAAAAGGTGAAATTGGCTTTTTAGCCTCTAAAGTTTGCCGACCACTGCTAGCAGAATGCCGGGATGGTTTTTTTTTCTAAATTCCATAGTAGAATGCCTTCACGTTCCTTGTCCCAGTTCTTTTTCTCCTCTAATGACCTGAATGACAACGAAGCGTAAAAGCATTTAAAAAAATCTGCTGTACGAGACGCAAGATTGAGGAATGATACAATATGAATATACATGCGAATACGTCCATACTATGCAGGTAGACATGCGCAACAACATATCAAGCTTCCACCGAAAGCCTAGGTTTGGACTGTGACATGAACCTAGTTGAGAGTCTGCAGCCAACAGGGCTAGAAAAGGAAGCACAGACAGTTCGACCACAGAAATTCAAGAGAGCATAAGGAAGAACACGCGATATCTGTAACAAGAAAAGCATTTCAATAATTACAGAGATTAGGCTCTACAATACAGTGATCAAACATGAAGCTCTGTGTGTCAGTGAAACCGTGAGCCTCAGCAGGGGTGCCCAAACTCCCCACGTCAGCTTTAATCGTAATTATTCGTTTCCATTATATCGCAAATTTACTTTGTATGACTTTTACTTGCTTCAAATTACGATCGCCCTAGTATCTATAATTAAAAATATAAAAGTAAAGTGGGATATTATTGTCAATTATTTTAATTATTACATGTCATGCTTAGGACGAGAGAGTCTTATCCAGCGTATGAAGGATAAAATGTAGGAATATGCGATGTAAACTTGCTTAGAAGCCCGTTTTATCAAAATAATGTCTTAACCATCGTATCCTGATCGTCAAATAAAGAAGATTTTTCTTAATTCCGAGGACCTGAAACTCCCGTTATCAGGATGTAAGGCACGAGGTGACGGGTATGTCTTGGAATATTAATGAAAGTGAAACGCCGAAGCAATCAAAAATAATCGCTACATCAATAAATTTAAACAAATATCTACAATAAGCCCATCATTTATTTTACGTCACTACAGCTGCAGAAACTCAGGTCCACTGTTCAACGTGACTTTTGTGAAGTAATTCAACTATATGTAGAAGGCGGTGGTTGATATATTCCTCCGATCGCTTTACTGTCTTTACGTGCATGGAACTGCGTTGCCACATTGGGCAGATTTAGGGACTTAGATTCTGACGAAGCGGTTGGTTTTATTAGTAAAGAGTGTACATGACGAACCAGCTGCTGGTCAGCTAATTTGATTATTGCTGGTTTTGGAAATTTTATTTTCATTTTCCATGTACTTACGAAAAATCGTGTAATAAGTCTTCCTTGAATTTAGTCTTTTCCGCTAATCCTTATTATGATTTTATTGTTATATTTCAATTTGGTCAATGAATAAATCGGTTCTTGGTGTGTCAGTGGAGACTTTTCCGGCGTACTGATACAGTGTAAGCTTTACGGGTATTCAGCCGGATAACTTCATAAAAACACAACGTTTCGACAGCTGACTGTGCTGTCTTAATCAGATGTGGAAAATTTCAGGTATTGTAAGCTGGAAGTCACCGCCTAGAATGGCTTAGTACCGGACTTCTACTAAGCCATTCAAGGCGGTGACTTCCAGCTAACAACGCCTGAAGTTTTCCGCACCTGGCGAAGATGTGTTTTTATGACGCTATCCGGTTAAATACCCGTGATTCTTACATTTAAACGGTTCATGTTCTTAAAATTTGTTATTTACGCATTTTAAACCTATCAGTTATAGATTTAGAATATCTTTTCGAGACAGTCAAAATAATAATAAAAAATAATGTAGTAGAGTGAAAGGCACATTTTTTGAGCAGCATTTGGTCATAGACACAGTATTGTATTTTAAGTCTCTCAAAATTATATTTATCATTTTAATGCTTATACTATTACATTCCATAACTTGGACGACGCGTCAGGATTACAGCACTGAATTAAAACCACGTTTAGTCCTGTTTAAGAAACGCTGCAGCAGATATTGCGGTTTTTCCAAGCATTGTGTTCTGGTATTTAATTCTATAACGGACATTAATAATTCTTGAACCATCTACTTACACACATCCGTAAAATCCAACGATTTCCTGTTTGTTGCAGCGTTAAATCACTTTAGGTCTTGGCTTTCTTGACTCTCCTTTGATGCACCTGTGCTGAGCAGATTACAATGTTGCCACTGCCGTGTCGCCGGGAATCGAAATGCGACCTCCTGGCTGGGCCACCACACCGTCACCGAGGTCCTGCCACGATCAATACGAGCATTTGCATAGAGCGCGCACGGCAGGGGTGCCCAAACTCCCCACGTCAGCTATTACGAGAGCACTAACTTTTAGAGGTATTTGCTCGCTAAATGGGCGCTGCTTTTGATTACGTTTTGCAGCACAGGCTGATAGTAAACTAGAGCATTTACTCCCATATATCGAATGAGCTCAGTTACGCAGTTCATTTTCGGGAAGTAGTAGCAAGAGGTTTCAGAGTCCTACGCTTACCAAAGGTAGCGAGGGATCAGTAAAAAGTGAGGAACTGGGTTACAAACCGTTGAGCAGGACATTACTTGCATGTGGTGACACTATAGCGATCTTCACTACGAATATCTAATACTGGAGTTGGGAGAGGGGAGGGTGAATCTGTGCAAAGGAGAACAGTTATAGTTTTACTGCGAATCAGCAACTAATATGATAAAGAAGTTGGGTTGGGAGTCTATGGAAGACAGAAGGCGAACGAACGGAGTATTGGGTGCTTGTAAGGAATATCTTGACGACAAAGCCTACTTGGATAAACTTAAAGAATTAGCAACAGATGAACAAGTAAAGAGCCGATATTGTCCGCAGTATCGCATTTGATTTCACGCGCAAAAGCTTGGGTAAGTTTTCATTTGTAAGTCATGAAGTCATGGATTGGAATAATTTATCGGAGGCCACCTACCCACAATAACTCTATCGCAACCTTGGTAGGTGAGCGGTTAACGCTCTGGCCTCGCATTCGGGAGGACGCCGGTTCGAATCCCCGTCCGGGTATCCAGATATGAATTTTCCATGGTTTCCCGAAATCACTCCAGACGAATGCCGGGATGCTTCCTTCAAAAGGTCATGGCCAAATTCCTTCCAGATCCTTGTCCGCAGTCCCATCCCGCCTCTAATGACCACGACGTCGACGAGGTCATTAAAAAATTATGGACATATTTCATGGAGTGATCTATAATTCTACTGAGCCATTATATTAACACGTACCTCGCTTACTGTGACCAGTAAAACAGTTCACTGGAAAATCTTGATTCTTCTTTTTCATGATGGTCCCCTCAGCGAATTGCACGAATAGTTAACTTCTGTATGAACTGAGACAAAAGTCTGCAGCGAATAAGAGAAGTATAAAATTCTTGAGACTTATCACAAGTTTCTAATCATGGATTTACCATTTTAATCTAATAACATTTCCATTCCTAAACTACGTAACTAACGTATTTCTGAAGTAATTTAGAGCTATTAGGGAACATAAAAATATCGGCCTTCGATATGCGAATTGTTTTTTCCTCTCTCTCTCTCTCTCTCTCATCTGGAGTATTTAAGGGCATCTGTTATACCCCAATAACTGCTATTACTGAGACTACATTAATGCTGTTGTTCTCTGGATTTCGAAAAACACTAAAAAATAATTTAAGAGTGTTGTAAGTAATTTGAAATACACGAAATTTAAATTTAAAATAATGAAACGTTTTAGAAGGTGGTAACCATTTCGGAGCTTAAGCGCATTAATCCCAAAACCTATTTCCTTAGAAAACTTTTCAAATTTCGAACATAATGTTGTTTTAGGAACACCAGCAACATATAATGTAGTTTCGAGGTTATTTCATTTACTTAAGTGTGGAATTTTCATATTAGAAGAGTTTATTTACATATTAATAATTAACTAAGTTTTTGGTTTGTTAATTTTTTTATTTTTCCTTCGGGCTTTATGCCTCGTAGACTTCTAGGTCATTAGGGGCGGAGAAGGATTGGTAATGAGTTTGGTCATGGCCTTTTGTATGAGCTATACCGCCACCTGAAATTATTTCATGAAATTATAGAAAACCGAAATCTGGAAGACCGCATGGGGTTATGAACCCGCGTACTCCCGAAATCCAGGCCCGAGCGTCGTTAGAATCCGTCTTGATGCGTGTGTGCTTTCAAAAGTTCCAAAAGTCTTATGTTAAATCGCTTATAGAAAAATGTATATCTGAAACAGCAGTATCAAAGATAGACGATTGTTAATAGTGTAGCTTAAATTCCCAAAGCTCTTAATCCACAAAAAAAAGAACCAATCCTTTATATAAATCCATACGCGACTGATGATAAGTATACTTATAAATATACTTTTACGATGCGAATGACGCATTAAAGTACAAATAGAGAAGCAATAACAATGTTACCAAAGTATACAGGAGTTTTGTACCTCGTGAAGTTGGTAAAACAATTATTATTTTTTGCTGTCATCAGTCTTTCGACTGGTTTGATGCAATCCTCCATCTCTTCCTATCCTGTGCTAACCTCTTCATCTCTACAGTCCACGTCCTCAATTATTTGCTTCTCTGTCTTCCTCAACAGTTCTTACCTTCGACTGTTCCCTCCACCATCAAACTAACCAATCCAGCATGTATCAAAATATGACCTACCAGCCTGTCTCTTATTTCAGAAAGCTTCTTCCACAAACTTCTTTCCTCACCCATCATTTCCAAAACTCGTTCATTTCTTACTTTGTCAGTCCACTTAATTTTCAGCATTCTTCTGTAGCACCACATTTCAAATGCTTCAATTTTCTTTCTTTCCGGTATGTGAAGATCTATAACTGTTGGTTCGAGGCGATTTACAAAATGACGATTTACTAAATGTTTCGTCGCAGTTAGAAGGGGCGGCGGCACGACGAGGATGTGCGCAGTTGATGATGAGCAGTAGCCTTTATTTTATTTCGCCCTGGGAATATCCGACATGGAAAATACGCTACGTGCCAAACCGAACGTTAGTAACGCGGTTTACTCTCGCAACGTTTAACTTCCCAACTAAGTTTTCTCTTCTCATGCATGTACGTGTTTCGTTGTTTTCAGTCTTTCCATGGCTGTGAAACATGACGGCCGAGGCCGTGGGCCGGAAGGATTTTGATGTCTCTGTAATGTGACGTTAGCGGATGATAATACTGAACAAAGGGGACCGGGGGAAAGATCTAATATTTCAGCCATCAAAGAATGAAATGTCGTTAAAAGAATCGTGTAACAATCAAAGTTTTGCAGTTGGCAGGAGGCACTGTAAAAATAATTAATGAGTTAAATGCTCTCTGGAGTAATATCAATATGACCTTTCAATGACGGTTCAATCTCCAATAGGTTATTCCGTTTACAACGACCTCATCATAGACTCCTTCCGATTGGTATACAACCCAGTATCATCTTTGGCACAACTGTATCATCCAATATTAAGACATACTCCAACTTACCACCGAGCTTGGTGGGTGAGCCGTAACGCTCTGGACTCGCATTCGGGAGGACGCCTGTTCGAATCCCTGTCCTAGCATCCAGATTTGGGTTTTACATGGTTTACCCAAATCACTCCGGGCGAATGCCGCACTACTTTCTTTTTAAAAAAAACCATGGCCGAATTGCTTCCAGTTCGTTGACCCCAATCCCATCCGGCCTTTGATGACATCGAGGACGACAAGCGTAAAGCCATAAGTTAAAAAAAAAAATCCATATAACCTCTGTAAGCTGCCGTTTCACAGGGATTTCTTTGTGGAATTGACACGCACAGACTACCAAAACAATTTGGATGACGTTTTCACAATTAAAAAAAAACTTAAGATCTAACTTAAAATCTGTCTTATATTCCACGTGATGGAGGGATAGAACAAGAAGTAACAATCTGTTCGTAATCTGAACCGATAGGCACCACAAATCATACAACATCAAATACGAGCACTCCTTTCTTAAACTCAAAAGATATCCATCAAAGATCACACTACTTCACAGATATACACTCCATCCTTTGGATTCTGTTGTTAACTACGTAATTTTGGTAATTTATTTGTTTAGTTTTCTAAAGTATATTAGGTAAAAATACTGTGAAAACCTAAATCAAACAACAACATAAATGGTTAACACTCCAATACGCGTATACATTCGCAAGGTGTTTTGAGTGCCAATATTAGTGGTTTGTGGCATAACAAAATTATTTATCCATAAAATTAACATATTAAACCTTAGCATTATGTATACGAATACTGTTAGTTTTGAAATTTTTCAGCAGTGTACAGGCAAAGCTATACAGGCAAATTATCCAAGTCGGCGTATAATAGTGAGCCGAAGCTGCCAGGAAATGGCAGTATATATTTTATAATTCGTGTAATAAACATCGAAGTATCTCTATATAATCTCTTCTTAATGGCCGTTTCTGTGATAGTGTAACGCAACATTGTGGACGGACGTATAAGGAGGCTAAAAATGGCAATTTATTAAGGACAGTATTTATGACAATGAAATACAGGTTACGGTAATATTAGATAAAAAATTAGTATTAGTGTAGTAAAATCAAAATGAGTATAGAAAAGAGCAGAAAAGAGATAAAATGGGTAAACCGCAGGTATAATGAAATATAAAGGGGTACTTAATTTACTTTCGGTGCCCAAAAATGCACTAAACTTCTCCCTCCAACTTTCAGCAACCCTCTCGGCGTTGTCCTTTGGTAAACAAATAAAGTTCTGTTGGTTCCCAATTTAGTCTGATAAGAGGTCAGGTTACTATATCTCCTCGCTCCAGTAGTCAGCGCCTTTCACAGCGTTGTCCTATGGTAAGATTAAATACTGCTGATTCACAGGTTCGTCCAAGAGAGGACAGAGGAGTAGGTGACCTTGTGTTTTCATTGCTTCACACTCGCATGTTTCGTCAGGTTGCTCTTGCATTTAGAGATTCCTGCCCTGAGGCGATCAAGTGCTCTCCACGTAGTATACCTTAAATTATGTCCCCCAGATAATTCCTCTTTTAGCTCGTGTTTATGTTCGCTGTAATTCTACTGCCAGAATCTTATTTGTCTAGTCTCTGGTGTGGTTGATAGAGGTACCGTTCTCTTACGCAAACTCTTTCTGGACATCAGTCGTTGTGAGACGGTAACGCGGCTGTGTAGTGGGTGCCGAGGCTCTTGTAATTGCGTTTTTCTCTCTTATTCTGCGACTACTGTTCTTCTGATTTGTCGTGGCGCTATAGCCGCTAGTTGACACACCGTGATTATAGGTGCCGTTCTCAAGCATCCAGTAACGATTCTTGCTGTCTCGTTTATAGCAATATCCACTTTCTTTGAGTGAGCTTACTACTCTCCCACCGAGAGTGGTGGGTGAACGGTTAACGTTCTGGCCTCGCATTCGGGAGGACGCAGGTTCGAATCCCCATCCGAGCATCCAGATTTGGGTTTTCCATGGTTTCCCCAAATCACTCCAGGAAAATGCCGGGATGCTTCCTTCAAAAAGGCCATGGCCGAATTCCTTCCAGTTTCTTGTCCCCAGTCCAATCCCGCCTCTAATGACCTTAGCCGTCGACGAGGCGTAAAGCAATAAGTAAAAAAAAGTAAGTAGCTACTCCCACACTGGCCATGTATATTCCCATGCTGCAAAGCACAGTGCCATGGCCGTAGTTGTTAATACTTCAGGATGAGCTCCCCATGATGTGTCCCTTAGTTTTTTCAGTAGGCAGTTTCTTGAACTTACATTCCCTTTTAATTGATGGTAATGCTCTTTGAAGGTGAGAGTACGGTCAATTTTAATTCCCAGATATTTAGGGTTGGGTACATGTACCAAAAGCACTTCACCCCGTCTGATGTTAAGTGTTCTCTTGGTTTCTCTGTTACGTAACTGGAAACTACAGATCTAGGTTTTTTACGGTTCTATTTGAGGGTATTCTGCGTACATTGTAAGGTTCTCCAGAGCACACCTGTTCAAATGTCCTCCCTGCGCTGTAAGAACAGTATCATCCGCATGCAAAAAAAAAACTGAGTATCTTGTTGATGTGGTATGTCATTAATATATACATGTTGTACACTTCGTTGGGGCAGGCCATTTTATTTTTAATTTTTTGTCCTCCCCATGGATTCTTTTTCTGCAGCAGGGTGGAATAGTAGCTTCTGTTCTGGAGGTTTCCCTGTATCAGTCTACAAAGTCTAAAATCTTTGGTTACATTATGTAGCTTACAGAATAGTTTCCTGTGATTTACTGTATCATACGCTGCAGTTAGTCCGATGAAAACAGGCTCTGTAACAAGTCCTTTCTCCAAACTATCTTATGTGTGTTGAGTAAGGTTATAAGCTAGTGATGGATGAGGAAAGGCGCTACTGGAAAAATATAAAAAAAGAACGAGATGAAGAAAGAAGAAGACTGCCGGCGTTGTTTAATATTTTTATTGGAGGAAACGGTCGAAGGAGAGAACTGTAGAGGAATTCATATAGTACAATATTTGAAGCAGATAACTAAACAATTACGTTATAAAGGATAGTTCAGAATTGCAACATAATGCAGGGTGGATCAAACTAATCTATAAATTGACGGAAAGAAAATCTGTTTGTTTCCAGTCTAGAGGTTAACAGTTATTTTTTTTTTTATCTTTATTCTAACATTTGCAGCAATATTGAGTTGCAACAAACCACAGAATTGTAGATTGCAAGAGTAAATGGTTCTAGTGTTTTATTTTCGCTTTTATTTATATCTAATCTGTTGTCTCAAATATGATTTGTACTTTTCTGGGTGCCACAAGATAAAAATCTGCTGTTTTTTTACATATTTCAAACCTATAACTGAATTTGGTGGCCTACATTAAAACCAAGTATATGGCAAATGTAAACTGTGTATTATCTAAGTCATTGTCATTTCATTGCCAGATAATCAGTAATTCCAATGTCCTGAAAGCGTTCCAAAACTAATGCCAAATGTAGAAAATTATTACACGTTGGCGATTGTATAAAGTAATTCGAGATGATTCGTTCCGAAAACCTGGTTTCATGTTTTAGCCACAAAAAAAATTAAAGATAAATCCGTCGTAGTTAATAAATAAGGACGATTTTGTTTCCCGGCCTCAAATTCGTCATTTTTAATACACAAATAGACCAGAAAATCCTTCCAGAAAAAATGAATTTCTAAACAGTCTATGAGCTGGCTGTATCATCTTTTACTTATATGAAGAGCCGGATGTCTTTCGATAAACAGTCGGTAAGAAACGAATTCCCGTATTTTTTACTCATACTGCATCACTGTATTATTAATAATCATGTTAATTTTTCACTACGATATCAACAGATGCCTCCACGAAACAAACTAATCATGCAGAGGTATCCTGGGTTAACAATTCATTTTACGTCATAGCCTACGTTTTTGTATAAATACATATCTCCAGGCAATGTTATGTACCAACCGCTGTGCCTGATATCGGTTTCATTGACTAATTAATTGCTACCACCCAAAAGAGAATTCGATACGATGTCCGGTATATTACAGCCCAGGGCACTCATTATACGCACCGTCCGCATAAAGCAATTCCGTTTACCCTTTTATGTTTTTCCTGCTCTAAAATATAAATTACCTCTCACGATATCGATTTTGCCTGTCAAACACAAAACGCAGGACGCCCCCGCGTGTGATATATTTCTGTTAGCTTTCTCTCTGCTGAAGTTTCTCAGGAATCACACCCTGAAATACATCATTTATCAACGAATGTCCTACCATTGATGGTTAGTTTCCAGCTCTTATTTCCAAGAAAACTTTTTCTCCACCGCTGTTAGAACTTTTAACTGAGGTTCTAAGGTGTATCAATACCCCCTACCTAGTGTTGTAAAAAAAACCGGTTTCTTCTGACTTAAAAAAAATGAAAAAAACACGTTTTTTTCATAACTACTAAATCTCAAATTTGTAAGACATTTATCGTTTAATATGCCTGTTTTAGAGTTTATATTAAGTACATACCTTAATTTTTAAATCTACTATATTTTTCTGGTTCAGTTGAAAAGAAAATTACGAAAATATTGGCAACATACCTGAATTTTCTTTTGCGAACGGGGACTTCCCGAAGAGTCTAGGTTGCGCGAGAAGGAATCCCCGTTCCCCGTTGTTTGGTTTGATACTCGCTATTTGAGCTAGTGCTGCCCTACGAATTTATCTGTAGAGCTACGGATCTTTTCAAAAAATTAGGAATTATAAATTTATCTACGGTTTTTTGCCTCTTTTTATTACTTTTGTGCTTTCCTTATATTCGTATACTTGTTAAACTCTCAGCTAGTGATACCGATTCATTAAATTGACAGTAATTATGAATCGTTTCCTTTGGCGTAAATCAACGATTGAAAAGAAATAAAACTCCTATTTTGTATGAAATAGATTTAAATTCAAACTTAAAAGACCGTAATACAGAATTATCGGCGCAGGTTTTATGCACAGTGTGTACTTTGCTCACAATTTAAAATTGCAATCTCAAAATCTTTTGCGTACAATACAAGAACAACCAGTAAAAGAAAATGTAACTATTTCTGAAGATATGGATCTAGAGGAGACAGAAGAAGTAACAGAAAATTCCGACACCGACCGAACTAGTGTTGGTAGTGCTGATACTAATGAATGTGGTACTGATATAGAGGATGAATAAAATTATGTTACCTATATATATACATTTATGAATCATTATGTAAGACATTATATGATTCAGTAAGATTTAAAACACACATGTAAGTTCCGTAAATAAAACTATAATTTATAAAATATATTGTTTTCTGAAAAAAAAAAAACCAAATTTAGGAAAAAAACAAGGGTGCTAAGTTTTTTTTCGTGTTTTTTTTTTTCACGAAGCTGAAAAAAAATATTTTTTTTCAATTTGCAACATTATCCCTACTTTATTTATTCAACTTTTACTACTAGCTAATTATTTTCCTTTCCAGGCATTGACTGTGTTATTTGCGGTAGTTTAAATATTAATATACTGACAATGTTCTGAATAGATACACAACCAAATTGCAGCCACGTCACATTTATTATTTGCACCAACAATCTGTGGACTAATTGCAGCATTATTGATTAAAAGTTCAATAATGGACTATTATCGTCGAAGTGACATGGTAGTCTTGTAGGCTTTACCTCGCTTTTAATATGGTTGCTAAGAATTTTATCTTCGTCATCAGAAGCAATTGAAAGCAACTTATTACTATTTGTAATTTTTTAATTTCTTTTAGTATTAGTTGCATGCGATGAGTTTAGTAAGTCATGTTAATATTTGTAAAATAAAAATTAACATTGTACTGTACATTTATGCATGAATCTAATGGTACAATAATCTAAAAAATCAAAGTTAAGGCAGAAATTGTTTAGAATATCATCCCAAGTCGTGAAGGAATCAGTTCTTGCTCTTCTTTTTGTCTTCTGTGCTCAATTTAACGTCGGGTCTCGGGTGAATTGATTTTCGTCGAAAAAATTTGATTTTGCTTAGAGCTTTGTGGACAATGAACGGGAAGGAGTTGGGTCATGGTCTTCTTTCTGAAGCAATAAAGCTTGGAGTGATTTCGGGAAACCATGGAAAATTGAAATCTGAATAGCAGGACTGGGATTTAAACCCGAATGCCAGGACCGAGCATTACAGGGCTCAGTGTTAAAGTGAGGTTCAAATTTAAAACATCAGAGCTCAAATAATAACAAGCTACATATTCACGTAAAATGGGTTTTATTTTTCAGGTTGTTAAGTTAACTCTTCATTTTATTTCTGGATGCTCGCTGATTTGACCTAATTTTCTGGATATAGAATACGATGCTATTGCTAATAATAAATGTTAAGTGGTGTTTTATTTCCGCGTTCAATTTGATTGAGAGACACATGGTTCGTTGATCGTTGTATATCTGCTATCGATTTTCTGCAAAGAGTATTTTGCATAGGTTTTTTTTTTCAATCCCCGTTGATTTCGAGATCGTTAGAAACGGGAAAGGACTGAGTACAAGGAGCGGGGGAAGTAATGCGAAGAAAGAAAAGGCATGATTCAAAAATGTCGTGCATTAATAGCCAATTCTTTCTTCGTATCACATGTAAAAATTAGAAAATGCTAAATTACCATGGTCCTGTGTAATGTTATCGTTTGGTTACACTGAAGTTCGTCATTCAATGAGAAATTGTAACTGTGGGCTCCCATTACCATCTCCCTTAACTTCATTAATCAGGACAGTATAACCAGTTTAATCACTTACTGTGTGTGTGTGTGTGTGTGTGTGTGTGTGTGTGTGCGCTAGCGCACGACCCCTAATGGACTTTGCTAAGTGGCGTTCTCGAACCTGCTTGCTTGGCCTGGAAATCTGACTAAAGCAGACAACAAAGTTACCAACGTACAAGTGCAGATATTATCAGGCAATTAGAAGTCTGTCCTAAATACCGTGCATTACCTTGCCCCCAGATTTATCAACTTACTCTTGAATGCAGTCTATTAGGGGTAAACAAAGAAGTTATGTTGTTCGATATGTTCAGTAGCTCATCAACATTTCAGCAAACGGTGTTCGTATCTTGGTATTTGGCCTCGATCATCAGAAATTTGCAATAATAAATGTCGATTTGCCATTTCTCAGGCACTACTCGTTAGATATAGCTTTTTAACTGTTGCTTTTTATACTGAAAATTTCTATAACTGAAAAAAAAATTGGTAACAAGAAAGCTATATATTTTTTTTTTTTTACATTTTGTCTCTATATTAGACCATAAACACTCCTTAAAGATTCATTTCCTCATCTTTCTCTTTTATTTTTTTTCCATCCTAGTTCCAATACTTTCTTCAGTCATGATTTCAGTCTACCCGAAACATTGAGTTGTATTCTGTTTCTGTTCTTGCGTACCGAGCGTGGTGGTTGAGTGGTAACGCTCTGGCCTCTCTTTCAGGAGGACGCCGGTTCGAATTCCCGTCTGGGCATCCAGATTTGGGTTTTCCATAGTTTCCCTAAATCACTTCAGGTGGATACTGGGACGCTCCCTCAAAAAGGCCAAGGCCGAATTCCTTCCCACTCGTTGTCCCCAGCCCTTTCTCGCCTCTAATGACCTCGACAACGATGAGGAGTAAAACCACAAAAAAAATCTCCTTGCTTCCTACTCTTAATTAGCATTAATTATTATCATTATTTAAGTATTTTTAGATAAAACTTAATGCCATGTGATTTCCTCTACATAAATTTACTCCTTCTCTTGTTCACAGTCTGTTACGTCATAATGAAAGAAAACAGCTTTATAATGCTTTTTTCTTGATGCCTTGTATCAACTTCTGAATAATTTTCATCCGTAACGGCAGCTGACTTTCGGGAGGACGCAGGGCCGTACCCCAATCGGAATATCAAAATTTCAGTGCTCCTGGATTCTCTGAAATCGCCGTAGGGAAATGACAGGATGATTACTTTGAAAGATGAGTTACTATCTGTTATTTGCCTACAATTCACTCCCAGCTGTAATGACGTCAACACCAACGATCCACAATAAATGATAGAGGTCAGGCACTACTTTTCTGTTGAAAACACCCAGTTTATTTCCATCAGATTTTTAAACAACCACCTAACATTGTGCATGAGCGACATTTGGGAGGAAGTGTGTTCCTATCCCCGTCCGGCTATCCAGATTTCTCCTTTCCTTGGTTTCTCGAAATCACTCCAAAGGAATACCGTATGGTTCCTTTAAAAGGTCATAAAATCAAAGAACAATTAAATTAAACTATCTCATACTCTATGATACTTTTCTTTCCCGTCACTACCTTCCTCGTCACTTATTTTACACTTATCTCTGCATGTTCTACTCCCACAGAAACTGTTTATAATAAAAACGAGTTATGACCCCGGAGGGCGGGAATAGAAACATAGAATCCAATCGAACAAGAAAAATGGAAACCGGAGCTTGACTTTATGCCAGTATCACATACACTCCTCCCTTTCAACTCACTCGTTGGGTAACAAAGTTCCATGTCGCCCTTAATCAACAGAATATCTCCAAAGATTTCAGTTCGCAGTCACACATTTTCTCAATTTGAATTGAAACGATTGCCATAGTGCACGGTCTTTCAAAAATATACAAGCGTTATGAAATCTCCACAGCCATAACCAACCAGGATTAAAACCTATGTTTAGAGCCTGGTAAATAGTTTCAGAATACTTGTCGTTGGCTCTCACAAAAAGCCTCTGCCTCTGGCTCCAGACCTACAGCCGCGAAGCCGTATTTGTGGCAGGAGAACCGAAAACTTGTCTCCATAACTTCGGCCTTTAGGCTCCACAAATATTGCACCCCACAGCTTTTTCTTGCAGTCATACATTGAAAATCATGCGGCTAGATGGTTGTCTTGATACTGTCGGTGTATTAGCTTGAGAGCACATACAGAATTAATAAAACTGTTACTGATAACAAAGGATAGGGAAAATAACCCATCACTTACCAAAGTATGGGGGCAGCTACGAGTGAATGACACGTAAGACGGACACAAAAATACAATATTCTATGCACTAGAGAAATATCCATTCTGTCTGGCAAATTTCTTTTATACTCTTTGATTACAGAACTAAACCATATTGAAATTTCAGCTATACGAAAATGGTTTGAAAATTATTATTATTATTTTACATCTGGTGCGATCTTAGCAACGATAAAACTGATAGAATGTAGGCTTTCTCGGTCAGTTGTGTAAAATCTTCTAGGGTTTTCCACCTGGATAGCGCGTCAGTAAAAATACTTTTTTATTTTTTAACTGTGGCTTTACGCCTCGTCGACATCGAGGTCATTAGAGGCAGGATGGGGGACAAGGAACGGGAAGGAATTTGGCCATGGCCTTCTGAACGAAGCATCCCGACATTTGCCTGGACTGATTTGGGGAAACCATGGAAAGCCCAAATCTGAATGCCCGGACTCGGATTCGAACCGGCATCCTTCCGAATGTGAGGCCAGAGTGTTAACCGCTCACCCACCACGCTCAATCAGCAAAAATACATAGCGACATTTCGGAGTCTGCCTCCGGCTCCATCTTCCGGCGAAGTGTCGGATGTCGGAAGTGTACCCGCTTATAAGGCCTTATAAAATTTTCTCAACGATAAAACTGTCTGGTAACTATAAATTTATACTACTAAAAAAAAAAATAGAAAACTATGAAAAAAAAAGAAAATTTGTGTTAAAATTATTTCAAAATGCACAATTTTTACATGCACGGAAGGGATGCGATAGGGTAAACGCAACCACCTCCAAGAGCCATACGTACCGCATCACTACTTAAATTCAATAAGAAAAGAAAAAACCAGCCGACCTAAAAAAACTTTTTCGTGACGTTGCTAATTTTTTTACTACGAGAATTAAACGTACTGCTTTAGGACTGCATATATTTGTAACTCTCTGTAGTTTCACGCATTTGTAATTTATCTTCGCGTACCTAATGGTGGCTTTCAAAACAACTTAAAGTAATTAGTTACCGCTGATGAAACTTACAGTTGATAAACAGCGATTCGTGACTAGATACCACTGTTACGGCCAGTCTACGCACGCTCCCTGCGTGCTGCGTGACCGCAATGCAGCGCCGCGCCGTACCAGGAGCCACCCTCAATAACGGGTTAGTCAGACCCGAATCGATTGGTCGCAGCAAACAAGTATTGAAAACCTTAACGACTAAGATATCTAGTAACGGTTAGATATGCCTCCGCATATCACATTTGTGGCATACATTCTGACATGTAATGGTCCCAGAAGGACTGTTAACGTCTACCAAAATATGTACCATCTTCTTTCCACTGGACGGCCGAAAGTTCTTTTGCTTGTGGATCTAAAACATGGAATAGTTGTTGTATGCGTATAAGAGCCTATTATTCAGTGGATGAACTTAATCGTATTAAATGTAATTTTACTTTCATCTTGGTCCTTCATTTTAATAATTTTACAACTACAAATTTATTAAATTTTATTTTTCTATTCAATATATATAATTTCATCAACAATTGTAATCTGTAAGTAACATATCTCTTTAAATAATCATAAAATCTTTGCTCTTTTTGCATTTGGTCTGAAAAAAGAAGAAATGTGACTAAAAAGTGGAAAAACATGTCTATAAAGAGGAAAATATCAGCTCAGGTTCTAAATTTTGTTTATGTTCAGTTCAGGATGATAAATGTGTCATAATCTTCACTGGCTAGAGAATGAAATTTTTCTCTAACTGGATGAAATTCTTAACGAAACGAAGAATAATTCTCCGATCCCGTTCTTGATTAATCTACATATATACTCTGCAATTCACAAAATTGTGGGTGGCAGAGAGTGCTCAGCACCAAAGCTAATCTCTTTGCTGTCCATTCCAATCCCTAATGGTACGAGGGAAAAAGGAATTCATATAAGAATCAGTCCGGCACCTTATTTCTCTAATTTTATCTTTCCTGTCCTTCCGACTCAAATAGGTTGGCGGAAGAAGTATTTCACTACACTCAAAAGTGAAAGGGGGAGTACGCATGTTTACCAATAAGTTTAAACGAAACATGCGTCGTCTATCTACCAGAGACTCCCAACCTAGCCTACTAATCAGTTCTGTGACGCTTTCATAAGGACTGTAGCAAGCGGTCACGAATCGAGCGGCTCTTCTCTGTACTGTCTCTATACTTTCGATCAACCCCTTACGAAACGTATCCCAAATGGCACAACAATAGTCCAAATGTGGACGCACAAGAGATTTGTACGCTATCTCCTTTGTTTGTTCATTACAATTTTTCAAGATTCGACCTATGAATCGCAGCCTAGAATTTGCTCTACCTACTAACGAATTAATGTGTATGTCCCATTTCATGTTTCTTTGTACTATTAGTCCCAAATATTTCATAGAATCGACCATATCAATAACTGTATTGTTTAACTCGTATTTCTGAACAATTGGAATCTTTTAATTAGTTATGCTCATTGTCTTGCACTTTTTACAATTTAGAGTAAGTTGCCACTCAGCGCACCAAGCCAAAATAACATCCAGATCGCGCTGAATTTCTAAGCAATCGGCCAAATTTCTTACTTCCCTATAAATAACCGCATCATCAGCAAACAATCTAAAAAGGCTTTTCACTTTGTCCTCAAAACAAAAGTCCTCAAATCTCATGACACTATTGTTGATGAATACATTAACCTACCTACCAACGTTTGCCCCAGTTTCAATTCGAAGGAAAACATCTTCCAGCTGATACTACAGATGATCAAAGGATGATAAAGGACTTGTCACCTTCTGACAAGTTTGCTGGCAGGTCTGACACTAATATGAGAATCTCTGAATTACTGGAGACTGCATGGCAGAAAAGCTTCTAGGTCTTTTACTGTGATTTCAACAAATTACTTGTTTAAGATGATAATATTTGAAAGTGGTATTTAAGACAAAATTTGAGCTTTCAATTCAAGGAAAACAGTTCAGAGAGAAGCTACACGAATTTGTATCGAGTGACCTTTTTATTCGGAATATATAAAGAGCAACTATTATTGCAACTAAAGAAAATAATTTTATGGCATACGCATTTCGTCTTCAGTGCCTGTGATTGTGAATGCCATATCTCTGCAATCTTAATACCTTACTATCGTTTCACTGTTCTAGACTCCGATTTTGAAGTGTTTCAGACTATACCTTCTGAGTGTAACAATTTTCACAAACAGTAATGTAATATATGTAAACACACACACACACACATATATATATATATATATATTTATTTGTGTGTGTGTGTGTGTAAAGTTATGGTTACTTAATTACTATCTAATAACAGTCTGCTTATCATCAATACGTGTATGTTCAAATGTTTCCAATACCAGCTTCATGCTCCACTGTATTTTTCTTATATGATTTCGTACAAGGAACATACAGTGGAACATAGGACTTGTTCGGAAAACATTTTAACCTACCTCTACTATTGATAAGCAAACTGAAATTCGATAGTAATATAAATCAATATAATCTATTTAGAAATTCAAATCAATAACTATTTATGTATGTGTGTTAGCTATGACACTGCAGATGTCTCAAAAAATATGAAGCGTATGTGCCAAAAAAAAATTATTTGCAAGAAGGAGGAACAATAATGATAAACATAAAGATAGGCCGAAACACCAACATTGTAGGAATGTTTGGCGTCAATTACTTAGGTAAGTTGGAAGTCAAGTTCTGTGGTCCAAACTTCTGGCGTTTTCAATCGAGGAGGCGGCGTGTTGGTTAATCACGATAATCTAAGACAGCTTTCAAACAACTCGTCTTGGCTTATAAATAATGCGCCGCAGAACCCTGATACGTGGTGCGTGGCCCATTTTCAGAGACGCTCTTCAGTCTAAATATTTCACGATTCTACATGATTCCTGCTTAGTGCTTTAAACACTGACATGGAGGTGCAGTAGCACCCATATGATACAATTATGTGAATCGTTGATACCTTGGCTCGGAACACTATACAACAGTAATTAAACATTTATTTCGTCTCATAATTTTTCACATATTTTTACCTATATCTTTTAGGTAACTCGTACATTTTCTTCTCAAGTTCGGCCGTGTGAGTTTAAGCACCACCAAAAATGAAGCAAGATTTCTTTGCTCATATTACCTCAGAACACTATCGGTAGCTGACGTGATAAATGAATTTGGTTGGTTGTCATTGGAAAGCAGGTGGTGGGAGAAAAGTTTGTTGGGTGAGCCTTCGGTACATGTTGATGATGGAGTATTTGATCGACTAATAACGCAGGAAAGAAATATTTTTCACTTACAGAGAAACCAACGTTGCATTCACAAGCTTAGGTTTAAAACAGCTTTTGTTTATTTGACATTCTGATAAAAGCGGGATTTATGTTAAAGATATCTGTTTTGAACTTTCAACGAAGTAGATTTTCTGTTTTTGGGTATGTATTTACTTTCTTCACTAATAAATAATTAACATGAAATTTGATCGTTGTCGAAGGGTTGTTAAGAAAGGGAAAAGATGTGTGCACTATTACTAAGAAATTCGTTTTTACTGGAATTTTTGTTACGTGGAAGCTGAAAATGAGGACCGTACTCCTTCAGCTGTTTCCCTATCAAAAGTAAATAAATAATCAATGCTTAGGCTCTCTTGTCTCGAATCCAACGTGGCTGAATTAATTAAAAAACTCGATGTTTTCTAAGCTCTTAAGACAGTTATAAATGTTAAGAATATCCAGCGAACTGAAGTCAAAACTGAAGGGAAACGCCACAATCTGCGATCTAAAGTTGAGAGTTTGTAGCTTCCACAACTGGAGAATCTAACGGAGAATGTATCAGATATCAAAGTGAAACAGTTAAACTGAAACAACCTTTAAACAAGCACCGAGCGTGGTGGTGTAACGGATAGCGTTCTGGCCTCGCATTCGGGAGGACGACGGTTCTAATCCCCGTCCGGGCATCCAGATTTGGGTTTTCCATGGTTTCCCAAATCACTCCAGGCAAATGCCGGGATGCTTCCTTAAAAAGTCCATGGCCGAATTCCTTCCCATTCCTTGCCCCCATCCTTTCCCGTCTCTAAAGACCTCGCTGTTGAGAGACGTAAAGCAGATTAAAAAAAAAATTTAAACAAGCACACTTTTTGTAAATATTGTAAAAAGAAAGCCTAAACTGCTCTGAAGTAGCAACGGTGGGGGGTTAAGTGTAATGGTTACGTCAAGCCTTGGTTCTAATGTCGAAGTCTGTAATGCATTTAATCCGAACAGTTAGAAACGTCATGGATGACATTTCAAATCTAAGAAAATATCTTATCAAAAAGACGATGAAAAAACTTGAAAAACGTAATTATATTTATGTTAGAAGTGAATTGTGAATAGTTGATGCAAGAGTAAATATCTACAGGAAGCACTTCAATAGCGAATCTTATAATGTGTAGTCACGTATTTTGCACTCATGGAGATATGAAGCGAGCGTTGTGTCGGGCTGATTGAACACATATTGGCCAGATAGATGTATCTTGAATAAAGTGGAGTGACCATCTCAATCATGGGCTACATCTGTTTACAAACAAAAACTACAAGCTATTACCAAATAACACTAGGAGATGACAAGTAGAGGTGCACCCCAACCGATGTTAGCTGTGGCACTTTAGACCTGAGAGCAAGTGTATGGGGAGCTGTCTTTGTTTTTTTCCTTTGTTTTTTATGGCTTTACGCCTCGTCGACGTCGAGGTCATTAGAGGTGGGAAAGAACTTGGATCATGGAACGGGAAGAAATTCGACCGTGACCTTTTTGAAGGAACCATCCCGGCATTCACTCGCAGTGATTTGGGGAAGCCATGAAAAACCCAAATCTGAATGGCCGGACTGGGATTCAAAATCACGTCCCCGCGAATGCGAGGCCTGATTTTTAACGAAGAGCTGTCAGTGGCCGCAACATGACCTCGAGAGATAAGGTTTACAGAGACCCTAAAATAATGTTCCATCCTAACACTCTAAGCCGTCGACCACTCGCTTAATGGAGTGATAGGCAAATGAGAGAGACATCTAAAAGGCGGATTAGACACGAATCCGCTTCTTGCACCCCAGAGAATGTTTATAAACTAAACTCAGGAGTGGATTCAGGATTTTGGTTTGAGGGGGGGGAGGGGGGCTTGAGTGGACCTTGGTTTGGGGGAATGTTTGAGGGGGGCTTGAGTCAAGCTATAGTCTGCTCAGATTTCTGTCCTCTTAAAGGTCAGAAAAGCTTTAAAAAAAAGTAAAATAAATAAAAAAAATGTCTTTAAAGTTACGATGTCGGGAGTGGACCTAGATACTCTAAAGCCGTTACATTGATATTATATAGTATGAGCACCGACGTCAACTTTCACTGTGGAAAATCACAGAAGCAAATGGTTTGTGAATTTTACAAAATCCAAAATGAATTTGGATTAAATGAATTTCGTGCCTACGACTCTGTCTAAGCTTACAGGTATTTCTCACACTTCTCGTATTATAACGCTTACTGCGCAAACTCATGTTATTAAACCAGTTATAAATGTGTTCAGCATAGATTCAAAATTCAAGTTTGCCCCATTAAAAACGTGATGACACAAACGTTAGCGACATAACACAAGAACGCCTCTCCGTTTTTTTAATTATTATTATTGTTTTAAATTACTGGCATTTGTCTGCAGCTTCACACGTAATGATTTGCATTTTTGAGGATAAATTTTTATTTCATCAGAGGCCCACAAATACTAACCTAAGAAATTCCCAGAGCATATTTTAAGTTAATACGAAACGTTCGAGCAGTGAAAATTGTATCGAAATATCACAAATTGTGAATAGTACTACCAAAAGAAATAAAGTAAATACGTTTATTACTACTGTAAGTTCTTCAGTGTGACATTTCACAATTTCGTGAAGGCCTCTTAGAAATTCGCAGATGTAACGAAAAACCACTGTCTCCTGTCTCGCGAAGAATAAACTTTTTTAGTGACAAAAGAACTAATAGTCACACAAAAATAATTTGCGTTATTATGCAGTGAAGTTAGGTTAGATCTCTTTCGAGGTGACATAAAGAAACGTTTCCTTATGTAAACAAACACACCATCAAAATACAACACTTGATATCTTTTATAGAGTAGGCTATACAGACTCTGGCCAAAATTGTTAAAATTCCCTGAAGTCGTGCTTCAAAATATCCATAATAAACAAATATTAACTTTCGAAAGTTGCTGAGCAGATTTAAGTCAAATCCCAAAAGTTTTAGGCAAACTGGAGTTTTTTTGTGGACTGAGCAATGTCTGGCCGGAATTATATTTATAATCTTTGGCGCATATCTCTTCGGGTTACGAGTGGCTTATCACTGATCGCTCCATTCCCTCGTCACGTAGAGACATAAGATGTAACGCGGATTTTAAGCTTGAGCATAAGCTTTAAAAGTGAGAGAACTCAATCCAAATTGTTTCGGCAAGTATATACGTGATGCCAGTTCAAAGAAACAGATACAATCCGTTCACAGATTTGTATATGTAGGGACGAGATACGCCTTTGAAGTGATCACCCCAACAGTTCCTGCTCTCGTAACGGTATTTACGACTGGCTCGTATGTTAATTGTTCAAAACATTATGGACAACAGAGAAAAGAAACCTGCACGCTTTCGAACCTTTCAAACTTTGAACATGATGGCAGCGCACTAGTCACTATACAAGGTTACTACAAAAGAATCATTCACTTTCAAAACCCGATTTATTGAAAGGTGTTATACTTACAAATATGATATATGAAAATAACTACAAAATATCGAAGTTTGTACACCAGGTTCATTTATTTGACTTTCGCATCAGAATGCTGGAAGCATTAGAGGATGATGCTTTAGTAGGGAGGGAATAAGGAAGCAAGCCTGATAAGCTTTTTGGACAACCGTAAAGAGACTCCACTCGTCCGCGTGACGTCACAAGATGGCCGCCCCCGTTGGGGTGACCAAGATGGCCGCCGAGCGCACCGCCCGGTCAAGATGGCCGCCCCCGTTGGGGTGACCAAGATGGCCGCCGTTAGTTCCTCAACCGCCCGCCCAGATGGCGGCATCTCCCAAGGGCTTAATTTCTTTGCCGTTAGTTCATTTGGTGGCGGCTAGATGGCGTTCGGTGACCGTATTTCCAGCGCGCTTTGCGAAATGTGTACAATTCCCACTTGGCTGTTTGCTTATCCACTAAGTGTGACGAAATATGTATTCCTAGCGTCCTGTTAAGCAAGCACTGAACATCTTGGCTACTATCGACACACAGTAAAATATTTTCTTCGGTACTTAAGCGTAAATCATTGCAATTTTACTAAAAAAAAAAAAAAAGTCCACATCAACGGATATTACGTGAACAGACATCGGTAGCGTTGGGACTAGGTCGCCGGTTCGAGTCCGGCCGCGGTGTTTTTATTGAAAAAGCCGTTCCAACTCGTCAATTTCAAAATCAAAATTTTAGTTTCCATACCTAGAGAGTATGGCACCAGCCTGCCTCGAATAAAAAAAGCATAAATGTTTCCTTTTAACGTTCGATATGGGGGAAAAAAACCGTCATAAACTCCAGATATAAAACCGAGGAAGAATTCTATGTGTACCTGTTTTCATGAAATCATTTAGCGTTCTTGCCTCGTATTCGGGAGGACGGAGGTTCGAATCCCCATCCAGGCATCCATGGTTTCCCAAAATCACTCCAAGTGAATGCCGGGGATGCTACCTTCAAAAGGCCATGACCGAATTCATTCCCATTCCTTTCCCGTCTCTAAAGACCACGTTGTTAGAGAGACGTTAAAAAAAAGTACCTGTTTTAGCGTTCTGGCCTTGTATTCGAGAGGACGGCGTTTCCGGGCATCCAGATTTGGGTTTTCCATGGTTTCCCCCAAATCACTCCAGGTGAATGCCGGGATGCTTCCTTCAAAAGGACATGGCCGAATTCCTTCCCATTCCTTGCTCCCCATCCTTTCCCCATCTCAAAAGGCCACGTTGTTAGAGAGACGTTAAAAAGTTTAAAAAATGAAATTATTGTGATAAAGTATAGCAATACCACACATACGTTATTCCTTTCAAAATTCGTAGCCTCAAAAACCCATCAATGGTGAAATCCTTTCATTGAAACCGAGAGACATTCACCGATGAAGGTAGGGAAAACCATAAAAAAATTCCGTTCATCGAAGCAGGCAGACATTAAAAATTAATACACCGACGAAGAGACGGGAAACAAACTCAATTAGTCACATCATGTTGGATTCGTTATAAACAATTTAATATAGCTCGCGAGAGTCACCTACATTCCGTGTATTTTAAAGGATGTATTAAATTATGTGTAATGAAACACAGACACTTTTTGGACTCAAAGAGGCATTGAAGAGGTTTACTGATGGATGTAAGTATAACCTCGATTGGTTGAGAGCCTCTAAACTAAAGCAAAGTTGTCGATTTGAAAACCAGGCTCGTAATTGTTGCCATCCAGGTCAAACCTTTGTCGTTTGTCTATCCAGGCCAATCTATGTATCAATTCTGTTATGCTTTCGTAAGCAATCACAAATTGAGTGTCCTTAGCTGTACTTTGTCTAAAATTCCAATAAATCCCTTGTGACACATCAGTGACTGACTAGAAACAGAGAGATATACCCACCTTTAACTGTATTTTACAGTAAAGCACTTATGTTCCAGGAACGAAATACCGTCTGTTAATCTTACTAATTTCACACCTGTGGAATCTAAGTACGCCAGTCCTATGTGATAAAAAAATCGAGTCACGCTAAGCACAGAACATGCCTGAGACCATCGCCTGTGACCAAGGTGGAGATATAGAAGATTTACACACTCCCTTATAGAAGAAATCCAGTGCACTATTCCTAATTCTTTCACCAAGATCCACCTCTAGCCTCATCGCCAACATACCCACAACACTTCCCCAAACTTCATTCTGTTTTCCAATGATTCCCACTCCAATCCCTGATCAGTTACCTTTTTTTTTTTCGTGCGTTAAAATAAACCAAAAATTGAAAATTCGCAGAGTCTTCTGCTAATCAGTAGCCAGGTACCAAAATGTCCATTTAAGGTCGTTCTACTGCAGTTTTCCAGGAAAATTCTCCCCTTTTCCAGGAAATTATTTTTCAATAAATCAGGACCCAGGGGAGTTCTCCATTCGGTTTAAAATGTTCCCATCTAACGCCAACCTTCGGATTCAGGACCAAGTGTGACATTTGTTTATAATTGCATGCTTCATCCAACTAACCACGATAAAAGTGACATAATGCCGTTAGCTAACTTGGTCATCAAACAGACATCATAACCCACATTTTCATAGAAGACCCCCACACATCGACAAGTATCCATAGGTGCAGACACTAGTTCTATTGCGCCGAAGATAGTACCCACGCTTGAATTGTCGTAAATTGTTAGATCAAAGTGGGTGTTTGGATATTTTATCCACTCATGCCTCATCATCTAAAGTCTAATGCCAGATTGTGGTCATTGCCAACTTAGGCTCCATACACCACTCAGAATTATTCCTCCAATATCCATTCTAACAGCATTATACACCACATACAGCCCCTGACACTCTTCCAATCTCCCAATGACATCCAGTCCAGTTCCTTTATTAAGGCACTTGTTGAATATTTTCCACTAATAAATCTAGCTGTCATATTTTGCACCTTGCATTTGATGTACTAAAAATGTGGACTCCATACTACACTATTTACAAACAATGGTCTGATTGTGGGTTTGTATCCAAGTCCTTCGCTTCTCTGGTACATTCCCTCATCACCCTCTCTGTTAAATGATTTTTATGTAGTGAAAAACGTGAGAAACACAATTCGTATGCCAACACAAACGGCAGTAAACTGTAAAGAGTACAGTCAAATGGGAGATTGCCTAAGCCCTGAAGCAATGGTTAGAAGCACACGTTGATGGTGAGCATATTTCTATAACCATATAACCGAGCGTGGTGGTGTAACGGATAGCGTTCTGGCCTCGCATTCGGGAGGACGGTGGTTCCGGGGCATCCAGATTTGGGTTTTCCATGGTTTCCCCAAATCACTCCAGGTGAATGCCGGGATGCTTCCTTCAAAAGGCCATGGCCGAATTCCTTCCCATTCCTTGCCCCCCATCCTTTCCCGTCTCTAAAGACCATGTTGTTAAAAAGGGACGTTAAACTGTTACGAAAAAAAAAAATATAACTATATATTTTAGACTCAAATTAACAGAGGAAGTAGACACACGCACACACTTGTACATACATACAGCGAGGCCGACAGAACTAACAGCAAGCATCATGGAAACGATGAAGTGGGGAGCAGAATTGTCGTTACCACTGATTAATTGGGCAGAACTATCGTTACAAAAATCATCAGACAGACGAGTTTAAGTCAGGTATCACAATACTTACACTTACATGCACAAAGAGAGACGCAGATACACATGTCCAAGACTACAGAGAGTTCAGCACAACTGCCGGTACCAATCATGGAAACAAAAAAGTGGTTGTAGTACTCTCTTGCCTCATGACTGGCTGAAAAACAGAAGTCTCCTTACATATCATCAGCCTGGCGAGATAGAAGGTGTGCAAAAGATGGTATGTTTTCACCATAAACCTAAGTGTTTATACCATAAATAGTGTTCATCACGCCCCAGTTGATTATATTTACCATCAACACGTCTCTCCCACACCGCAACCCTTTCTACCATTCAGTAAAAAAGTGACGCAGGTACCATGAGTTACAATAGACACTTGACTATCAGATCTCGCCCACAAATCCATACATCTCGATACACTAGCACAAACAAACAGGAACAGCAAATCATACATCCAGACAGAAGAGTTTAATTAATGTATCACCACATTTACAGAGACGCACAAACACTCACATTTCCATGCCTACAGCGAGCTAGACACAACAACCAGCCCAATCATGGCGACGAAAAAGTGAGGTAGAACCCCCATGGCTCATAACTGACCAAAAAATCATCAGTAACATAATATGTACCAGGCACCATACTCTTCACATCAATATCATCTCATTTATTTCACACTACAGACCTCACTACCATCCAGTATCATGTGTGCTAGGTACAAAACTGTTCACATCAACACCAACACGTCTATCCCACACCTAAGCCTTTACTGCCATTCAGTAAGAGAGAGACGCACAAACACTCACATTTCCATGCTTTCAACGAGCTAGACACAACATCCAGCCCCATGCAAAAACGTGCCATACGGTGTTCTGCAGCATGTGATCGATCGCAATTACTTAATTAGTAATAATAATAATAAAAAGAACTCGTAGCTTCACTTTATGTCTCTATATATGTTTGTACAGAATCTTTCTGCAAAGACACACCAAATAATAATACGTCATTAAAAGATTTTACTTTAACTGTACAACACTACAGTCACTTGTATATGATAGGCAGATGATAGTATGTCTTTCCAATACACCTCAGTGCTCACCACACATACTTGATTTTTTTAATGTGCCATCAGTATACCTTGTGGCTGGAACTAAGCTCTTGGCAATGTTTGGCCAAAAGTCATTTGTTAATAGTAGCTCATCAATCACAAATTTTGAGTCAACCTGCCCAGGAGGGCGCGGCGCGAGGTGGCCACCCTTCCCCACTGCGGACAGAAATACCGTAATACGCCGGTCTAAAAGCGTGGACCGCGATGGTTTACCGGAGTCTCCTGCGCGGACCGCGATGGTTTACCGGAGTTTCCCGACCGGGACCTATTACCGGTAACCGCATTTTCTAGGACCGCACTGAAGACCGGAATTTCATTGCGCTCGAGGCGGTAATATGCGCCGGTATACCGACCTACTAAAACACGATGTACGCGTCCGCTGTGAGGAAGGGTGGCCACCTCGCGCCGCGCCCTCCTGGGCAGGTTGACTCAAAATTTGTGATTGATGAGCTACTATTAACAAATGACTTTTGGCCAAACATTGCCAAGAGCTTAGTTCCAGCCACAAGGTATACTGATGGCACATTAAAAAAATCAAGTATGTGTGGTGAGCACTGAGGTGTATTGGAAAGACATACTATCATCTGCCTATCATATACAAGTGACTGTAGTGTTGTACAGTTAGAGTAAAATCTTTTAATGACGTATTATTATTTGGTGTGTCTTTGCAGAAAGATTCTGTACAAACATATATAGAGACATAAAGTGAAGCTACGAGTTCTTTTTATTATTATTATTACTAATTAAGTAATTGCGATCGATCACATGCTGCAGAACACCGTATGGCACGTTTTTGCATGGGGCTGGATGTTGTGTCTAGCTCGCTGAAAGCATGGAAATGTGAGTGTTTGTGCGTCTCTCTCTTACTGAATGGCAGTAAAGGCTTAGGTGTGAGATTGACGTGTTGGTGTTGATGTGAACAGTTTTGTACCTAGCACACATGATACTGGATGGTAGTGAGGTCTGTAGTGTGAAATAAATGAGATGATATTGATGTGAAGAGTATGGTGCCTGGTACATATTATGTTACTGATGATTTTTTGGTCAGTTATGAGCCATGGGGGTTCTACCTCACTTTTTCGTCCCCATGATTGGGCTGGTTGTTGTGTCTAGCTCGCTGTAGGCATGGAAATGTGAGTGTTTGTGCGTCTCTGTAAATGTGGTGATACATTAATTAAACTCTTCTGTCTGGATGTATGATTTGCTGTTCCTGTTTGTTTGTGCTAGTGTATCGAGATGTATGGATTTGTGGGCGAGATCTGATAGTCAAGTGTCTATTGTAACTCATGGTACCTGCGTCACTTTTTTACTGAATGGTAGAAAGGGTTGCGGTGTGGGAGAGACGTGTTGATGGTAAATATAATCAACTGGGGCGTGGTGAGTGTTTGTGCGTCTCTGTAAATGTGGTGATACATTAATTAAACTCTTCTGTCTGGATGTATGATTTGCTGTTCCTGTTTGTTTGTGCTAGTGTATCGAGATGTATGGATTTGTGGGCGAGATCTGATAGTCAAGTGTCTATTGTAACTCATGGTACCTGCGTCACTTTTTTACTGAATGGTAGAAAGGGTTGCGGTGTGGGAGAGACGTGTTGATGGTAAATATAATCAACTGGGGCGTGATGAACACTATTTATGGTATAAACACTTAGGTTTATGGTGAAAACATACCATCTTTTGCACACCTTCTATCTCGCCAGGCTGATGATATGTAAGGAGACTTCTGTTTTTCAGCCAGTCATGAGGCAAGAGAGTACTACACCACTTTTTTGTTTCCATGATTGGTACCGGCAGTTGTGCTGAACTCTCTGTAGTCTTGGACATGTGTATCTGCGTCTCTCTTTGTGCATGTAAGTGTAAGTATTTTGATACCTGACTTAAACTCGTCTGTCTGATGATTTTTGTAACGATAGTTCTGCCCAATTAATCAGTGGTAACGACAATTCTGCTCCCCACTTCATCGTTTCCATGATGCTTGCTGTTAGTTCTGTCGGCCTCGCTGTATGTATGTACAAGTGTGTGCGTGTGTCTACTTCCTCTGTTAATTTGAGTCTAAAATATATAGTTATATTTTTTTTTTTCGTAACAGTTTAACGTCCCTTTTTAACAACATGGTCTTTAGAGACGGGAAAGGATGGGGGGCAAGGAATGGGAAGGAATTCGGCCATGGCCTTTTGAAGGAAGCATCCCGGCATTCACCTGGAGTGATTTGGGGAAACCATGGAAAACCCAAATCTGGATGCCAAGGAACCACCGTCCTCCCGAATGCGAGGCCAGAACGCTATCCGTTACACCACCACGCTCGGTTATATGGTTATAGAAATATGCTCACCATCAACGTGTGCTTCTAACCATTGCTTCAGGGCTTAGGCAATCTCCCATTTGACTGTACTCTTTACAGTTTACTGCCGTTTGTGTTGGCATACGAATTGTGTTTCTCACGTTTTTCACTACATAAAAATCATTTAACAGAGAGGGTGATGAGGGAATGTACCAGAGAAGCGAAGGACTTGGATACAAACCCACAATCAGACCATTGTTTGTAAATAGTGTAGTATGGAGTCCACATTTTTAGTACATCAAATGCAAGGTGCAAAATATGACAGCTAGATTTATTAGTGGAAAATATTCAACAAGTGCCTTAATAAAGGAACTGGACTGGATGTCATTGGGAGATTGGAAGAGTGTCAGGGGCTGTATGTGGTGTATAATGCTGTTAGAATGGATATTGGAGGAATAATTCTGAGTGGTGTATGGAGCCTAAGTTGGCAATGACCACAATCTGGCATTAGACTTTAGATGATGAGGCATGAGTGGATAAAATATCCAAACACCCACTTTGATCTAACAATTTACGACAATTCAAGCGTGGGTACTATCTTCGGCGCAATAGAACTAGTGTCTGCACCTATGGATACTTGTCGATGTGTGGGGGGTCTTCTATGAAAATGTGGGTTATGATGTCTGTTTGATGACCAAGTTAGCTAACGGCATTATGTCACTTTTATCGTGGTTAGTTGGATGAAGCATGCAATTATAAACAAATGTCACACTTGGTCCTGAATCCGAAGGTTGGCGTTAGATGGGAACATTTTAAACCGAATGGAGAACTCCCCTGGGTCCTGATTTATTGAAAAATAATTTCCTGGAAAAGGGGAGAATTTTCCTGGAAAACTGCAGTAGAACGACCTTAAATGGACATTTTGGTACCTGGCTACTGATTAGCAGAAGACTCTGCGAATTTTTGGTTTATTTTAACGCACGAAAAAAAAGGTAACTGATCAGGGATTGGAGTGGGAATCATTGGAAAACAGAATGAAGTTTGGGGAAGTGTTGTGGGTATGTTGGCGATGAGGCTAGCGGTGGATCTTGGTGAAAGAATTAGGAATAGTGCACTGGATTTCTTCTATAAGGGAGTGTGTAAATCTTCTATATCTCCACCTTGGTCACAGGCGATGGTCTCAGGCATGTTCTGTGCTTAGCGTGACTCGATTTTTTTATCACATAGGACTGGCGTACTTAGATTCCACAGGTGTGAAATTAGTAAGATTAACAGACGGTATTTCGTTCCTGGAACATAAGTGCTTTACTGTAAAATACAGTTAAAGGTGTCAGTCACTGATGTGTCACAAGGGATTTATTGGAATTTTAGACAAAGTACAGCTAAGGACACTCAATTTGTGATTGCTTACGAAAGCATAACAGAATTGATACATAGATTGGCCTGGATAGACAAACGACAAAGGTTTGACCTGGATGGCAACAATTACGAGCCTGGTTTTCAAATCGACAACTTTGCTTTAGTTTCAATCGAGGTTATACTTACATCCATCAGTAAACCTCTTCAATGCCTCTTTGAGTCCAAAAAGTGTCTGTGTTTCATTACACATAATTTAATACATCCTTTAAAATACACGGAATGTAGGTGACTCTCGCGAGCTATATTAAATTGTTTATAACGAATCCAACATGATGTGACTAATTGAGTTTGTTTCCCGTCTCTTCGTCGGTGTATTAATTTTTAATGTCTGCCTGCTTCGATGAACGGAATTTTTTTATGGTTTTCCCTACCTTCATCGGTGAATGTCTCTCGGTTTCAATGAAAGGATTTCACCATTGATGGGTTTTTGAGGCTACGAATTTTGAAAGGAATAACGTATGTGTGGTATTGCTATACTTTATCACAATAATTTCATTTTTTAAACTTTTTAACGTCTCTCTAACAACGTGGCCTTTTGAGATGGGGAAAGGATGGGGAGCAAGGAATGGGAAGGAATTCGGCCATGTCCTTTTGAAGGAAGCATCCCGGCATTCACCTGGAGTGATTTGGGGGAAACCATGGAAAACCCAAATCTGGATGCCCGGAAACGCCGTCCTCTCAAATACAAGGCCAGAACGCTAAAACAGGTACTTTTTTTTAACGTCTCTCTAACAACGTGGTCTTTAGAGACGGGAAAGGAATGGGAATGAATTCGGTCATGGCCTTTTGAAGGTAGCATCCCCGGCATTCACTTGGAGTGATTTTGGGAAACCATAGATGCCTGGATGGGGATTCGAACCTCCGTCCTCCCGAATGCGAGGCAAGAACGCGGCAGTCACCCTGCATGACAGCCATCTATCGAAAACCGGGATACTTTGCACCTCGGCAGTCGATTTTTTTTAATGTCTCTCTAACAACGTGGTCTTTAGAGACGGGAAAGGAATGGGAATGAATTCGGTCATGGCCTTTTGAAGGTAGCATCCCCGGCATTCACTTGGAGTGATTTTGGGAAACCATGGATGCCTGGATGGGGATTCGAACCTCCGTCCTCCCGAATACGAGGCAAGAACGCTAAATGATTTCATGAAAACAGGTACACATAGAATTCTTCCTCGGTTTTATATCTGGAGTTTATGACGGTTTTTTTCCCCCATATCGAACGTTAAAAGGAAACATTTATGCTTTTTTTATTCGAGGCAGGCTGGTGCCATACTCTCTAGGTATGGAAACTAAAATTTTGATTTTGAAATTGACGAGTTGGAACGGCTTTTTCAATAAAAACACCGCGGCCGGACTCGAACCGGCGACCTAGTCCCAACGCTACCGATGTCTGTTCACGTAATATCCGTTGATGTGGACTTTTTTTTTTTTTTAGTAAAATTGCAATGATTTACGCTTAAGTACCGAAGAAAATATTTTACTGTGTGTCGATAGTAGCCAAGATGTTCAGTGCTTGCTTAACAGGACGCTAGGAATACATATTTCGTCACACTTAGTGGATAAGCAAACAGCCAAGTGGGAATTGTACACATTTCGCAAAGCGCGCTGGAAATACGGTCACCGAACGCCATCTAGCCGCCACCAAATGAACTAACGGCAAAGAAATTAAGCCCTTGGGAATGCCGCCATCTGGGCGGGCGGTTGAGGAACTAACGGCGGCCACCTTGGTCACCCCAACGGGGGGGGCGGCCATCTTGACCGGGCGGTGCGCTCGGCGGCCATCTTGGTCACCCCAACGGGGGCGGCCATCTTGTGACGTCACGCGGACGAGTGGAGTCTCTTTACGGTTGTCCAAAGAGCTTATCAGGCTTGCTTCCTTATTCCCTCCCTACTTGCTTTCGCTGATGGGTTGATATTCAGCGAAGAAGCGACATTCCATTTAGCCGGAAAAATGAACCGTCATAATGTTCGATTATGGGGTACTGAAAATCAACGTGTACTTGTGAAAATTGAAAGAGATTCACCAAAGGTCTATGGATTTTGTGGAATTTCAAAAACAAAGTTGTATAAGCCGTTTTTTTTTTTTTTAAATTGAGAAGACTGTGAATGGTTCAGTTTACCTAGACATGTTGCATTTATGGTTGTTTCCGCAACTAGCCGAAGATTCCACGGATTTTGTCTACCAACACGCCCTCATAGGAACCTCGATGTTCGTGCTTACCTGAAACATGAACTCCCTCATCGCTGGATTGGTCGTGTTGGTGATGATAACCTCGCTTTCTTACCCTGGCTTCCCAGGTCACCGGATTTAACGCCGTGGACTTCTTCCTTTGAGGACACATCAAGGACATTATTTACGTTCCCCCACTACCAAAAACGATAGAAGAGCTGAAGAAATTGATCAGTGATGTATTGATGAACATTTGAATTGAACTACGGCTTGGATGTGTGTCATGTGTCCAAGGGGGCACACATAGAACATCTGAGAGTGAGCATAAAACTTGGATATTTTGTGGTTATTTTCATATATCAATCATATTTGTAAATATAATACTTTGGGATAAATCGGATTATGAAAGTGAATGATTCTTTTGTAGTAACCCTGTGTTACCGAGGCCAGCAAAAGAAACATCAAGTGTCACTTGCAAAAGTGAGAGAGGCAGAAGAAAGAAGACTGTGTAATCTCTTGGGAAAAGCGAAAATAAAAAGCGAGATTATGGTCCATATCAGGCTCTCTGGAGTGCTGGATATCGCGCCGAGTGGCACGTGGCTGTTAGTTCCCCAGGGGCTGGCTGGCTACTGAAGACTTACGACCAGCCGCCTGTGGTCTACTGCACGGTGCAGGAAGCATTCCTACTGCAGGCACTACTTCAAACTCCACCAGACTCTTCTCATCAGCTGTCTGTTTATTATAAACCACAAATGTGAAGTTTGATTGTCCGGCAGATAGGTTGTTAGGCCAACTATTTTCAGAGATAGTACGGCCAGTTCCTTTACTTCGGTGTATTACTTGTTAGCCTCATCCATATTTGCAGTACTACTGAAATTCAGGCTCGCCTTGTCGCCACAACCCGTAAATACAAGTGAAATTTTGGTTGTTACGTTTACGTTGACTGTTGATCTGACCGCGACTGTTCAATTTTTTTTCATCCATCTCTCAACTGGTCTGACGCAATCCTCCATCTCTATTGAACTTAGTTAATCTCTTCTTCACAACATCCATCTACATCCATAGTTCACAAACATTGTGGGTGGCAGAGGGAGCTAAGCACCAAACTTAATTCTGTGCATTCCATTCCCAACTAGCACGAGGAAAGAAAGAATACATAAAAGCATCAGTATTGCATCTTATTTCTCGAATCTTATCCTTCCGGTCATTGCGGCCCATATAGGTCGCCGAAAGAAGTATCTCACTGCACTCGTAGGTCATAGAACTTCGCATATTCTCCAATAAATTCAAACGCAAATGACGTCAGAAGGTATATTGATGGCGATATTGAAATGTAATCACTTCAGAAATGTCTGTCTAATCTCTTGGCAAAATTATGTTTTCAAAACGAAAATCGAAAATTTTGTTTTCAACCTGGCCGAACAGAGAAACTGCTTGACTTGTTGTAATTGAATAAAAAATAAGTTATAGACGATTTAAAAGCATAAAATTTTCCTTCAAAATACGTTAACGGCCTGTTTTCCAAACGATCCCAGCCCAATCTATGTATCAATTCTATGACGCTTTCATAAGAGCTGTAGCAACCAGTCACGAATCGAGCGGTTCTCCTCTGTACCATCTCCACTGAGTCAATCAGGCCCTTGCAATACGGATCCCAAACTCCACAACACTAATCCAGATGCAGACGCACTAGTGTTTTTTACGCTATTTCCTTTGTATGAGCATTACAATTCTTCAGCATACGACCTATGAATCGTAATTTAGAAGTAGCTTTACCTACGACGGAAGTTATATGCAAGTCCTATTTCATGTTGCTTTGTACTATTATCCCCAGATACTTCATTACAATCTATGTCCTTAGATATCTCCTTCATATATTCCATATTTCGTCTTCATCTACAATTCCTTCATGCGATTATTCTTACTGGAGCATATTCAAATAACGAGACCCATCCTTAGGGAATCCTTATCCGACGGCTACACTACCGGCGGGAAGTTCATCAACGTCATTCAAAATGATTATCGTATTTACAGGCATGGCATAGCAATACCCACAGATGGCTAAAACATTAAGTTTAAAAAACATTGTTGCGGTTCCACCCAGATAGCCAAGAAAACATTAGCAACAAATGTGGAACTCTTAAACAGTCAGTCATATCTCATGTTTACAAAAGGCTTTGGCCACTTCTTTCCCCCCACTTTGTTGAACATTTAAATGACTTACAGTCTTTGGCACGGCATTTTAGGCAGATTTAGGGGTGATTGTTCTTGATTAAAGGCGACGAAATACACAACAACAGACCAGTCAGAACCTCTTCAAGTGGTCAAATCGATGCTCGAAGGTCGATGAGTTATTGCTCTGGGTCGAACTATCGATTGTGTGGTGTTTGAGGTTCCACGGTTTCAACTTTGGTGCGCACTTCACGGATTTTCTATTTACAATTAACGTATTGTCCTTGTGTATCTGGCCTAAGACAGCAGATCTGAAATGATGGCCCCATATTCACATAGGATGGACAGGAGACAGGTGGCCACACAAGTAGTTTGTTATGCCCTAACTGGAGGCAGTAGTGAGAGTTTAGGTGCAGGAGATGTTAACTGGTTACCTTGTCCATTTGTGACAGATTTTGATTCGTTGTTACTATATGTTACAGTGTTTTTGCTACTAAAGATTCTGTCAACAATTTTAGTGTCGTTAGCGATTTCCGCAGGTTGTAAGCAAACGTGAAATTCAGTGATGAGGTAATCTTCATCAAAGTTATTCCTGACTGATGTTGGATGCTCATTCATGTTGTTCATCTCGTTTTGGATAAAGCAAGTTTTCCTTACTGTTCACAATTCTGAAAAATTACTCCCGTCTAACAATGAGGAATCTTCTCACTGGTCGTTAAGGTTAATCTAAAAATGGATATTGATATTAATTTAATTTACTTGCGATGGAGTCCATACTCCAATGACAATTTCCTCACATACCCATTTTTGCCCTTTCCAGTACCCACCTACTGATACTTTAAATTCTTTCATCGATTTTGGTAAATTATTTATCATCTTTCATTTAAATTATTCCAATCCCTGATCTATCAAAGAATATCTTTCGACACCCTTATGCCTGAAATCGAGTGACACCTTGTAGTCATGGTAATCTTTTCCCTTCCATGCACTTCTCCTAATTGTTCCACCAATATCTTTCCATGCTTCATCACTAATATACGCCTTTGATGAGATCTAGGTGACATCACGGTTAAATGTGACTTTTCATCGATTACACCACTGTTTTCCTTTACACCCCTCAACTGCACCAGGAAACAGGCGGAACGTACAGTAGTTGAATGATTAAAATGGCTCGTCTGTCAGATCGATATTGAGCGCTTCTGGGGTGACTGCCCGCTTCCAGTTACTAATACAAATACTCTGCCAGGCAGAACTGTGTACGACGTTTCTTATTACCACGTGGTTTCTGCCGTTCATTTCAGGAAGCAGTATGTAGCCGCCGAACTACAAAGGTACTTATTTATCATTTTTGCCTAAAACTTTCAATAACTAAAGTATTTCATAGCTTCTTTTCTAAGACGTAAATTTTGTAGTAGTCGAATATTAGTGACGTTGAATATGATTTTTAGACGATTTTCCAATTTTCGCTGTAACCTACTGTTCGTTTAATATTATTTTTAATTTGGAAAATACTATCTGCACTGCACATTTCCACCTAAATTCAGGCAACATTCTCTTTTTATTCCCTCAGTTACAAAGTAACAACTTTGAATTGGTTTTAATAACGAAGGTTTTCCTCATAAATCTACCGTTTATAGGATTCATGGCAGTGTTTGCAAATATCTTATAATTTCGACCAGTGGAATAAATGTGTTTGAGGATCTTCAATTCATCTTCCCTGTAGGACCGCATTTAAGCATAGGCTACATAGGCTGTAGCCTAGGGTCCCGCACCACAAAGGGGGGCCCGCATCACAAAGAGGGGGCCCATACCACCACCCTGGATCTCCCACCTGGGCCAGTAATAGAGCTAAAAGAAGGTCCCCCATAAATTGTTTGGGCCAAATTTGGAATATTTCAAAATTTAAGCGACAGGAGGTCCGCACCACCAGTATAGCTTAGAGGCCCAGAGAACCTAAATGCGGCCCTGCTTCCCTGCTTACGTAAGAGGAATTAAGATGAGCTGAACGGTACGACAAACACTGAATGTCACCTGAAGCTGGTATGTGTAACAAGACAGTAAGAGAAATTGTTTGTAAAAAAAAAAAAAAAAAAATCATGTAAAAATGGAGACCTTCCCAGTGTGTGATTGCAAAGAAGTACCTCCAAACTGTCTTCTAGACGAGTAGCTCCTCCATCTTCCTCAGGTGCAAAAATATCTATAGTGGTCATTGTTTTCACAACGTAATGCGGCGGTACACTCTGACGACTTTATCGCGAAGGACATCATGTCCGCTACACCGTTCGTTTCCACTTAAGCGCCTTACCCATTGAGCTAAAATACTATCCCCATTAAATTTTCTCCTGATTGATGCAATTTCATAATGGTAATACGATCCAGTTTGGCCATTCCGGTTAAAGTTCCATTATGACGGACATTGGGACGAACCAAGAAAGAAATTTCTGGCGTGGCGAATTGTCCGTACAGATTAGAGTTTCTCATGTTTTCTCGTAATCATCTAGTTCTCGAATCGAAATTTATACATTTTGCACTAAAAAAAATTATTTCCTACAAGTACAACAGAGCTCGCTGTTCACAGAAAGGTGACGAAAGGTTTTCCGATTAAACTAGTGATCAATAGATAGCCACAATGGGAGCGTGCATAAATCACGTAGCTCCATTTTTGCCTCCTGTGAACCCCTCTCCCCCCCCCCCCCCCCACGTAGCCATACGTGGCTTATGCCTCTACCACCCCACCCCACCCCCACGTAACCCTACGTGGCTTTTGCCTCTATTCCCCCCCACGTAGCACGTAGCTTTTTCCACTTAAGACATTTTGTTCTGTTTTCTCCTGTCATACTATTGTAAATTATATACGGAGATCATTAAATGAAGGAACACATGCTGTTGTGTGTTCTGTTCCTCATTTTAACTGTGAAAAATTTTATGAAAAGAAAGCTACGTGGCCTGGCTCGGAACCTCCCACGCTCCCCCCACGTACCTCAGCGTAGCCTTCCAGCCCACCTCTCTCCCCCTGGACCGAGCCACGTAGTTTGTGCACGCTCCCAATTCAAGAGACAGTTATTCTCGAATTTTTCGATCAAGAACTACGTAACACCAAAAAAAAAAACAGCGGTGGTTAAAACTCTGCTACACCCGTCGTATATCAGTTGGTCGTTAAAATGTAAGCGAAGAAAGACCACGAATTGTCGTAACTTTGTGACTCGCTTTTACGGAAAGCTGTGCAGCTCTCTGCCTTCAGAATGACCGCTGAAAGGGTGGCTCGTGTTTGGACACGCTGCGCTTTGTCCGGGAGGACACTAGCTGAATACCAAATTGAAATTCCTTCCTCCCCTCAAGCGCAGAGCGAGGACCTCCAACAGTGAACAAGGACATCCCCATCACTTGTCGGTACAAGCGCTGCTTCCTTTTGTCAAAGAGAACACTGCCTTTTGAAGCTCGACAGGTGCATCTCGACAACATCCTACTCTTTCAAACATTTGAATCTCTCCATCCATTTCATTAACCTTACGGGAAAATGGTCAACGGCACCGTGTCCATAGCACAAAGCTGATTTAGTTTTTTTAGTTTAACGGCCGTATCAGGGTCTCATTTGCGTTGTTCATTGTTATAACTGATTGCAGATCAAACTGATGAAATATTTTTGATAATTATTTCCTTTACTGCTGTATTTTTTCTCGAACATACCATATATATAATCTTATAGAATTATCGGTAACAATGGAAGAAAAAAAACTGCCGTGTGGCAATGTTTATATGGAAAGGATAAATAAAATACACCCAACACTCACGAAAGTTGAAGAGAGGAGAGCAGCAGCAACACAAACAAAGAAAATACAATTTTCGGATAAAACCATTTGCCAAGTCAAAATAAGTAAGGGAGTGTCCATAAACTACGTGGCTCGGTCTAGGAAGGGGAGAGGTTGGCTGGAAAGCTACTGGGGGGGAGGGGGTTTGCGAGCCAGGCCACGTAGCTTTTCGTCCATATTGTTTGTCACAGCTAAAATGAGATATAGAACACGCAACAGCATGTAAATATTTATTTCCATCATTTAATTATCCCCGTATGTAATTTACGATAGTCTGACAATAGAAAACAGTACAAAACGCCTAGCCCTAAGTGGCTGAGCTCGCGCAAGCCTTGCGGCTGGCGCTGCCACTCATAGGATCTTACAGAATCAATTGTTTAAATTAATTTCTTTTGTCTAATTATTTATGTCTTACTTGCTTCGCGCAGTCTTCTCCTTGCTGGTTCTCACCGGTGAACAATGCGGATTTCTGTTCTTCATGGTTTCAAGCAACTGGGCCAGACTAATTCCAGGGTGGTTCCTTCAAAGAGGCCAAGGATGAATTTTTTCCAGTTCCTTGGTCCGAACCCTCTGCTAGCCTCGATTACCCCAACGTATTCGGCCGTGAAATCCTAAGCAAAAAAAAAAAAAAAAATCGTTGGATCCGTCTGTCATCAGACATTTCTACTAACCAAGATCCGTCTAGCTTTCATATCGTCACCACTTTAGATAAATTTACAGCAGTTAGCGTCAACACATTCCATTACGGTCTTTGTGTCCATTTATTGTGTTTTCCTTGGACCATACTCCTTTTCACGAATCTCCTCGTGTAATTAATAATCTCTTCCAATAGTTAGTGAAATTTGATCCTATTTTAAAATCCTATGTTAATGGTTTGATAATGTTTTTTTAGTGACTTTCTTTGATCATACCATAGACTTCCTGGTTCAGAAATACGCGTTTCGTTAAGAGAATAATACAAAGCAAATTAGTACAAAGGCTACGCAATTCACAGAGAGATGGCAACACTTACTAATCTATCTGATATCTTTCTTAATTAGAACTGAGCAATCAAAAGGACGCGTCGCAAGAAGAAAGGAGAACAGTTCATAGAATTCTTTTTTCTTTAATTTCCCTGATGTTTCTGGTATGTGATTGTGATTACGTCAGGCACATCTTGTTAAGTATAAAGACTACATCTCTGATCATGAGATATCTTACTACCACAGTCCATAAATATTACTTCTGACACGAGAATCGTTCATTTGTGTCCTGGCTGTGAAGTTAAAATGGAGAATCTGTAGACACAAAATACCAGAATGTCCAATCAATGTTCGTCTCGTATTTGTTGTCGTGGGCAGACAATGCCAGAAACATCCAATCAAAGGGAGTCGATAAAGGCTACAGGCTAGTTAGTGTCAACCTGCTGTATAGGAACTGAATATAACTGATAACTAGGTGCAAAGTAGAAAAATTAGGGCCTTACGTCTTGTAGATGTCAAGTTCATTTCAGCTGAGAGAGAATTGTGAAGAAGGAAGGGAAGGATATCGGCTATGTTGCTTCGAAGCATACTTCCCATCATTCATATGAAGTGATTTGGTGAAACGATTGTAAAACGGATAGCCCTAACGGGAATAGAACCCACGTTCTCCTCTCAAGTGTAGAAGTGGAAATGTAGATAGTAAAAGACTATTTTAACTGAAGGTTAGTAGTGTTAGAAATTAAAACTGCAGCAGATTACAAAAAGAAAGAGATTGCAAGGACGTAAAACTTAGTAAAAATTGCCTACATTAAAAATCAGAACTTCCACTATCAAATATTCAGATAAATACCAAAAGGCCGTTTTGAGTATTCATTCGTAAAACCCAGTGCTGCGTGGGTGAAGCAAAGAAGGCGTTACAAGCAGAAATGTCTCGGTAGTGAGAACATTCTTAAAAAAGAAACAGAATCTTTTTAGTAAAAAAAAAAAAAATGACTTAGAGATATTTTGTTTGAAATATGATAGTTGTGGAAGTTAATCTGAAAAGCTCGATTTAAAGAAGAAAAACAGAACCTCTTGAAACCTATTTTTGTTTGATAAGATTAAAAATTAAATCTCTCGTATTCGAAATGAAGCATCGATAAAGGAACTTTTAAACGAAACTTACAAAAATCAAATATCAGGTGCTAACTCACATACTTATGGAAGCTGGAATTGTTAAATTATTAATACAGGATACACAGGAAGCAGATAAGGCAACAAACAGGAGTGTTCGCATTATAATGTTTTCGTGGAAATATTGAGGAAGGGGACAACGGAAAATATTGATTGAGAAACGAATGAAGGAAGATAAACACATCTTTGAAGACCAGGTAAGCTTTACTTTAAATTGTGCCTAACAACACTCTTCTCTGCGTGCTAACAAGGAATTATTTTAGTAGATGAATGCTCTAATCAATTACCAATTACGTAATACATAGTGCACATGCGAACACAACATTAACAGAGATGTAACTTAAACGAGCAATACTGGTTTTAGCTTTTCATGGTTTCACGGAATCCATGCGAATGCAGGAATGGTTCCTTCATAAAACTTATGTTCAATTGCTTTGCTTTTCCTTGTCCAAGAGCCTCTCTCGGCTCTGATGATTCGACGAACCGTAAAGCCCAATTAAAAGTAGAAATTACAGTTGCAACACTGTTTACTTAATTGAGCTCCGTCCAAGATTTAAAAAGGACAAACTTCGATCTAAAATGTTATCTTGTTCCTGCAGATCAAACACTGCTTATGAAGAAGAGATGGGAACATTTGAATAATTTAATTAGGCGCAATCATAAAGAAATGAACCTCATTTACTGGTACTGATGCTATTAGGAATACCAGATAAAAAAGTTTTGAGCGAATGAACTGAAAGAAAGCTGAAAATGAACTTCATCAAAAGATGTGAATACGTAACTATCGCATGATTTTCTCCATGTCATTTTTTATATTCTGGGGAACGTGGTTGAAGATAATGAAACAAAAATTAACAGTAAAAGTATGGTCAAAAAGAACTTATAGCTTCTGACCTTCTAGTAATTCATGACTAAACTATCCTTATTTGACTGGATATTGTGGGCCATTTCCTCAATTGCAGGTTAATCAATTTTTTATAAAGGTGAATAACACGCCAATGCAATTGAATTTTGTTTGGTGTCGTACGCGTTTCGCTCTATATCAAGAGCATCATCAGCGACATATGTTACTTTTTACTTTTTTCTCATGATCAGGGTTAGCTTCTCTGTGTATGTTTTCAATAATTTGCTGAAGGTTTGAAGCACTACACTGAACTGATCACATTTCATATTAACACTATTATTTACAATTCTCAAAACATGGCGTGGTGTTTACTGTTTCATGTTTTGAGAATTGTAAATAATAGTGTTAATATGAAATGTGATCAGTTCAGTGTAGTGCTTCAAACCTTCAGCAAATTATTGAAAACATACACAGAGAAGCTAACCCTGATCATGAGAAAAAAGTAAAAAGTAACATATGTCGCTGATGATGCTCTTGATATAGAGCGAAACGCGTACGACACCAAACAAAATTCAATTGCATTGGCGTGTTATTCACCTTTATAAAAATTGATATCCTTATTTGCATTGTAACTTTTTTTCAGTCAGAAGTGAATAATATATATCAACATAACATAGACGTAGCTAATTAATCCAGACGCTAACATTAGAAAATTAAGTCAAAAACGGTGTTAACAAACAAATTAAATTTTAATCTGTTCCGCCGTAATTAAAATTTTCATTGTACTGTGAATCCGTCTCTTTTAGATCATTACGAATATCGATGAAAATATTATTCTTACTTGCAGATTTCTTAAATGAAACAGCCAGAAATATTGCAAGAACCCGTAAGTGTTAAAATTACTAAATTAGATGATAATTATTGAATCTACACAATTCATCGATATCTGATTTAGTAAGTACTTTCTACTTCAGTTTTCAAATTAACGCTCTTTATAACATAAAAATTATAGAGCAGAAAGACGTAGAAGATGCGTTTTAATGCTTATGTACTCTGCTCTACTATGTTATAATCTGCCTGTAAACTCAATTCTAAAAATCTTCGTGCCATTTTTTTGCGAATTTTTTTATTCGAATTACCTTTTAAAAAATTATAATACAGTAGTGTTTAATCTGATAGTATAAGAAACAACGCTAATACTATAAATTATGTAGGCTACATGTTATGGAAATGTGTGAGTGTAAGTAGTTAAGTGTAATTATTTTCTGGTTTTGCTATCGGTTTTGAAAATAACGTCATGAACTGTCCGATATCGGCTAGTCATGCTTGGGATCAAAGTGAACATTAATCTAGTTCAAGGTAAAAATGTAAATGCACTGTACATTCATCTTATTTCATTTTTCCCATCGAGATTTTTTACGGCAGAATGTAGTAAGGCGTAAAAATGTTTTACATTAATTGTTACAGACGGAAATTGTCATTATTATCAGCATTACATTATTTTACGGTTCTCTATCACAAAATTCAATTTGTTGTTTCCGTTAGATAATTTTCAATATAGTGGATGGAGCTGAAAATAGTGGATGGAGCTGACAATAAAAATTTCTTTCAATTTCTTGTTGAATCTTACACATTCTTCAGTTTAGTTGTTAGAAATTAGAGGTTATGTGCAAAGTTTAATAGCTAAGCATCAGCTATGAAATTAACTGTCAGAATACATTCATTGAATTTACAAATCAAGATTGTCTTTCAGCCAGTCCGAGTCTAGCAACCGCTACTTTTGAAACAATACTATAGTGCGATCGTCTGTGACCGTGTTAAATAGTCTATCAATATTTTAGTTTGATCAAGCTCAAAAGATTTTCACAGTGAACACTTAGGGTGAAACAAGATTAAGTTTACCCTAGTTATTAATTATTAATAAAACACTTCTGCACTCAGGTTTTGTAGTAAATCAATAATATACATGTTCCGTTTTAATTTTTATAGATATTCAGAGCTAAAATTTTAACCTTCCAGTTTCTTGAGTGTATTCACTTGAATGTTGTTTTTTTTTTTTTCTATTTCCAGCAGATGTACACTATGTTCTAAACTTCACAGTAGCTTTTGTACTGTGAGAGTGAATGGCAATATTGTCTTTGGAAGAAGTATTACATCTACTCGCTGGAGTTTATGAATACATGTGACTAATATCTTTGAAGTTGTGTATGTCTTCGAGAAATAAAAACAGTTAAAATTTTAAATTGGATAGTGGACTATCCTTTTTAAAAGTTGCAATTTATCAATTACCACGAAGATGAGACTCCTGGGCTGCTATGTGTTCTCTGTCCTCCTATATGGCGTTGAAACGTAGGCATTCACTGGAACTATCAGTAAAACGTTAGAAGATTTGAAATGTGTCTATATCAAAGAATGTTGAGAATACCATGCACAGACCACACCACAAATGCTGAAGTGCTCCGCAAAATGAAAAAAGATATGGATATACTGACCACCATAAAAACACGGAAGCTTCAGTACCTTGGCCACATCATCAGGAATAGTAGCCATTATAAACTCCTGCAGTCTATTCTCCAGGGGAAAATACCAGGAAAGAGAAGTTCTGATAGAAGAAGAACTTCTTGGTAAAAAATCTGAGAACATGGACCTCCAAGACAACTACGGAGCTAATCCGAGCATCGACCAACAGAGACGAGACAGCCAAGATGGTTGCTGACATCCGGATAGGGACTAGAAGAAGAAGAAGTGGATTAATTATTTCCTATATTAATTAAAACCACGAGACACCTAATGGCATCGACGAGGAATAAAGCCATAAGTAAAAAAAAAAAAAAAAAATCCAATGCTAAGCTGTGTATACCTCCTTCGGGAGGATCCAACCAACCTTCTGGTTGAATATTAAGCTTAGCTTACTTCTTAAACTGGCCGTTTTGAATTTATGGTATCATTGTGCGAGGCAGATCTGCATAATCTGCTGAAAAATTACTTTGTCAAAACTTTAAACCATGAATAAATCCGACAAAAAGTATTGTTTGCTACCTGCTCAAGTCTTTTTCTCGTACCGGATTGATGATCATGATACCCGCTATGACAGGTTGCGGGGCTCCTCAGGTGGTGCAGCTGTCGGATTTCTCTCTGGGCGTCATTCGGTTCGTCTTGGCGGCGATGTCTGCAGCTGCCGCCGTCTTGAGGCGCCCAGGCCGGCAGCTGCCGGCACAGCCAGGTGCCGCTGGGTGCCGACTGCGGTCGCACCTGGCGGGGACCCACGTGCCAGACGAACAGCTGCCCCGGCCAACGTCTTGGGCGACAGCTGCTCAGGGGTCGGTAGGATCCTTAACGCTTCACCTACACGTTCATCAAATAGATGCGTAACCTCATAGCGTCTCAGTTCTAAAGGCTCATCAGGAAACAGTAATATCCACATTTCATTTACGCAACAGAGACGCGCACTATAATAATAATAATAATAATAATAGTAATGTGCAGAAAAAGTAGGATTACAAATTTCATTCGAGAAAACTGAATTCATATGTTCAAAGATAGAAATAGCAAGTTTGAGAACAAAATACGGTAAAATCAAAAGGGTCCCATACTTTAAATACCTCGGAGAATTCATCGAACCGACAGGCCTTGAGAAAATCTCACAGCAAAATCGCCTCCAAAAAGTAAAAAAAGCATTAGGGTTAGTCCAAAATCTCTACAACAAAAAATCTATGTCAAGACAGACAAAAATTCGGCATTACAACACAGTCATAAAACCAACAGTCCTCTATGCAAGTGAAACATTCAGACTTAACAGAAAACATGACCTTGAAGAAATTAAAAACGTAGAGAGAAAAATCTTTAGAAAAATTCTAGGAGCAAGACTCACTAAAGATGGTTACAGACTACAATCAATCAAAACAACAGAAAAGTTTTCAAACATCGAAATTGACATCAAGAAAAGGCGAATGAAATTGTTTGGTCACCTTAAGAGATTATCAGAAAGTCGATTGACAAAAAAGATAATAGATTATGTAAGTTCACTTAAAAATGGCTGAATGAAATTCGGAAGGATCTTAAAAGTACAAGCATAGGAGCAACAGACATCATACAAAGAGACACCTTCAGACAGAAAGTAGACAAATGGGAAGTTATAACTGAGCAACCAAAACAAAAACAATACAGACCAAAGTGGTCGGAAGAACGCAAACAAGCTTTCTCGGAAAGAATGAAAGTCTATTGGAACAATAAGAAGAACTCGAAGAAAACTTTATTCGGTCATTTGCTTACCGTCTTCCATTTATTGCGAGAATTCGCCAATAATAATAATAATAATAATAATAATAATAATTGATAAAATTGCGATGGAGCACCCGCTCCGGTGGCAATCTCCCTAGACCCCCTCCCTTTCCCCTTTCAACCTACTTTTTCCCTCTACTAATTTTTGTTATAAATTCTTTCAGAGTTTCCGGTAAGGTATTCATCACTTCTCTTGGAAATTTATTCCAGTCCCTCATCCCTTTCCGATGAAAGAAAATTTTCCCACACCCTTATGCCTGAAATCAAGTGCCAGCTTGTGGTCATGGTCATCCTTAGCCTTCCAATCACCTATCTTAATTTTCCCACCAATATCTTTCCATGCTTCATCACCAGTATAGGCTTTGTACACTCCCGTGATAACAAAAATAAAACAGAAGTCAAATTCAGAGGATGACTGTTGCCATAATATCTAGTTATAACACTGGAAAGAGCTCTGACTTTCAAGCAGCGTCTCCCAAACGAGACTGCTAAAGTCAAAACGAGAAATAATATTCTTCAAAATCTTCATGGGGAGTAAGTGCTCATATTCTAAGACCCACAGCCTTAGGTCCATCAAATTCTGTTGCTGAATACTCCTGTCCGACCTGGATCAATAGTGCACACCCGAAGGAAATGTGCAACTCTATCAGGCAATGCGGATAGTTGTGGGATGCATTCGGAACACGAACTCTGTATGACTTCCGGTTCTATGTAACATTTCACCTCCATCACTAAGAAGATCAGAAGCTCTCCTAAAGATCTGCAAAACATTCTGAAGAACCCTCAGCTGCTTATACATCAAGACATTAGTCAAGGAAAACACCATCGCTTGAAATAAATGAAAACGCCATGGCGCTCAGCAATCAACCTTACAGAGTCCTCTTTCAACATCAACAAACTGTGGATAACTCATTGGGAGCAGTCATCGGGAGCCAATACATATAGTTGAATATCCTTCAATGCGTTTTCAAGAATTCGAGATCGCAAGACGGCAATTCAGAATCATCAATCGGATTCGATCAGTACAAGTTAGGTGCGACTACTTGATAAGCAAATGAGGCTGGGTAGATTCTGCAAATTGTGACTGTGGAGCCACTTTACAGACTATCCATCCCATCGTTTCTCATTATCCTCTTCGAGCTTACAAAGAAACAATAGCGGACATACACGATGCGTTGATCAGTGCAGTTAAATGGATAAAACCATTAGATCTAGAGATAATGTACGGACTTGTAATATGCACCATTTACATGTCATACAATAAATAAATAAGCTCTTCAGTACCATAAACCTGGACAACATTGGTATACTTTTTAGACTTTTTTGTGAATTCGGAGAAAATGATTCCAATTTAACAGAATAAGGTAAGTTATTTGGTTAGATCTGACCTTCCTCTTACGAATAATTCAGAGCTTTTTCCAACTTAATTCTTGATTGATATTCTAATTTCATCAAATCAAAAACTGGAAGAGGCTGTAAGAGAACAATGTCACTAAACATACCTGAATTATATGTCTTTCACCTTGTTTATGCCATTTACAGAAAATATAATGCTCCTTATAATTTATCAGTAAACTATCAGTGCCAAAATTCATGACGCCAATATTGCAAAATATCTAAAAATGTAATTTTATATTTATTTTTAATATCTAATAGGAGCTTACGCCACAGTCGTTGTCCGTGGAGTAGAATGTAGGCTATTATTATCTTCGATGTTGGCATATGTAGACTCTTTGTGATAATAAAAAGAAGATAGTTCAATTGTTCTATAGAGTGAAGCTGTTTTAAAAAAAAACAGAATTGTTAACCTGTATGTAAAAAAAAAAAGTTTAAATAATGTTTTGTAAATAAAGATTTATGAAGTTTGCTGCTTAAGTAAGCTCTTATTTTTCTGAAGTGAGATACAATAAGATTAAAGATCCATATAAACAAGAAGTACATCAAGAAGGCATATGATACTTAAATTCCGTAATTTTATAAATGGCTTCTGACCTGCCAGGTCAAAGTTAACAAAAATTATATTGTTATGCGAGAAGTTGCCCCGCGGAAGTCTAGACATTAGAACACCAAAACTTGTGGATATTATTGGTTACATTATTTGATTATCGACAAAAACTGTAGCTAATTGCTTACTTTTTATGTTTTATTCCAGTTTTTTTGTGCGATATAAAGTCTGCAGCACAACATAGCACTCTAAAAATCGTGCCCAAATTGAAAATGGGGGAGAAATGGGGCCTTTCATGAAAGTTGGTAAACGAAGTTCCTAAAAACTGCCAAAAGACAGCTGCAAATATTCAGTATGTGATAGTTCAGGGTGAAGCTCCTAGGCTTCGCTGGCGAAGATAATAGTTATCAAATAACCTCTATATAGTAGCATCCAACACACAGGGAGATGGATAAAATGTGTGTATTTTCTAGAGTAAGTAGCTTTTCGAATATTTTTGTTTCTGTTAGGAAACATTTCAGCATTTTTAATTGTTTCGGAATACGTTTTAAGTGTTTTGCATCGTACCTTTATCAGCTGACAAATAAAAAATTGCTACAAATGAGTCGTTTCTTCTTTCATCTTATTATAAACCACCAACCTCGCTATTCACAGTATATAATTCTCGCAGTTTTCGCATAGTTCATGTAGTATTATGAAAACGGAACCACTGATTTAATACAATAAAGTATGATCACAGTAGTCTACAGTAGCTACCAGGAATAAAAGGCATAAATAGCCAAGTTTAGATCATTCTCCCAGGTTAACCACAGCTTTTAAGGTTCTTTATTTTTTAGAAATTATGAAAATGTACTTTATCCACTTAAATATAATACTTTTACTTATGTTTCCAGCGTCAGACTAGTACATAGGAATTTCATTTATCCCTCTTTGTCCGTCGCTGAATTTATTTCGATACCCACGCTGTAAATCAAATCAATATTAACAAAATCATACCACACGAACTTTAAAAATCAACTCCTTTGTCTTCATTACAATCTCAATATTAAATAAACATCTTCTATTTATTTTATAGGCCTATCTTCTATTTTCCACATAACAACCAATTATCAATTATAAATTCATATTTCATTATCTTTATCATTACTCTAAGCCCTCAGGCTAATATTATCCAATTACTAATCCCGCCAGGATTCTTCACGGCTTCTCCATCGAGTCTCTCTCTTTCACCTCTTCTCTCAATACATTTTCTCTTCAAACCAACTCATCCTCTTCCAAAACAACCTTTTCTTCAACTCTTTTTTAACTGTTCTTTATTCGCCAAAGATCTCGTATTTGTCTTGACATTCTGTGACCTTGGAACTTACAAATTCAGTGTTAGTATTTACAATTACATCCATACTAAAAAAAAAAAAAACTAATGTTAAAATCACAAAAGGCGAGGTTGTGTACCTCACAAGCTCTTCGACAACGGTTGGGAAGGTGGTGAGTACAATAGGCTGTATGTGCTTCGGTAATTTGAAACACCTGTCGTCCAAACGCTGTTACAATTTCCTCTTTGTCTGTCAAGCTATTCCCACGCAACGGCTGCTTCAGTTTCGGAATGAAAGCATGCTCACATCGACTATGCTCGGGCGAGTAAGAAAGTTGTTTAACATCGATAACCCTTATCATAGTAACAAATACTAAGGAAGTGCTGGTACGGGGGCCATCATTGCATGCTGACGTCACAGTGACTTTCAAATGTAGTTACTGCAAACCAGGCTTTTCAGTGCTGCCACACATTCGGAAGAAGTAATCACGTAGTTATGAATTATGGAACGACATACACATTAATTTAGAAGAGGAAGCCATCCGAGAAATTTTGCAGTCACGTAATGATGCAGCAACAACCAGTGACAAGGTATCAAATAATTCACGATGGAATAACTTCAGCAGCTTCGGCGAGACTTGAAATTTAAACTGATGTGATGAAGTTATTTTCCAATAAATCGCAAACAATAACTTAAGTCTTAGAAATTTAAAAAATCATACAGAAAATAATAAATAAGTATAATAACTACTGTATTAGGATTTCAAGAAAAAATTGAGAAAAATGAACTTATACTTTACGTCACACTGTCTGGTAGTAACATGGAATAGGCAATTAATATTAAGAGAGCAATCTAGTGCACAAATGGCTTTAAAGAATTACATCAATATTTTGAAAAACATTCTCACAACACTCTAACAATAAAGCAATAAAACATTTATTGAGTGTTGATTTATACATCTTAAGTTTCTACTTTTTAATTTAATTTAATTTGGATGGAGGTAATGCACTGATGGTAATTTCCCTACTAACTTACTTTCGCCTTTCACAAATCATTATTTCAGTGCATTTTCTTAACTTAACTACTTTTCCGAAATGTTTGCAAGAGAACATCATGACACGGGGGGTGAAATGTGAAACATTTGAAAACTAATCATAATCAGAAGTTAGAATGACAGTAAACCCAAAATCGTCTAAGGAAACTAGAGTCCTCAGTCATTTTCCAACGGTTAAAAAACAAAATAGTATAATATTCAATAAAAACAAAATAAGGATACATACTTTCCCAGAGGTGACACAGTCTCATACATCTTACATTAGAGAAAAGTACTAGAAACTTTCATAGCGAGGCTTTGATAGCAGGTACAAGGTCAAATTGGACTGTTGGTAGAGCAGACTGGATTTACAGAAAAATTCTAGAAGTCAGACACAGGAAGAATCTGATATACAGGTGGCAGAAAGACATACAAAATTTTCACGCATGGTATACTCATAGACGTCACAACTATGCCAGTACGTATTTGAGAAAAAGGTTTGTAAAGGACGCAACTATATTCCGAGCATTGTGAGTGAGCTATATAAAGTTTGTAACGAACACGTCTTGTGACCGCTAGTTACATTAATAAAATATAGATTTATTAATAATTTGTGGAATATTTTAGAGGACATTTGGGCGCTGTGCACATTTGTGGAGCGGCAGAGCTGAGGAATGCCAGCAGGCCGGTTCCTAGAATTAGCGAGGGGAGAATAGTGTGTGCCTAATGGAGGGGAGATTTGTGCGTGCCAGGTAGACAAACAGGGTGATCGGCGAAAGTTTTCTGTTTTGCATGTGGCACGACGAACGAGGGAAGGAATATTCGATGCCGGCCGGCCATCACGTTCCGACGATGTGATTTCTGGACTGTCTATTCGTGAGTGGGACTGTTGCTGCTGCCTGGATCCGGACACCCGCTATTTTGTTTGAGCAGATGAGCTCAGGCAAAGGACGACATCTGAGGAACTGTGCTACACTGGTCCATAGCAGAGAAGACCGTCATCCAATGTGTGGCGGCAGACATGTACATTCGGTAATTATACATCGCCAATGAAGGACACTGTGCTAGCTAGACTTTCAAGTTCATAGCATTGCCCATCTACGACCCTGCAGATAAAAACTCTCATAGCCCGGAGCAAATATTTCTTTCTGAAGTGAACAGTCAAAATGTTGAATTTGTTTACTATTTAATTTTGTGTATTTTATATAAAATACCCTGGCGCCCGCAAAAGGACAACTGATTAATTTTAGCTAATTTTGTTATATATGTCATGTGAGTAATTGAAATAAAACCATTTGTGATTTCTCATACAGTATAAAGTATTCATGCAAGTTCTACCTTTCATGATAATAAAATTAATTATAATTTTAAATCAGGTAATGAGGTCAGAACGTTACAAGTTCGAGCCTGGCAATTGAAAAGACGTGGGCTGAAATTCCAGTCCGGGAATCCTGACTTCGGTATCCCGCGGTTTCCAAAATCCAAAATCACTCCAGGCGAATGCCGGCATGGCTGAATTCCTTCCCGTTCCTGGCCCAGCAGAGCTAAAAGAACGGGCGTCGAGTTTAGGGAGGTATAAGGTCTAAAAACGACGCGGATAACTACTGTGAGGAAGGGAAGGATGTGTAAAAAAAAGGTCTCAAAATAGTACGAGGTCGATCGGCAGGGTGGGGGGTCCTACCAAATCTCACCAGAGGCGGTGGGGTGAGGGGGGAGGGTCCGGAATTCCGGAAAAACACTTAATTGGCACCCCTTAATGAAAAGCTAATCTTATTTACGTGGAAGTTAAGCTCAAATTATGGAATCAAACATTAGTTTTCTGAGCACACTGATTTCCAGTTTTACAACATTCCGACTGACTTCAAATGATTCAACAAAAAATGCTGTTCATAACTGAAGATTCCGGCTACAAGTATGTCCTGTACCTACAGTACCTTATCTACAGCGAATAAAACCTAGAGTTCATTTCCTCTTACTCATATCTCAACGTAAGGAAACAAGATATCTTTGAAATATCGTCAGTTACATAAACTTTCCCAAGTCCTCTGATAACGGACTCGCTTCATCTTCTTTGTAACGTGTACGCGCAAGGAATTTACGTAGTGCTGATGGTTTAGTACTCGTCAGCGAAGAAGGGTTGAACGAAACCTCCCGTGAACCCATTCGCTGATCGTCTAGGCACTTGATTACATTAATACCGAGAAACGTAAGTACACTGAAAACTAGATACTGTTAATACACAGTCCAAACACATCCACCTTTCTCGTTGGTACTATTTAAGCGGAAACAATTAAATTTAAATTATTGTAAACTTAACATTGCCCAGAATTTTGCCCACGGACTTCAACCTTTGTGTCTTACGTTTTATCCGGTGTTGTACGATGGGTCTTACCGATGTCGTGGCCTCCCATGACTTTCTTCCTATCGGATTCGTTCCTGAAGCTATTCATCCGACAAATCCCCACATTTCCGAACAAGTTTTCTTCAATTCTTCATGCGTTCCGTTGTTTCTGATTCCAATTTCTTATCATGTTCCTTGACAAGTGTTACAACTTTTACAAATATAAAGTGCCCACCGTAATGTATTTCCTATGAAATGCTACTAGTTTGTCGTAATTCAGTCTAAAAACGAGCTGTTATGGTATATAAGGTCACTCGGCGTGCACTGAATCGCCGTTTCTTTACCCGACCAATCACATCCGTTACCTGATTCGTGCTATGAATAGGAGAATACCAGCAAATAAACTCGACCCTTTCAAGCATTATTGATCGAAAGCTTTTCAGCCTAACGTCCTCCGATGAGTTCTAGCCGTTACAAACTAGACAGTTTTCACGTCGCTCGTACTTCTTTGATTCCACCCAGTACCGAACTAAGTATTCGCGTCATAGATATCATTTTTGGGTGAGGTATCAAGTAAATAAACAGGGATAAATTGTAGAGGGACATGAACAACTTACCTTAAACAGTTAAAAAAATTTAAGTAAAAATGGGGCATAAGCTCATCGCAACTAAGTATAGTACACGTGGCCGCCTCGTTGGATGGGAGTGATGGGAAACACTGATGGTGTTTGAAGCATCTAACGGGGTAAGGTAGTTTCATCACAGATGTTGGAAGAAAGTTTTATCATTCGGAACTTGGCCAACAGGGAAAGAGAGGTGAACGTGCATGATTCCTATAAACCAGATTGGATACCAATATCCTGGGATAAATTCCGAACCTCCACGTAGTGCGTTAGTAGTGAGGGTATGGGACACTGTTGATAGTGATCGACCATTGAAAGGGAACGTTTAAAGGTGGCTTCCCACGCCCTGTGCATTTGGCGACCGTGCTTGTCTAGCTTTGTACAGCTGACCGTGGGTAGAGACCGACCTTTGCTGACAGGGACCACGCGCCTCTATCCCTCGCCCAGTCGGTAAACATCAAACGCCCGGGTAGCTGAAACAACTCTAGGCAACATGGTGGGGAGGTGGTGAGGGCTAGCCTGTGGCGCGTGCTGATTGGTGCATGGAGCGGCCTGCAAAACCACGAGCCGTGGGAAGTCGCAATAACTCGGAGGCCGTTTTACCACTTTCGGGAATAAGACGCGTAAACGAGTCGTCAACGCGTGTCACCCTCTCCCTTCTTTCATTTTTTAACCGCAACACAAACAGCACATTACACTGAACAATCACATTACGGTTATCGACACAGAAAAGTAACAGATTGTTGATAGCAGACCGCAGCGATTAAAGATTGCTAACGACAATTAAGGCACTAAATATCAAAACATTAGTGTCACTATACGAAACTCAGCCTTTTAATTAATAATATTTTTAATTATGTGTGTTTTTACAAAATGTAAAAATACACCAATATTATCAATATCTTTATATATAAAGATGAATGTATGTTTGTTTGTTGGTTTGTTTGTTTGTTAGTTTGTTTGTTCTTCATACAAATCCACAGTTTTCATCCGATCTCGATGAAACTTTGCACACTTATCCTTTGAAACAAGGAGAAAAATACTGTCTACATTTGGTTGAAAAATTATCTGTATAAATAACACATGTTGTGTCATAACTTCGAAATACGGCGATAGACAGACACGTTGGATACGTTCGCCTCCATACCGTGCTTCCGTATTGTGGACTGCCAGCATAGTGGTTAAAGCACTTGCTAACGAACGTCCTGGTCTCCGGTTCAAGTCTCCGTGGAGGCTAAGATTTTTAAAATTGTTTTTCATCGTAAGAGTCAGGCCTGGGCCGTAGGTTATTCGGATTGCATGTTAAACTATAGATATTAGAAAGTTAGGGGTGCAATCCGAGGAAAATCGTAGGTAGTCTTGCAATGTTGTAGGTGTACACTTTTTTACGTTATAATGATCCCTCAGGTGTTGTTCGCAGTCAGTGTGTGAGTGTGAACCACAGTAATCTTATATATATATAAAAATAGACGTGTTTTTTTCCTATATTTCACTTTTCATCCACCACTACCTAGCACAGATCACTGATGTTTGTGGGTGGAAGTAGCATGGAGTTTCCTGTCATGCACAACGTTGGCCGAATGCCGATAGCAGTGGGGATGTGGGAGATATAATGATTAAAGTTGGTCAGTGCAGGGCGTTTTCATATTTCGACCAAAAATTCGTATCTCCGTATACATCTCTTTCCTGCTACAACTACATAACATAGACCTATGGTGATTGTGTGTGGTAGTAGAATCGTCTTTCCTGTCGTGCACTATGGTTGTTAGATGTTGGTAGCTATGGGGGTGTGGGAGATATGGGGGTTGAAAGTGGTCGACCTGTGGCAGTTTCATACTTCAGCCAAAGACAAAAGTGTCATGGTGTATCACTTTTCAGCGAAAACTATAGATCACAGATAACTGGCGTTTGTGTGTAGTAGTAGCACAGAGTCACCTTTCGATCACAACAGCGGCCGAATTTCAGAAACTGTGGTACTGTGGTAGATATGGTGGTTGTAAGTGGCCGACCAAGGATATTTTCGTATTTCGACTGTCTCCGCATATGTCACTTTTCTGCCACAACTACATAGCATAGAGCATTGGTGTTTGTGTTTGGTAGTAGAATCGTATCTCATGTAGTGCACTATGGTTGTTAGATTTCGGTAGCTATGGGGGTGTGGGAGATAATGGGGGTTGAAAGTGGTCGTCCTGTGGCAATTTCATACTTCCTGCCAAAGACAAAAGTGTCATGGTGTATCACTTTTCAGCGAAAACTATCGATCACAGATCTCTGGCGTTTGTGTGTGGCTAGTAACACAGAGTCACCTTTCGATCACAACAGCGGCCGAATTTCAGAAACTGTGGTTGTGTGGGAGATATGGTGGTTGTAAGTGGCCGACCAAGGATATTTTCGTATCTCGACGAAGGCATGTGTCTCCGCAGATTTCACTTTTCTGCCACGACTAAATAGCATAGAGGCATTTGTGTTTATGTGTTGGTAGTAGAATCGTGTCTGTTGTCGTGCACTATGGTTGTTAGATGTCTGTAGCTATGGGGGATGAAAATGGTCGACCTGGTATATATTTAGAATTAGACGAGTGTGTGTCTTTGTATTTGTCATTGTTCGCCGTAGAACAGTTTCTTAATTCAAAGAATGTAGTTTAAGTATTATTTTGAAGTTTCTAGCGCAAAGCACTGGTTTTAGTGTGGCTGAAAAATTATAAAAAGAGTGGTTAAGTATCAAAACGCAACATATAAAGATGAAAAATGCCAATATGTAAAAGTGAAAATTTGCAATTTCGATTCGTATCTTTGGCTATTATAAATAAAAGTTTACGTATAACTGTTTAAGGGGAAGCGTGTTGCGATGTATAAGTTGAAATTTATAAATAAGAGTGTCCGTATAGCAGAAAAATTAAAAATGACGTATGGAAATTTAAAAAAAAAAATAAAGAAAGAAAATATTCCATTGGGAATCTCGAATTCTATCTTGGATAGAATCTTTAATTTTTATAAATAAAAGTGTTTGTATATCAGAAAGCTTAAAAAATTAATAAGACGTCTGCAATGAAAAAAATATATTACTTGACTTTTATAAATAATGATGTGCATATAAAGAAAAATTAAATAATGCATAGTGTAGCGTGAAAATTTAAAATACAACGATAAAAAAAAGAAAGTGTAAATTAGCATATTTGTTATCTCTGATCATATCTTTGACTTTTTAAAATTAAAGTGTACATATAACAGAAAAGTTGGGAAGTGACTAGTGAAGTGTGGAAAATAAATATATATCAGTTGACATTTATATATAACAGTGTACATACAACCGAAAAATTAAAATATTAATAGTGAAGTGTGATAAGTGAAAATATAAAGACAAAAACGCCCAAGTGGAAAAGGAATTTTTGCGATGCCGATCGTATCTTTGCCTTTCCTACATACAAGCATATGCATAGTTATATAAGAAGAAACGTGACGAGCATGGATCTCTTGACTTTAATAAAAAAAAAGTGTATGTATAACAGAAAATTTAAAAATTAAATAGTGAAGTGTTAAAAGTAAAAATATAATAATAAAAAAGTGCATAGGTAAAACATGGTGTTTAGAAACCATTCTGAGGAAGAAAGATACGTGAGTGTTGTGGCCGATTTCCGACATTATATGAGGTGAATTGTATGCGTAACAGAAAAACTGAATAGTAAAGTGTAAAAATTCAAAATATAAAAATGCCAAAACGTAAAAGAGAATATCTGCATTCTCGAATAGTATCGCAAAGGCGAAAGATTGTGAGGGAAAGTGAAACTGAGCAGGAAAGAGAAGCACGTCTAACACTGCGGCGAGAAAATCATCGACGGAACAGAGGTATTCAGGCAGAGGAACGACGTGAAAATGTAAATCAAGTAGATGGAATAAGCCAACCATTAACCGGAGAAACAGAACCAGGTGCACTGACGAATGAAATAAATAAACAGGATAGTCATAAAATGAGTAACCTTCCATCAAGGGTGCAAGGCGATGTGCACCTGGTTCTGTTTCTCCGGTTAATCGTTGGCTTATTATATTATATATGCAAAAGTAAGTCTCAATCTTTTTTTTTAACTTTTTGATGACTATATATGTATAACGATATACCAAAATACTTTGTATCGTTAGGAACGAAATAGGATACTTTTTTTAAAAATATGAATAAATGAGACAGGTCGACGGTAGAACGGTATATCGATAGCGTTCCTGTCATATTATGCCGACATATCTTAGGTAACCTTCAACTTTGTGTATCCAGTTCTAGCAATCAAATTCCAAATCCACGCGTACGAAGTCGCGGGTAACAGCTAGTATTATTATAAATACGGAAGTAAGTCTCTGTCTTTTTGTTACGTTTGGCGACTAAATGGCTATATCGTTGTGATGGAATTTTATAAGGAAATCTGTATGAAGGGCACAGGATATTTTTCCAGTATGATTAACAGTTGTAGTCACGAAAATTTGAGACCTTATCGAATGGTGACAGAAATATGTTGGAAATTGATTCTCTTCAAGAGACAGGTTCGACGGTACAATGATATAGTGATAGCTTTCCTGTCATATTATTCCTACTCGATATTGTTTGGGACCAATCCTTCGTTAGCAACTTTCTAAATTTAATCCTGGCAAAAAAAAAATTCTTAATCTACGCGTACGAAGTCGCGGGTACGGGCTAGTCTTCTAATAAAGTATTTTTAGACACTCGTTCTTGTTTTCAAATATATTGTACACATCACCTAAGAGTGGTGGCATAGAATCTCTAGGTTACGAGCCAAAAAGCTTGGAGCACTATGGTATGCATTGTGAAGTCCGTGTGTTTATTTTTTAATTAATTAATTAATTTATTTATTTTATTTTTTATTTTTATTTTTGAAAGGGGGCGATGAATACAATTTTTAGGAAAGAGGGCGATGTGTAATTTTATTCGTAAAGTGGGTAGAAGACCCAAAACGTTGGGAAACTATGAGTTAGATCATTGTTGTATCTCTTAGGGTCAATTTAAACTAAAACTGCATTGAACGGAGTCAAAAGGTGGTAAAAATTATTTTTTAGTGTAAAAGATCATGAACGGTTGACCTGATTTTGTTGAAATAAAAAATTACCCTGTAGTTAAGCCTAAGGTCTTGCTCCGCAAAATGCTGAAGAATTTCTGTTCCGTTTAAAGGGACTTAGAAACATTAAAAAGTGACAAAGTCAAACTCACTATATATTTTTAGGTTCAAAAAGTCATGACGGCGTCACGTGTTCTTGCTGAAATACGAACCCGACTCGTATTTGACTCTAAGGGTAAAATCTACAAAATCTGAAGGATTTCTGCTGAGTCTTAAGGGACTTAAAAGTATTAACAACGCACAAGGACGATTTCACAAAAAAGTAGATTATCAAGGTCTGAAAACGTCTTAGTAAAAATGTTCTCTTTTCCGCACGGACAAATATTTAATCTCCGTGGAATCTATTTTTGGTGTTACCATTCTATCAAAAACTTTAATGTTACCTGTATTTCGATTAACAGCAAGATCAAATGATTCAAGTAATGTAGGACACTGCTTAAAATGTAAAATTTGCGCAAAAATACTTTTCTTCGTCACTTATCAGCTTTGAAGATCTTACATCATCGCTAGGGAAGGTTATGTCTGTTGAGTGAGACTCATTCAACTGTTGCCTCGAAGACCTTGTCGCAGACTTCCTTTGTCCGTGAAGACGCAGGGTCCCTGATCCCCGGAGGTTCAAAATGGACTGCTGGTGGCCATCTGCTGGGACACGTAACAAAGATCTTTCGCCGCTTTCAATAGACTGCCCGGAGATCTCGTGATCTCATTCTCGCCAGCTGCCGGCGATATTTTCTCGCGTGGACGTTTATTTCCCAGTCACTGGGTGAGATGGTTGTCCGCACGTGCCCTTCACACTGGGTATGTCACTGTAACCCTCAGTCCAGCGGGGGAAGTGGCGATTTAGATCGATATCGGCGCATTCAGAGCAGGAAAAAAAATATTTATTGTACGTTTCCACCTGTTTCTGCGTTTTAAAGCATCTTAAAAATTATACTTATCGGTCCTTCGTTTCTTCTACTGAATTATGAAAAGTTAAGTGTAACAAATTGAATATGGACAAAGTTCCTTTGCTAGTTTAAACATGATTGAGTAGCAATAGTAAAATAATGACAGATTAAGAAAATTAATAACCTCAAACTGTATTTTTAGCATAGTTAGTATAATATACTATCAAAAATTTATTCCGATATTATTTTTCTTGAATAAATTTTTTAATCTATTACGTCTTTAAGGAAAATTGTGTTGATGTTTTATTTCATTCATAGGTGTTCATTAACATATGGAACGTGTAAATTTTTTTTTTTTTTGGTTCAAAATTCGGTTATGAATTTTTCAACGTTTGTGACGATACAGTTAATTTGGTTAAAGAACACGCTGAAATTGATATTTAGATAATCTTAAAATCATTTAGTTTTTGTGCATATCTACTTCTTCATATCTTATGTAGTCTGCTCCGTATTTCGTAGAACCCCGGATTGCCGATCCCAACCTCCAGCGAAAAAGTAATTCCTACTCCTAGCTGGAAAATTCCATCTAATTTTTCCACAAAGTAATAGTATTAGTGTCTTATAACCAGCTATACCGCACACCTTAAATGCAATCTTAACCGTAATTGGTAAGTGGTGGCTGACTTGAAGTTTTTCGCTGTTATGGAGGAAAATATTACTCCTCAAAAACTACACGTTACATTAATAAATATTATAATGTTGCAGTAAGATTGTACGATTTGCAGAATTATTACTACCTTTAGGCTAGATCACCTTAAGTGACTTCGACATCACGAGAACATAATACACAGACGGAAAAAAAAATCCCAACACCAAGAAAGACTTGTGTTAGATAAACGAAATTTGGTAGGCGTGTTTATACATCTGAAAGATGACATCGATTCAAATTTCGCGCTTCGCGCATAAGTGTGGCGCTAGTAGCGCTACTCAGAGCTTGCAAATCAGGTTTGCTTTAAATACGCGCTGTAAAGTTTGTGAACGTTATTTACCGCTGAGATTTGACATAGTGAGTTGATGTTAGCCAAGAATGCCTTTAAGAAGACGAAGAAGCCATTATCAACAGCTCACCGAGTTTGAACGAGGTCGTGTAATAGGGCTACGAGAAGGTGGATTTTCTTTTCGCGATATTGCAGAAAGACTTGGCCGGAATGTATCCACTGTGCATGATTGTTGGGTGCAGTGGTCAAGGGATGGTACTGCCTCAAGAAGACCGGGTTCCGGGAGGCCACGTGGCACTACTGAGAGGGAAGACCGCCGTATTCGGCGTACAGCTGTGGCGCATCGTACTGCGTCTGCGGCAGAAATTCGAGCTGCAGTTGGTACCACAGTGACACAACGAACTGTTAGAAATCGGTTACTTCAAGGACAGCTCCGAGCCAGGCGCCCTGTAGCGTGCATTCCACTGACTACAAGCCATCGCCGTTTGCGACTCCAGTGGTGTCAAGCCAGAGCTCATTGGAGGACGGAGTGGAGATCTGTTGTGTTTTCTGATGAAAGCAGGTTCTGCCTTGGTGCCAGTGATGGCCGAGTGTTGGTCAGAAGGAGGCCAGGGGAACGCCTGCAACCAAACTGTCTGCGGCCTAGACACACTGGACCTACACCTGGAGTCATGGTCTGGGGAGCAATTTCCTATGACAGCAGGAGCACTCTTGTGGTTATACCAAACACACTGACTGCAAATTTGTACGTCAGTCTGGTAATTCAACCTGTAGTGCTGCCATTCATGAACAGCATTCAAGGGGGAGTTTTTCAACAGGATAACGCTCGCCCTCATACCGCTGTTGTCTCGCAACGTGCTCTACAGAGTGTCGACATGTTACCTTGGCCTGCGAGATCACCAGATCTGTCTCCAATTGAACACGTATGGGATATCATTGGACGACAACTCCAGCATCATCCACAGCCAGCACTGACCGTCCCAGTATTGACAGCACAAGTACAACAAGCATGGAACTCCATACCACAAAGTGACATTCGAAACCTGTATGACACAATGCATTCACGTTTGCAGGCTTGCATTCAAAATTCTGGAGGTTACACCGGCTATTAATTTAACAGTATTTCACATTTGAAATGCATTTTCTTGAGCTTAAATTAACCTGTGATCTTGAAAATTTAACCAATTAAACATGTTAACTTGACAAATGCATTGTCCAAATTTCATTACTCTACAATAATTTTTTCTTGGTGTTGGGATTTTTTTTTCCGTCTGTGTATATCCCGCTCTCATCCCTTTCCTCCTCCAGAACAAAAAGAGGGACCTTTTAGCAAGGAAACAAAAGACACACTTAAAATTCATTTTTTTTCAATCTGTTTGCACCATTTGATTACATGTTGTATCATTCGCAGCTGAGTGGAGGTTTCTGACTGAGAATCTGAAGTGTCAAGCCCGAATTCCGTTCAAAGGTGATATTACCTTGATAGTCTTCCATCTACGGTAAAGCTTGCTTTGTTTATGTGAAATACCTTCCAACCCTTCCGTGGATAGAATTTCATGTAAAACATTAGGATCCTTTCACGCGGTATGATTACCGTATTTGGCTAGGTTTCCCATGATGGAGGCGCTGTGCAGCCAATTAAAATATAGTCACTTAAGTTCCCTAACTGTATATTAGAGTCTCACGGACTACAACGTCACTATGATTTTCACTGTTATTTGTGGAATTTGAATCAAAACCTGTTAGATCGTAGCAGCGTACCTTCTTTGTGCCGCAATGTCACTGTACGAACATCCCGTTTCCCGGAGACCAATCATCATGTCACATTCAAACTCGTTCAATTGCTGATATTACGCCCTCCCTTTAACGTCGACGAGTCATGCCGGCACTTATTTTTATTTACAGGGTGTCCAGAAAAGGACTCCCTGATTTCAAAATTAAATATCTCGAAAACAAAGATCGATAGCAGCTTTTGTAACTATTATTTCACACTGCTGTATACACTTCTTACAGCTGTCACAATAAACATACCGTTTACTGCATTCCTCTATCGATCTATGTTTTCGAGATATTTAATTTTGAAATCAGGGAGTCCTTTTCTGGACACCCTGTATTTATCGTATGATTATTTAACAAGGTACACAATAGGAAATAGACATATCACAAGCTTGCACCATTTCATATCCCCAGATCTAATGTTTTGATCCAGTCAACCGCACAGATCGACGCATCATGCACTTCCACTGTTATTCCCTTGTAGGCTTGAAGAGGACAGTAGGAAACGATGTGATTGATCGTCTTCAAGGTGGCTCCACAGTCACAATTTGCAAAATCTACCCAGCCCCATTTGTGTAACAAGTAGGCGCATCTGCCTTGTCCTGTACGAATCCGATAGATGATTCTCCACTGCTGCCTACAACGACTGAGCGTGGGCTAAGGGGGCAAAAAATTACGTGAGGTTATATATATTTCACGGGTTTGCTGCCCGGATTACATTTTCTGCTAACGACGAGCTTTCGGCGACTAGCACTGCCGCCATCATCAGGTCCGTTGTATCGTAAGTGCTAGTCGCCGAAAGCTCGTCGTTAGCAGAAAATGTAATCCGGCAGCAAACCCGTGAAATATATATAGCAAAGATACGCCGGGAAAGACTTATTTCTCATATTAGGTGAGGTGTTTTTTTCGGATTTCAGGACCCCCCCCCCTCTGATGAGACTTCGTGAGATCTGGTCCGACCCCCCCCCCCCCCTTCTGGTGAGAACTGTTTGAGACCTTTTTTTTAGGTCTCACCCTCCCAAAGCCCACACTTTTCGACGAAGTAGCCCCATAAAATCGACTTTCGCGCGTCATTTGTAGACTCTTTTTTTAACTCTAGTTCAACAAAAATTTCCAAAACCTCACGTGAGATTCCCGTTGACCTCCCGCTCCCTCTTGGTGAGATTTCACCGGACCCCCCGCCCCCCTATTTCACCTGTAATTTATGGACCCCCCTAAGGGTGGGATCCCACGTCGCGTGGTTTTACAAGCTGCGCCACGTCAGCCGTAGTGTACGGATCAGCGCGCGCCATAGGCTAGTCTTCGCCACCTCCCCACCACGTTGCCTGTTGCCGTTTCAGCTACCCAGGCGTTTGACCTTTACCGACTGGGCGACGGATAGAGACGCGCGCGCCATCGCTGCCAGCTCAGGCGATACCCTACCCGCGGCCCGCTCTTGGTAGCTGGACCGGCCCTCCCGGCAGATGCGTGGGTCGTGGGAATCCAGCTAAACACTGCCCTGTTCGGTCACGCAAAAAGAGAGCACTGCATGGACTACGTGCACACCAACTCTTTGAAATCTTAATCACTTATTACGGTTCAACTGCTCTAAATATCCTCCAATTGTGTAGTGATTGAAGTAATTACTTCTGGATGCTACAGTTTTCAAAAACAGTAGTGCAGATTAATTTAATAAGTAAATGTATTGCGCGATAATTTATTCCTGGTTAAGTCTGGTAGCTCAGCGGTGAAGGCGCTTGCTTTCAAAACGTTCGCTGCTCCGGTGCAGGGTTCGAATCCCGGCAGGTACAAGAATTTTGAGAGTTATGTTAGATCACGCGAGCTCTGTGGTTCGGATTCCACGTTAAACTGCAGGACTCAGAGGAAAGGAACTTGCCGTCCTACATCTGACACAACGGCTTAGTATGCCTCCTTCGAGAGGATCCAACCAACCTTCGGGTTGTGGACTAAGTTAAGTTAAAAAAAAAAAAATCAAATAAATACTGATCTTTCATCAAATATGTAACTGGTATTAAGTAGAAGGTTCTCACTTCATGACTGAAACTAGATTCACAAAGAAAATTAATGTTTTGGTAAACGTAGTAGCAAACACTACTGTTATTATCATTATCATTATCAGCCAGTTCAATCATTTTCTGATGTGGCCTCTTAGAGTCATTTTTTTTTTTTTTTTTCCAGATATCACTTGAGCAGTCTCCTCCAAGTAGCACGATTATGGGCGATACTCTGCCAGTTAACTCCGACAACCCTGCGTATGTCCTTACCCCATCGGTCTGGTGATCTGTTATTATACAAAAGGTAATATTAGAAACGAAGAATAACAAAAACTACTTAGGAACATACGACATAAATGTGCAAAATATTTTATATTTCCGTATAACTCAAATTTCTGATCAGTTTCAACTGTTATAGCAAGATGACCCGACGTGTTGCTGACAGATATATATATATATATATATATATATATATATATATATATATATATATATATATATATATACAGGGTGTTACAAAAGGTACGGCCAAACTTTCAGGAAACATTCCTCACACACAAACAAAGAAAATATGTTATGTGGACATGTGTCCGGAAACGCTTACTTTAAATGTTAGAGCTCGTATTGTGGACGGCTGTGATACAATACGCCATTCTCCAGGGCCGCATCAGCGCATCAGGGATTCCATGCGACGGAGGGTGGATGCATGTATCCTCGCTAAAGGAGGACATTTTGAACATTTCCTGTAACAAAGTGTTTGAAGTCACGCTGGTACGTTCTGTTGCTGTGTGTTTCCATTCCATGTTTAATGCGATTTGAAGAGAAGTAATAAAATGAGCTCTAACATGGAAAGTAAGCGTTTCCGTACACATGTCCACATAACATATTTTCTTTGTTTGTGTGTGAGGAATGTTTCCTGAAAGTTTGGCCGTACCTTTTTGTAACACCCTGTATATATATTAATATATATTCTTTGGCGATATTTCTCTGAACACCAATTACGATGAAAGCATCCGAAACTGAATCGATCTAGTGAAAAAACTTGTGGTGCCTCAAGAAATCAAAAGTAAAGCTTTCAGGGTGCCTTTCTACTCACTTGCATTTCGCTCGCTAATGGACCATCGTCCTTTTCAGCTCTTTGAATGTCCTGCGAAACCTCACACACGCTTCCATCCTTCGTCGTACGCAGCTACGTTTGAGACGGCAACGCCTTTTGATCTCGAGAAAGTTGTAACTGCACGTAGTTGAGAGAGAGAAGCTACTCCCTTTCACTGAATACCCCAACGTGTGGCATTCCTGTAGCTCCTAACCAGAATGTTTCTTACGAAACAGTGCAGCAAGCAGCATGGATATTCCCTCCCCCCTTTTTTTCGATTCGGCCACCAAGGAGCACATGGACACTGACCACCTGTTTACACAAGTGGCTATGAGTGTGTGTGGGGGAGGGGGAGAGGCGGGAAGTCTAATCGGGCCTGCTAGGCCCGGCGTACTTAATCTATTGGAAGAAAGTCTGAGTAACTTTCTATATTCTGTATGGTAAGTGTATTTGTTGTCTGTGAAACTGTACAGCTGATTGCGAGAAACCCCTAAAAACCGCAATCAAGATGGCGGTACGCGGTGGCCAGGACTCTTGCCGGTCCCGTGGTACCTCATCGATCCATTGCTCTGCGTCTCAGGGCACTGAGCCACACTGGTGGGTTACAGTATGGATATTATTTACATTTTACCGTCATTTCACATATTCCTCGCCGATCCCATTCCATTTCTCACTAATATGGTAAATGATAAAGTTACGCAATCTAAGACAATTTTGAAGCTTCATCAGAAACTACTGCAAAATATTATCTCTTTATTTCGTCCATCTAGGTTCTGTCTGGCAACAACGCGCTCGTCTATCCTCAGAATCCTCATTCTCTGATCGATTTCCTACTGCATTCCTACTTCCAATTTGGGGAAGTCACGGGATATTCTTTGATTTTTTTTTAATGGCTTTCGGCAACCAAGCCATTCAGCCAGCTCAATGTGTTTTATGATATCTCTTCCAGTGAATTAGTCTCTCCAGTACGTTTTTAATTCCTAAGTATGGACACCACAGGACGGACAGGACATTCACAAAGACACACAACACTTATTGGCGAGTGATTATAATAAATTTGTGGGAGGGGGATTGACGTTAAAATCAAAGAAAAGTAGATATAATGACATTCTGCATTAAACTATAACAAAAAAGTCTTGAATCTAGTTTCCAATGTGCAGATAGTCCACAGATTTGCAAATATTACTTCTGTCAATACTTTTCTTGTTTTGCTTTTTTTTTTTTTTTTTTGTCTTCATTCTCTTAACGCAGTACATGTAGATTCTGTTCCAGGCCATCACCCGCCGTTATATCATAAAATATCTGCTTGAACTAGAGAAATAAACCAAACGCATACAAAACTACGCATGGACAACCTGGCGAAAACACATGTTGCAACAACGCAGACTAAACCTGTGGCCCAGGGGATAGGGCGAACAGGAAAGGCTAGCCAAGACTTTGTGACCTTGGGAGAAATAATTTCAGGAAGCGAACGATAGCATCGTGTGTTTGACTGTTGCTTTTTTTTTTTTTTAACATTGGTCGCAAGCGCGGTGATATCTTGGAAATCTGTATTTACAATTTTGATATGTTCAATTGTTTTAAAGTGTATATGTGAAATAAAGAGTGAGTTTCTCTTACGTGTAACATTTTCTTATTAGATAGTTGGAATTGTGTGGATAAAATTGGTTTCTTCATAGTTTAGTTTGTATGTGTTACAAACCTGAACAAAATTTTATTTGCTAGGTTTATTTATTTCTTGAATAAATGTTTGTCAGTGATTTTTCTAGTTGTTTTTAGGTCGAAAGCGTCGGTATCTGTAGCTATTGAGTGCCAAGAATCGCATTCCTGTGAGTGTCCTGGGTGTGGCTATATCGGGGTGATTACGTATAAGCAGCATGTGTATTTACGCGAATACTGGTGAGCAGTGAAGGATGCAGAATATGATTTCGATTGCAAAACGACGTTCACTTCTCTTTGTCTCCACGTGTGTAAGACTCGGACTTATCTTTTTGCTTTCAGATGTATAATCGGCTTTCGGAGTCCATGATACGCTTACCCGTGTCCGTCCACAGTGCGAGCTTTCTCCACACCTAAGCGGAGAGTCAATAAATACGTGAGAGAAACAGGCAGAAGCTTTGGTCTGTTTACATAAGTATTAGCATTGTGTCCGAGTCTCTCTACCACTCAAAGTTTCGCCGAGTGTTGGAGTACCCAAGGTTGCTCCAACACTCATTCGTGTTTCACAGACTAAAATGGATTTATGTGTATAGGCGGGAAAAGACCATATCTTACGAAAATACACAAAATCATAAAACAATATCTGCTTGGGCCCTCTTTAAGTCTAACTATGCGTTTCTGTTAGGATCTTCATAATTATGTTTCTGCTCCTCTAAAGCGCCCTACAAATTTTTTTCCCCTCTCACCACTGCTAGAATGGACTACGTAGACGCCAGATATCATAGGTGGAGCCAGATTTCTTAGATCATGAGCGTCTATCCTAGGAGTGGAAAGTTTGTGTTACGATCTGTCTGTATGATAGGTGTATTTTTGTTTGTGAAATTTTTAGTTTATGAGACATAGATTATGGAATAGAGCTGTAAAAGTAACAAGAAATTGTGTACCCGTATGTATTCGTTACTAAACTAGTCAGTACTGGTTACTATCGAATAGTTACTTTGGGTTCAATCGAGCGCTGGCATAAAGCATTGAATCGAGTTGCGTCGCGTACGGGTAACGGGATGACTTCATTCGTTTTTTATAAAGTTGAAGTAAATTGTTCAAGTAAGTTTAGGTAAAATTTGTACTGTAAAATAAAATAAAAGTTAGAATATCGCATTTTAGTATAAACGCATAAATTTTTGAAATGAATAAAATCTCTCTAAGGGATGATCAATAAAAGAGGAATAACCATCCAGGGCCGGCGCTAGAATTCTCGGGCCCCGGATAAAGCGTTCTTAGGGCCCTTTCCCTCTCCCCTCCCCCCGCCAAAATTTTTTCTTTGAACTTTTATTTTTTGATAAAATCAGAAAATTTTAATGCAAAAAAATAAAAAAACTCCTTTTTTAATAAAGTTTTTTTTTTAATGATTCCTATTGTGGCGGCCCCGACGGGTGAATGAGGCAGCAGAAATTTTAAAAAATACCAACAACATCAACGAAGATAGCGGCCTTTTACTCTGCGTTGCGTGGCGCTCATGGCTATGTCAATACAAACAGTATCTCTGACGAAGGCTGGGAGATACCAGCCGAAAGCTCAGGTAATGAAATAAACAACGCGGCATAATCCGAAAGTCAATTAATCATGAGTTTTTTTAAAAAAAAAAGTTTATTTGTATTTAGTTAGTCACCCCGGACGAAGGGCCCCCTTCGGACGCTCGGTCCCGGGGTACTTTTGCCCCGCTTACCCCTCCCTAACGCCGGCCCTGTAACCATCTCAAATTATCTATGCAAATTTCATGTTAATAAATAATGCTCTGTTAATTTTAGTGTTAGACAAAAGTAAAACTACATAATAGCTCTTTATGTTGTCTAAATTACTCTTACTTACCTCGTTAAAGATGTCAACGCCCAAAAGTAAATAATATTAAAGTAATTATACGCGCAACATGTTTGTACGTACACATTTTTCTTCGTAACGAAACGAATTCAAATTCAAAATGTTCAAATATTCATTCTCTCGTTTAGTCGTTCCATTTCCATCATGATGCGTCGTATTTGTTCGTTTATCGAATCAAACTGACATCCATACGACAAATGCGAGTAAACAAATGGATTTGTGAGTAACTTTTCGGTACTTCGAGTCAGGCGATGTATTCGTTATTCAGTAACGAAAACATCGCTGTTTGCTACAGCTCTGTTATGGAGCGTCCCAACATTCACCTAGGTGATGAACAAAAAGAGCATTCAGGACAGCCGGAACGCTGTCCAGGACCCGTTGTATTTCTGCGATCAAGCATGGTGGCGTATTAACGCGCATAGTCACATTTATATGTCGTCTATTATTCTGAAAGGTCTCGCAAACACACTTCAGAAGTATAACTACTGTCTCATCCTAAAAGTTACGTAACTGTACTAAGATTAAAACGTATCGCTCTTTCATTTATACATCAGATTTTGTCACGGAAGGTAAAAAGCCTACTTTAAAACGATAAAGTCTTGTTCCGATCACCCAAGCGTTTGCGGCTCCCATTGAGGAGCCAGACGTCCACGGCAACTACTGACGGTAATTTTTTCTCGAGTAATTTTAAGTTGTCTTAATCACTAAGTTCATTGGTGTGCGTAAAGTGTTGTTGGCATGAGAGCTCGAAGAAAGAGGAGAGTGTAACCAGTTTAGTGTCCATCGAGGCCTATTCTTCCGAAAGAGAGAGAAGAATTTTAACGTCACCATCCCAAATAGAAATCACCATCAACAATCTCCCATTATCTCACTCCATACGCACTTGAGAGGTTTTGGATTCATCCCAGATCTTTGGTGCTTTATAGTGAACAGCGCCTGTGCACCACCACGTTTTTGCCCCTCTGACCAATCACCGGATGGTAAATATCTTTTTGATAAAACCAGTCAACCTCTCCCCGATGCTAGTGACTTAGCTGACCATTGCCACGACGTTACAACACTAATAAAGCCGCAAGGGAACTTTTGTTTATTGTTTTATAACTAATTAATTAAACTGTTCAGTACGTAACGGACAGTCTGTGAATTGGAGCTTAAAATAGGAATTTTAATACTTTATTCAGTGAATAGTACTGTAAGCCGCTCGTAGCAAAACTCATCGAGGGAGAAACTGCAAACTTTCAAGTTCAGGGTCCAAGGTTATTGCAGAGCATAGCTCTCGCATATGCATGGACAGTTCACGTGAACATCTCTCCAGAACAGATAAATACCCTATCGGCATATTGAATGATGTCTATTCTGTCAGCAGTCATGTAAGAGGTATGAACTGTGGCTGCAGCCTAGCGGCGCGTAAGCCATACTCGCATGCAGCATTGTCTCATGTTAGTTATAGTTTGGTATTCAGTTAGATAAATTAATTAGATAATTCATTCAGTCTGAATAACATGGAAGTTACTAGCCGTTATTTGTAACAATGTTGTAATGCTTCGTGGTGATCTTATTTGGTAATATCGGGTTGGATCATTCGGTAGTTCAGTGCATTAATTCAGTAATGTTTCAGTTATATTCGTATGAAGAAGGTGTGCAGTCATTTAGCAACATCAAGCGTTGTGTGTATGTTTTTTCCTTCCAGGATAACTACAGTCAGTAGTTGCAGATAATTGTATGGTTCGGTTTTTACCATTAAAGTACCTGTTAAACTTGTTCATTGTGTGTTGCAAAGTCATTTCCAGTCGTTAAGTTAGAACCCAAATTATTTCAGATAGTAATTGCGTGGAAGAAGTTGCTGAAATGTGGATAAGGTAAGATCTAAACTAATATCACTATTTATAATAGCTCGGGACTCCTGCGTTAGCAAAAGTCACCCTGATGTCAAATGATATTCTTCTGATAAATAACATCTTGGTGCCCACAAGTAGATAATCTGTTTTATCTCGGTGGATAGCTTAAAACGTAATCACTTACAGAACTTCTCCCAATCTATAATATTGCCCACAGAGTGAACTGCATAACTATTACAACCCCCCTTTTAAATTACAAATGTATTTTATACCGAACTGGAGTAGGATATCACCTAATGTCACGAATTTTCTTATTTAATAATCGTAGCAATAATTTCTTTTAAATTGTAACTTACCATTAAATCGAATATTAGTGGGAGAAATGTAGTACAACAAATATATATATAAAAAATATTTCTTGGCTAAGACTATCAAACCACGAGGAATCTGAAGTTAAAAAAAATGACACTTTTGTATGAGAAAAAGTAATTCTTTGTAAACTAATGGTGTCATGTTTCTTTTCGTAAAAAGAGAAGGACAAACAACGAGAGCCATTTATTCTCAAAATATTTAAATTGGTAAATTTTCCTTGTCGGATTGAATCATTCTAAAATTCATTTTTTGTAGCTCATAATTTCTAATTTGCAAGATAATTGTTTTTCTAGAAGATAAACTTATTCGTCATCCATTTATCTTCTCCTTTCAAAATTCACTTTGTATTTGAACCATGGCTGAAGATACTAGAGCGCAGAAATCGTATTTTACGACTCAGAAAGTAAGACACTTTATCAATTAGCAGGGTATTTAAATGAGTGCGCCACAGTAGGTGGTGATCAGACGGAAGTGCTATCTTCTGCTATTTTCAGAGATGGCTTAATTCTCTTATGGTAATTATGCTAAAAAGCATTTTTCACTCGGTACATAACCTTTTTCCAACAATGAACAAACCTTAAACTTCGAGAAAATAGGTCTCTGCATGAGAGGAGACCGATGGTGAACTTGACAAACACAAAAAGCGCTAGAACTTTGCAGGAATGGAAGCAACATTACAGTAGAAGGCAATTGCATGATGTAATTTTAGTAATCACCTCAGTCAGTTTCTTTATGCATTATCTTTATCAATGTAAAAATTTTAAGTGTGAATATGACAATTATTCTGCCCTCATCGTCAAAAGATATCATTAAGATCGTTAACTAACATCTACAAAAGTTACATTCTTCATCTCCCGCGAGCAAATAAAAGAAATTAATCAATGCATTATGATTGGTTTCACAAAGAGCTATGAAATTTAATTCGATCTTTCATCCACTTAAGGATTCGAAATGATAGACATGTCCCACAGTTACTTCATAAATGTTTTAAATTAAATGCTATCTATTAACAACTGTGGTATGGGCCTTAGTGATATCTATTGAGTGAATCTATGTAATATATTGTTAATTATCCAGATATTAAAGTAACACTGTTTACATTTACAGTCACTCACGACACTCCATATCACAAAGGCGAAATGCTTATGGCGAAAACATTAATAAGACAGCTATTAATAGACGATATCTAATTTAAAACGGGTAGGCAACTGATACAATATGATTACTCGTAGATCACTTCACCAACATTTCTGCTTCTTGAATTGATTCGCATCCTGCAGGTATCTCGTCTCCATTGGCTCCATTGAAAACGAGAGATGTTTTCGCAGACTTTTCTTCCGAGAATTGATAAACTAGGTTTCCCGTTCACAGGTGCCTCGGTAATATTGCCAATGCGACGCTTCTCCTCGCTTCCACGACAGGAACATAGAGTTATTACACTCTATGTTCGAACATAAAATTTATATGCTCAGCGTCCACGGACAGCCGGTTAGCCAAGTGTTCACCTCCCCTCTCGTGCAGCATCGATCGCCACCGTCAAACACATCCAACCAGTCATGCCAATCTGTTATTTTCACAATCTCCTTATAAGCTCCATAGTTTCTGATTCATTCGCTTTGTGTATACTTAAAAAGATCGCCTCATAGATAAATTCAATGGCTGTCTTCATTTTTTTGGGGTAAGACTTGTTACGTTTTCTAAATCTTCGACCTAAGGGTCGCTGTTTTGGCTAACTCGTTGGACTCGGATTCACGATGTCTCGAACTCCTCATTCCACTTAAGGTTTAAACACTATGAATGCACAATTTGGAAAGGACTCGTCCCTGTGCATACAGATTTTGCCTGACCCTCGCATATACTATGAGAGGATTATTTAAGAACCATTCGAGAATATTCCAGTGAGCTATGGCAATAATTAGTTTTGTCGTACTTACTCTTATAACTGAGAGGACGAACTTTTAATAACTGTCCTAGCCTTTGTTTAGCTTGAAATTTGTCGTAGATGTGTACACATCGTGTTGCAACTAGGGTTGTTAGCCCTGGAGGGACGTAAAGTTTAACGTCGAATCCGAACCACGGAACGTCCTGGCGTAGCTCATATGATCAAACACAACTCTCAAAATTCCTGCGGGATTCGAACCCGGGGCCGAAGCAGCGACAGTTTTGAAAGTAAGCGCCTTAATCACTGAGACACCAGACCACTCCCAAGCCTCAAATATATTTATTAAAACATTTTTGTAACTGCGGACCAACTCACAGTACAGCGAATTTCATAGAGCACTAGAGCAGCACTTCGGATAATGTTTTGTAAACTAATATTAAAAAAAGAACGTTTTTGACAGTATAAACGTCATACCTGATAAACTGAATTTCCTGATTGGTGAGCAGAAAAAATTCAGTCTTACCGTGAGTAGTCCTGCAGAATATCACCAAAAAGCTCCTCGAAATTAAATGAAGTGATGCTGCCGCATCAAAATAAGGAAACGAAGAATCAATAAAACTTTGCATTGTTTGATGAAGGATACTGGTGATATGACAACTCCACCAACGCACATTAATGTCTAACAACTATCATGTCCTTTTATCGGTTTAAGATATTCGCTATGGCCAGTAATTGTTATGAACTAAGAGAAGTTTAAAGTTATAGCACAATCTAAATACTAAAAGACATAACTACTAGAAAAAGCAAAAAACAAAGTTTTGTTATTAATTTTATCACTACATGAAACAATCAGAGACCCTGCCAATATAAGATACTAGCTTCGTACCTGCGACTTCGTACGCGTGGATTAAGAATTTTTTTGCCAGAATTAAATATAGAAAGTTGTAGGAAACGAAGGATTGGTCCCAAACAATATCGAGTCGGCATAATATGACAGGAAAGTTATCACTATATCATTCTACCGTCGAACCTGCCTCTTAAAGAGAATCAATTGCCAACATATTTCTGTCACTATTCGATAAGATTTCAAAATTTCGTGACTACAACTGTTAATCATACTGGAAAAAATATCCTGTGCCCTTCATACAGCTTTCCTTACAAAATTTCATCACAACGATATAGCCATTTAGTCGTCAAAACGTAACAAAAAGACAGAGACTTACTTCCGTATTTATATTAGTATTACTGTGGTTCTCACTCACACACTGACTGCGAACAACACCTGAGGGATCATATATAACGTAAAAAAGTGTACACCTACAACATTGCAAGACTACCTACGATTTGCCTCGCATTGCACCACTTTCTAATATCTACAGTTTAACATTCAATCCGAATAACCTACGGCCCAGGCCTGACTCTTACGATGAAAAACAATTTTTAAAAATCTTTGCCTCCACGGAGATTTGAACCGGAGACCACGACGTTCGAAAGCAAGCTCTTTAGCCACTGAGCTGCCAGTTTACAACACGGAAGCACGGTACGGAGACGTCCACATCCAACGTGTCTGTCTATCGCCGTATTTCGAAGTTATGAGACAACATGTGTTATTTATACAGATAATTTTTCAACCAAATGTAGACAGTATTTTTCTCCTTGTTTCAAAGGATAAGTGTGCAAAGTTTCATCTAGATCGGATGAAAACTGTGGATTTGTATGAATAACAAACAAACCAACAAACAAACCAACAAACCAACAAACCAACAAACAAACAAACAAACATACATTCATCTTTATATATAAAGATATATCTCGATTCCGTGAAATACATCTGTTGTTGACTTCTCCAGAAACTGGAAATTCGTAACAAGTGAGTCCAGTATCCACGGCAATTTGCACGTGACCTTTTGTGTATGAACAGTACACTGCTCAGTTTTGAGATAGAATAAACTCGGAATGAAAGCTGATTCGTTTCGCGAAACTTCGTGGAACATTTTCCACTTCATTTCAGAGAACTTCGCTCCCACAGGAATGTCTTTTTGTTTTTTTGTAACTGTTATCAGCCTTTGCACCTTCCTTGCCAGGGAAGAAAACATATAATACTTTTTCTTCTTTAACATGTATCGAATTTTAAAAACAGTCGTGATGAATCATCACCCAACAAAATTGTAATCGAGATACTTAAGTACTTGACTTAGGTACTAAAACACATTTCTAAAACCAAATAATTTACAAGTAGTATTTGTATTTAACCTAACGATACCCCGAGTGCCGCAATCTTACGAGCAGATGACGTCATAATCGGTTCGTGAGAAATGCTGTTTGTCCTATAATATGTATTCAGTTTCTTGATTAACAAACTATTTGAACAAAAAGAGGATATGTTTACATGATCCTTCGATCAATAATATTCTCACGTTAATTGTTGGGTTTAGTAAAAAGTAACAATTGTAATGTCTCATACTAGGTTGGGCGTCAATTGCAATAACTCAATGTTATCTTAATCTCAGACAGCGGCAGGGAAAGAAACTAGAACTCTGCGAAGTGCTAACCTTCTTTACAGTCATTTTCTAGATGATTCTGTTTCTGAGCAAGTGAGAAGCAGAACAACTGAATCTTTGGAAATATCCGGGGTCCGGAAATGTCTACTGAAAGCAGATTTGTTTAGCATTTTTCTGTACCATTATAGGTGGAGAAAAACTTAACTTGGTCCACAACCCGAAGATTGGTTGGATCCTCCCGAAGGAGGCATACTAAGCCATTGTGTCAGAGGTAGGACAGCCAGTTCCTTTCCTCTGGGACTTACAGTTTAACGTTGAATCCGAACCACGGAACGTCCTGGCATAGCTCATATGATCAAACACAACTCTCAAAATTCCTGCGCCTGCCGGGATTCGAACCCAGAACGGGTGCAGCGAATGTTTTAAAAGCTAGCGCCTTAACCACTGAGCTACCAGAACGCTCGTTAAGTTTTAGCGCGGTTATAATGGATGCAAGCTGAGTGAAGATCTCTGATTGTAATAGAGACTCTTTAGCAGTAAGAAAGTATCTGTAGAGATGAATTTGACAGTTTTTCACTGTAAAATATGTAAAATGGTAAAATGTAAAATTTAAAATAGTAAAAAATAAGATCTGAAAAAAAAATAGGTGGAGTAACTACGCAATAATCTTAAACTTGTATCTCGATATTCCAATAGAACACTATAAAATAATTTCTGTCTGTGACTATGTTTCCTCATAATACATTTTCAAATCCTACAACAGGCACTTTATAATACAATTGATGAAATTATTCGTAACAAAGTATGGAGATGAAAGAGTCTTGTTTTAAGTAGATTTTTCTGTCAGTTCATGAACTGCGCGCTCCCCTATTTAGATTATTTTGTTCAATAACTAGAATGAAAAAAAAAATCTTGATGAAACTTTGCAGTTATACACCACTACCATTGCTGAATAATAAAGCAGTAAAATTGCGGATTTAGTGAGGCAACGTTTCGGTCCCAATCAAGGGTCTTCTTCAGGAACGCTTCAGGTTATTGTATACGGTCTTTAACCGTTTTCCTGCACACTGGGTAGACTGTGTTGATTTTCCTGCAGAGAGTGTGTTGCTTCTCCGGCAAAGTGTCGGTTGTTGCAGAGATTTTCCCCCTGTTTAGCAATCCAGTTGTTGTTGGAACGCGTTTGTCTGCGAGCACACATCAATATTTGTTTTAATACATAGCCGTAGTAATAGTGATGCAGTAAGCACAATTTTACAACATAACACTTGCGGAAAACATGATATTTCATATGAACTAGGTGGCGCGTGCGAAAATGTCGTGAATGATATACGGTGAATAGTGAGGTAGATGGCTTGTAGCGGAATGAAAGAATAACCGACTCATTTGTAGGAATTGTTTATTTGTCAGCTGAAATAGACACGTAGTAAAACACTAACATCTTCTTATGAAACAATTAGAAATCACTTTTGGATACGTCAAACATACGTATGACACAAACTGGTAGCAATTTCCAACACAAAACAAATTTTAATTTACATTAGAATTTACATGTAAATGACATTACAAAGTATTTAAGTTAAACATTTAAATTACAATATCCATAACACTATGATATCACTCCTTATAGACGCCCTTGAAGCCTACCAGCTTGGCTCCGAACTATCTCATCTTGCAGCAATTATTTATTTATCAACTGAAACAGGTAAGTATCAACTTATAACGTCTCACGAAACAATTAGAAATGATGAACAGGTGTCGCGGTAGCTGATTTTAGTATAGAGTTTAGCGGTCAGGGGCGTAGCTACTATGGGGCTAGGCGGTGCAGTGCACCGGGGCCCTCACGCTCAGGGGGCCCCCAAGCATACCTTAAGGGGCCCCTAAGGGCACCTCTAGGGGCCCTCAAGCGCAGTTTAGAGGGCCCACAAGCCTTCACGGCAAACTGGCGACCTTTTTTTAGCTCTACCGTCGACTAAGGTGCCCCTGAGAACACAGGAGCCCCTCACTAAGGGCCCTCGCTGCTCAGGGGCCCCTAAAGACCAATTCAAGGGCCCCCATCCTCAGTTCAGGGGGCCCCTACCAGCACACAAAGCAAAAAATGGTCGCCCGTCTGGCCTGAGGGCCCAAAATAAATTTTTTGCACCGGGGCCCTTGTTGACCTAGCTACGCCACTGTTAGCGGTAATGAAGGCGGAGTGCTTCCAAGCCAACGCAGTAGTGTGCAGATTACACCGCTCATATACGACACCAGGCTCAAGGCCGCTGATCTTGCGGTCCGTACTGTGGGAAACTCAGCCAACACGGCTAGTACACGAGGCTTACACACTATGAGCACGTGAACCACACGCGTGTTCATAGTGACAAACAGCCAATGAGAGGAAGGCTTTCCCCACCTTCCGGAATCGAGGGCGCCTCTTTGCGCGCACGATTCGCCCAGTCCGGGATGTGAAATTTCGTGGGGCAGACCTGTTACCATCCAATTAGGCCGTTTTAGGCATTTTTTCCTATCATTCTCCCTCTGCTGGCTTGGAATGCATACTGCATTAATCGGATCCTATGGTCCATTATTCCAATATCGGGAAACACCGATTTCATGTACCAGCAACTTGTAACTGTACCACACGGCCGCTTTCACAATAAATCAAGTAGCCACAACTCTTCGTATCATTTCAAGGAGCCCCTACATCCTGATTTTATGCAAATTAAGTCTCTGTGAATGTATTTTTTCCTAGCCAGGAGCTTACAGATGCCGACTGGAAACCCGAAGTACCTCAGCCGACAGTAAGTAGACGCTAGGACGGACCCACAGTGGGTAAGTTCGGCTCTCGCTCGGTCAACACGCGACACAGGAACAAAAATGTCCTAAAAGCTCCTTACTCTAGAAAACACACACACCTTATCAGCATCTATGCGACTTGTATTTGTGCTATCTAGCGATAGTGAGATCACCCCTTATACACTGGAGAGCCAAAGAAACTGGTACACCTGCATAATATCGTGTAGGGCCACCACGAGCACGCACAAGTGCCGTAACACGACGTGGCATTGACTTGAGTAATGTCTGAAGTAGTGCCGGAGGGAATTGACACCATGCATCCTGCAGGGCTGTCCACAAATCCGTAAGAGTACTGTACTACGGGTTGGAGATCTCTGCTGAACGGCACGTTGCAAGGCATCCCAGATATGCTCAATAATGTTCATGTCTGGGGAGTTTGGTGGCCAGCGGAGGTGTTTAAACTCAGAAGAGTGTTCCTGGAGCCACTCTGTAACAATTCTGGACGTGTGGGGTGTAGCATTGTCCTGCTGGAATTGACCAAGTCCGTCGGAATGCACAATGGACATGAATGAATGCAGGTGATCAGCCAGGATGCGTACGTACTTGTCACCTGTCAGAGTCGTATCTAGACGTATCAGGGGTCCCATGTCACTCGAGTTGCACACGCCCCACACCGTTACAGAGCCTCCACCAGCTTGAACAGTCCCCTGCTGATATGCAGGGTCCATGAATTCATAAGGTTTTCTCTATACCCGTACACGTCCATCCGCTCGACACAATTGGAAACGAGACTCGTCAGACCAGGCAACATGTTTCCAATCATCAATAGTCCAATTTAGGTGTTGACGGGCCCAGGCGAGGCGTAAATCTATGTGTCGTGCACTTAACAAGGTTACACGAGTGGGCCTTCGGCTCCGAAAGCCCATATCGACGGTGTTTCGTTGAATGGTTCGCACGCTGACACTTGTTGATAGCCCAGCACTGAAATCCGCAGCAATTTACGGAAGCAATACACTTCTGTCACGTTGAACGATTATCTTCAGTCGTCGTTGGTCCCGTTCTTGCAGGATCTTGCCGCAGCGATGTCGGAGATTTGATGTTTTGCTGGATTCCCGATATTCACGGTACACGCTTGAAATGATCGTACGGGAAAATCCCCACCTCATCGCTACCTCGGAGATGCTGTGTCCCATCTCTCGTGCGCCGACTATAACACCACGTTCAAACTCACTTAAATCGTGATAACTTGCCATTGTAGCAGCAGTAACTGATCTAATGCCTGTACCAAACACCTGTTGTCTTATTAAGGCGTTGCCGACCGCAGCGCCGTATTTTGAGATTTTACATATTTCTGTGTTTGCATACGCATGCCTATACCAGTTTCTTTGGCTCTTCAGTGTAGCATAGCAGATTGACTCTGAAATAACGCTTCTCCGCAAACTTGAGTGTTCATAACTTTGCCGTTTATGAGTTGAGTTTCGAAAAAATCCTTTCTTAATCAGTGATGTTACCAAAGTGGAAAACTTAATCTTTAAAATGAATCATTTACCAATATTGGTTAAGTTTGAAGAGAAAAAGATAATTCCTTAAAAAAAACACAGCTTTTAGATATAGTGTACATGATAGCGGTATATAGGTTCATGGCGATATATTGGACTATAACAAACAAAATGCGAAATATTTTTCCTCTCTTCGGCGCAGTCACTTGGTCGGCGGTTTTTCGTGCTAAGCCATGGCCAACTGAAGTGCGCTGATGGTTATGATGTCGTAAGGATGTCGTGAGGGTACTGAATTCGTGCAAACGGATAAGGGCGATAAAAAGCACTACCGTCCAGTCACAAATTCAGGAAACACTTCTTCAACTGCGAAGAGCATCTTAATGGTCTAGAATGGTCGGAAAGAAGAAGTAAAAAAACAGGAGCAGGAGATGTGTCACAATCGTGAGTAGAGAACAGAAATCACTCATAATGAAAAATATTTGTTAGTTACCAGTGACTTTATGAGGTATGCTGAAAGGTTCTTGAGCTTGATTGTAGAGTCACTGCAGTCGGCAAATTACGAATCAGCAAACCTCACCAAGGATTGGTAACTGTCATTCTCTACGTACAAATACGATTTTTATGATAATTCATAAACTTAATTGTTACTGGTAGAATAAAAGTTTTCATGCCAGTCTGGTAGATATGGTTCTACTGGAGAAATTTGCAAAACTTTTCGGTACAGTACTGCTTGCGCTACGTGCAACTGACCAAAAATACCGGAGCGCATTTTTGAAACGGCAATTCCTGCCTCCAGAAGGAAAATGTCAATATTTGTTGCGAACCTCCAAACAAAACATTAGAAAGGACACTTAACTGTCGAACAGAATCCTTTATTTGGAGGAAGCGTTTGAAAGAATTAATTTTTCTAATCTAATTGGTTAACATTTTTCGTATTTGCTTAATCACGTGCTATGGTATTTATTTCATTTCTGATGTTGCATTCATATTATTAATTTCCCTTCAGTATAACCTCTCTCTTTAGTCAAAAAGTTAGTGAATCAAAAATTTTGTTTACAACTTTTAGACACACAAACCGAATTAATTCAATTCTTAACTAATGCAACACAGTACACTGGCGGAAATGAAAAGTGTAACACCAGACAGGAGTGGTGAAATTTTAGGAAACTTTGTTGATATATCCAGTATCATATCCAGAAGAAATGATAACAAATTTAAATAGATCTGGCTAAGTTTATTATCTTTAGATACAGTTGTCAGTAAGAAGTGGACCCACCTTGAGAACCTACACATTACTGGATCGGCATTGAATCAATAAGTCTTCGGATGTGTCCTTGGGGTATGTCTCTCTACGCCTGCATGTCTTGTGTAGTCAGTTGTCGCACAGTTTGGGTTGGGTGACCATGTGATGTAATGTGTCTACTCATGACATCCCAGACAAATGTACGCCATTCACGTATCCATTTGCGTTTTGCATTACACCAGGTTAGACGATGCTGGAAATGAAATCAGGTTAATGGAACCCATTGCATAGGAGTCAGAGAGTGTAACCCAGCTTCAAGCAATTGGTTTACAATCATCTTGGAAGGAGGAAGGTGACTCTCTCTGAAACCACTGCTTGGATCTGGCCTGCAGTCAGCCGTCTGCTAACAACCCCACTGAATCCTGCCAAATTTTGTGGTCCCTCATGTCTTCCTTTCACTCGTATTAATTTCTCAATCAGTACAGCCAACACCTCCCCACATATCCAAAGGACTTTGCTTCATTTCTACCTTCGCTCCACTGGTTCTGCTACCACTTTCCCATTTTCACTTTCAAAGTGTCACAATTTTTCGAAATTAACGTTTATCAATCCTGAAATATCTTCACTGTTGACTTAATTCGAAATTATAATATTTTGTCTCAGTTCACGCGACAAACGAGCGGGGTAACGTCTCGGAGGCCACTTAGCGTGGACTGTATCGATACCCCACCAATCGCTATCCGACCAACCGCTGCCCTTCCACTCAGTGTGTGACTTGACTCTTTCAAGCATTCTTATTGATCGCTTGAACTCGTCTTTGAGTACTATCTGTTTCTGACAGGCAGTTTTCATGTCGCTTGTAAATTCTGGGATTCTTCTTCTTATGAACGCTTTGCCCCTCTGCGAGCGTAGACGGTTACCATTGCGGATGTTTACAGTTCCATAGCAATGTATTGGAAGACGTACCGGGGTGCTTTCCTGTTGCCTTCCTCAGTCTGACGGTGATCGTAGCAGTTGTTATAAGCGACTGTGATAATGTTTGTGTCGATGTAGAGTGTTGTTTGTGTTGTGAATGACGGAATGAAAGAAGGATGAAACTTGGTGCCGTCCCTTTCAGGCCTATTCTTCGGAAAGACACCATAGCCGCCAAACATAAAGTCCACGTCCAACAGACAAATCAGCTTGAGCTGTGCCGTACACCCTCACTCCACACCCATGAGTTTGGTGCTCAATCTGGTGATTAAGAATCGTCTACCACCGCCTCTTTTAGCCTGTCATCCCAGTCCTGATGATGAAAATTTCTTCCACCATCAGTGTCGAAACAGCTCCATGTCAGCGCCCAAAACCAACACGATGCCGCAGACAACTGAATCAATGGAACGGGCTAAGTTCCGAAATGCCAGCCACTTGGAAGTCATATGAAGTATGACTTGCCCGTAAAGGTTGTACTGGAACACGTATCTTCTACCGCTGCGCAATCTTCACTAAATCATGTGTTGGATGTATTTATTGCGGCAGATTGTGTGCTGTATCTTTTTATTCAGAGATTTTCTCTATTCATTGATTTCGGCACGCCTCTCCTTATAAACTCGTACCGTCATTGACTCGTTTGGACGCTGCCGCGACAACTTCCTTATGCCTGCAACACATCATTCAATACCGTTGTTCCACGTGCGAAATTGATAAATCTTGACGCATACCGTCAGCTGGGACAAAGAGCATCGTGGCTTCACCGAGTGAGAATTTAAACTGCGCCAATATTTCCAGACGAAGAGAAACGAACTATAACAACCTACGCCCATCCACAGAGGAAGTCACAGTTCGAATAACAAATTGTTTGATCCTTTGTCGGTTGAGTGTTATAAATGGATTTTGGATGTAAAAGACAGATTCGTAGCTGCAACACCGAAATGAATTCCCCGATTTTGTTGTCATCGGATTTTTTGGGAAGCCTTCAGTATCGAAGCAAATTTACATATGCATTCACATCAGAAATAAACATGAAAATGTAACCATTCACTCATCTCCGATCTGTCAAATTACACCAGAAATTACTGGATTACACTAAATATAATAAATACTAAATAGTGACGGTAAGAACTATACCAAAAAATAAAATTTACGTAAAAATTTCTAACTGAAAAATTCTGTAGGAACATCCTGAAAAGGTGAAACATACATACACAATTAAGGATTGCAATCCCGCAGTGTTTTCAATCCGGCGGGATTTTTGTGGGATTTGTACCAATCCCGCGGGATCCCACGGGATCCAGCGCGATTTGCGCCTGCAGTCTTTTACGCATAAATTTAAAACATAGTTATTTAAAGCGTTAATAAACTAAATATTAAATGTCTGTTAATGAAATTAATAAATCAATTTTAATGTTAAATGATAATAATTAACAGTTAACAATACTTTAATTGGCAAAATTACATTAATTTTTTTTGCAATGTCCTCAGTAGGTTTTACATTTTTATTTTTAAATCTAAACCAATTTTTAAATAAATAATCAACAATGGAAAATTAAATAATAAATGTCTGTTAATGAAATTAATAAATCAATTTTAATGTTCAAAAACATGGTATGCGTAATGGCCAAGTTACCCTTTTTTTATTATTATTATTATTCTAAATAAAAGACCGAGAGAAAGCATTCTATTTCACAAAGTGAACTGAATATACTTTGCAAGGTGTAGACTTGGCTCAGAACAAGATCTCATAACTTTTTGTCACTGCACAAGCACGAGACTTGGCCTACTTTTACATTAAATGTTCTTGTGGGATTCATTATTATATCTCCTGATTCCTTGATTTATTTTATATTTGATTCATTGTTATTAAAATAGACTACTTACCACGACGTAAACTGTCAAGTATTTCAGTTTTACTTTAAGTGGCGTAACGAATTTTTTAGAGTGGAAATAATTGCAGTAAAGTACTCACGGGTGTGTCGCGGGATTTCGTTGTAAAAAAAAAAAAAAAAAAAAAAAAAAAAAAAAAAAAAAAAAACGAAATTTTACACGTGAGGAAGACGATGGAGCAGCCCTAGAAATATATAGTGTTTTTACAACCCAATTTGGCGACATTGCCGTGAAGACTTCATTATAACTTTTTTTGCCTTTAGTCGAAATAATAACAAGGAGATGAGATTCACTCAAAAATAACGTATTGCGGCGATTGACCAAATCATTGCAAAAGGGATTAATCGAAAGCCAGAGCGGCAAATGTAAGCAAGCGGCTTTTATCAAAGAATATGTGTCTCAAACGCATTGAGACGGAAGCCAAAATAACAATAAGTCAAAGGATATACAATTGCCTTTTGATAGCTGCTAAATAAATAGGTATGCGATCGTTAAAATTACAATAACATTAGTTTCGTATCAATGAATAATCAAATTTTCAGCAGCAAATACAGAAAGTTGTCACAATTACTTTATCGACAAATACAGAAAATGGAAATAATGAAACCGTGAACAAAAAGCTTTAACTGTGTAGTTCAGACGTTATCTGAACTTCAGATAACGTGTGCGACACATAAAAAGCACTTATTATATAGTTAGAAAAGAAATGTGTACTCAAAACAAACGTAAGTTTTAATGAATACTTAAAATTGATTTATTTAGTGACCAATGACCAAGGGTTTTTTTTTGTTTGTTTTTTTTTCCGCTGCCTCTGCGGCTGTGATTGAAGTATTCTAGGTATTAGGATAGGGTGTTTATTTTTTGGGACACTTTTTATTTCACTTTCAGGGGTAAAACCAGGGCTATGAACATCTAGGATGGTCTTAATGGTGAAATATAGAATACTGAAAAGAAATATTTATTAACACGAGTCAAATTACAACTGCAAGAACACAGGCAAACAGTGCAATACATCCGATAGAGACCGAGTGGGGCAGCGAGTCACGCAGACATACGTTTACGCCGGATTTTGCGGATTGCGGATCCGCTTCATTTTGTGCGGGATCCGCCAGACTGCCTAATGATGCGGGATCCCGCTTTGCTGGATTGCAATCCCTAAAGAATGCATTTAAGAAGTGTCATCTCAATCAACTACTTATATACGGCAACATTTGTCATAGGAAGGTAAGAAACTGGCCACCTTAACTCCGTATCAGGCACAGTATTAACTCTTGTTGAAGTCCCAGGGCAGAATACCACACAAATCGTAATAATGCCTTCTGGGAAGCACTGTGACTGTGTACCACCTGCTGGTCTTCAGCCACTCTGGTCGAGATAAACAAGTGGCAGGATGAGTTAGGCCATCTGAGGTTTGAGACGTGACAAGAAGTGTGAGTCTGCAGATAGCGGCGGTGGAAGCTGTCCAGTAACAGGAGACAAGGGTCCGTCCCAGATAGCGGGCGCCGGCACGTGCCAGCCACGTGGCCAAAACACGGCGGGGCCTTCCTTTTAAGGACAAGACGCCATATCAAACGCTTTACCAGAAGCTACAATAAACCGGCACAAATTACACTGTACAATATCAAATCTCAACTATCTGAGAATACATCTCAATTAACTTAATACTAGGCCCAGACGTAATCTATTAGGATAATGAGAATAGTAATAAATTCAGATCAGTGATGGTAAAAAAATCGTTAGGTGTGCCAACGATAATTGTATATCATGTCAGTATATTAAATATCCCTTCTCACTTGAATAACCTAAAATCTTAAGCAGGTATTAATCACATGGTGAATATATTACTACGGAGTAATGTTTCAGAAGTGTTTCGACCACTGAATGACAAACCAAAGTTCATATAGTGCGAAAAAACTCATAACAGCACTTAACACAATAAACATTCTGATATTGTAACACACGTAGCACACAGCATACTGCCAATGCCCACTACAAACATTTTTTTATGCTTTTTACTTATGGCTTTACGCCTCGTCGACAGCGAGGTCATTAGAGGCAGGATGGGACTGGGGACAAGGAACGGGAAGGAATTCGGCCATGGTCTTGTGAAGGAAGCATCACGGCATTCACCTGGAGTGATTTGGGGATACTATGGAAAACCAAAATCTGGATTCCCGGACGGGGATTCGAACCGGCGTCCTCCAGAATGCGAGGCCAGAACGTTAACCGTTCAACCACCACTCTCGTTCACAATAAACAGCTAGAAACTATAAACATAAATATTTCATGAAAACCATAGCATTCATAAAGTATAAGCAAAAGGAAAGCAAATGATAAAGGAATACTCAAATTTAGCCAAACATTGAACGTAAAACTGAAAACAAATTGAAGCACATCCGCCGTCACAGTTAACAATGTAACAATATAGCCACTCTCTGTCAAAACAATTAACGACATAGAGTAAACATTTATAAACGCGCCAAAGTAACACAAAAACATAAGGTGGCTAACAAAACAAAAGCATCAGCGCATGATGAGACGATACGAAAGAGGAGGAAATAAACACACGGAAGTTTAGTGCAACGAGAGGGAACAGCACACCACATTTTTTTTTTTTCCTTTAAACTCAACAAATACCGTGAATACTGAGGCAGGATCACACAAATCAAATGTCACAAAAAAAAATCATTCTCCAATTTGAAAACCATGGGGAAAAAAAGCAAAACTAACATTGTAATTGATTCCTTCAGATTAAACAGAGCTTTTCGAAAGCAAACTAGAAATTTATAAGTGCATGAAGCTCGTATTTAAAATTTATGAATCATTATAAACGGTCGTTCTAGCCATTCTCAAGAAATCGGGTGCCCCATTCGACCATCCAGATTTCAGTTTTCCTTTGTTTCCGGAAATCACTCTACGCTAAAGTCGAAACAGTTCCTTCTTAAAACGTTTACCAGTTTCCATCCCATTCTATTGGCTGCCAAAACTATCAGCTCAGGCAGCTCTGGACTACCTGAGAAAACTTTTAAAAATATTACACGTATTTCTTGTTACGAGACATTACTCTAATTCAACTAACAAAGCAGTAGTGTAGTAGCATGGCTTTCACCGAATATATTAAGAAAAGTCAAATAGGACAGTGTAATTAATCCAGCTAGTGATAATAATATAGGCAGAATAGGTTTTTTTATTTTATTTTTTTTATCCGCGCTAAGTATCTCATGAACGTGGAACGTCATACAGTATTTACGCATATAGATCAATAGATCATACTTGGTAGGACCTATTACGTGTTACAGGCGCACTAAATATCTCATACATTTCAAGTTAAAACTTAAAAAAGTGTATTTTGTTTACCTAACCTGAGATGTAAGTGCTTAATGTCCTGACCTGGTACTCGGGAGGATGCAGGTTCAATCCTCGCCCTCTACGGCCATCCAGATTAAGGTTTTCCATGGTTTTCACAAATAACTCCATACGACTGCCTTAATGATTCATCCCAAATTCAATGGCCTAATTCTTCCATTCCATCTCTAATGATCTCAACTTCTATGAGCTGTAAAACTGTAAATAAAAAGGATTCTGATGAGTTTTCTGTAATATCGTTGATAAATATTTACCATTTAACTGACAATCACAGGTTTTGACACTTAGATTTCATACATGTTTTTGTTAGAAGATGCAAGTTTACTATCCAGTTAGTAATGAGCGAAGAATTAACATCCTTTCCATACAAATCAAACTACAACTCTCCATAATCCTCGTTATGGACCTCAGCAAACCCATCCTCTTCAGTTTTATTATCCAACTGAAAGGAGGAATTCCGCCTCACTGACAGAGTGATTTTATCGGTTTTATTTCATTTCTCAAAGGTTTCTACTGAGTTCTTCACACCAACATCATAAGTGTCCAGAATGGTGAGAAAGATTTTGGAACAATACCTTTTCTTGTAACTTATGATTGACATTATTATTTGAAGGTTATGACGTCCCTGGTTCAAAACTTGGTCCCTACAGATCTGTAGCATGATCTTCACTCTATTGCAAATTGTCTATGATATAGTATTGTTAACAGATGCAAATGGACGTGTCGAGATATTTCTGAATGGCGTGAACAATATATTTCTTTGAGATAAATATAAACAAAAGTGTAGCAGAAGTTATAGTAATAACATTATACTGAATATTGAAATAGAATAAGATTTAATAGAAGAATCAAGAAAATACTGTTACGTTGACAGCAAAATTACAACTGACGGTCGAAGCGAAAGTTATTTGATAATCCAATTAGGACAAACAGACATAGCCTTTATGAAAAGATGGAGCAAATTAGAATCAAACAATGACCTACTAAGAAACCACGTGCTGCATGAAGAACAACAAATTTTGCAAGTGAAATATTGACCTTGGGATTACCAGAAAGGATAATAGAAGTATTCCTATGTGGTGTTGCAGAATGCTATCGAAAATTAAGTGCATCCATTAAGATGAGAAATATTTTTTATATTTTTTTTTTACTTATGGCTTTACGCCTCATCGACGTCGAGATCATTAGAGGCGGAATGGGATTGGGGACAAGGAATGGTAAGGAATTCGGCAATGGGCTTTTTGAAGAAAGCATTCGCCTGCAGTGATTTGGGAAAATCCATGGAAAACCCAGATCTGGATGCCTGGATGGGGGGTTCGAACCGGCGTCCTCCCGAATGTGAGGCCAGAGCGTTAACCGCTCACCCACCACGCTCGGTATAAGAAAAAAACATGACCTGATGATGGTGGGAGATGAAAGATATTCATGGAATAAACTCACAAAAGGGTCACATGTTACGACATACAGCACTGGTTAATGTGTCAGTGAATGGAACAACCTAAGGAAAGATTTTTTTGGGTACTGGGAATATGGATATGAAAACACACTAGCTAAGGGTAGAAACAGATGTAGGACCGCATCAAACCAGACGAGACGTTCCGTGAATTGCCCCCGTTATCAGCGTGGAACCGCTTTCTGCTGGAGGATGCAACCAGTCTAGTTATTGTGGTCGGAATTAATTATTGCAGCTGCCCCAGCAATGCAGAGAAGTGCTCAGTGTTTGGGCCAGGAAATGTGTGGGTGGGGCAGTCTTTCTTTGAGGTGTTCTGGGAAGGCGCCAGTCTGCTATCGAACTGGTTCTGGCAGCTGCCGGCACTATGGCAGCTGGAGACTTCTCAATGAGGTCTGCCGACCTCGAAGAGACAAAAAAAAACAAAAGTGGAAAAACTTGGTCTGTGCGTTGTAAGAAGGCTTGGGTACCGAAAATTTCTCCCGACACATTGATCACTTTAGTCGGATTTTTAAAACATTGAGTACTTCCTGTGCAAACTTATCTCGGTAATAAATGTTGAATCTTGATCCAGGAACATAGTCGCTAATGCACCAGCCTCACTCTGTAAATGTCGCTGGTTCGAGTCCAGCTCACGGCATTGACGGTTTCCATTTGAATGTGTTTGGTGTTCTTGTGACGTCATTCTTGTCTTCTACATTTGACAGATACAAAAATATTTAATAGATTGTGATTGAAATTAAGTACACTTGGATAAATCGCTGCAAAGGCTGAATTACAGTTAAGAAGTAAATAAAGATAGAAACGAAAGAAAATATTAAGTGCATAGCATTCCTTTCCTAAATAACAAACACAAAAGTTCTTTTCAATTCCGTCCAAACAAACGATTATGGCTCCTTTCTTTTTTACCTTTCTCAGTTCTTTTGTTACATTGTTGTAGCATCGTTCAACGGATTTCCTCAATCTCAAAGCTTGAGTTTATCGAATTATTAATTTTTGAAACTAATTTAAGTCACTTCGACAAAAGCCTTTTCTCGATGAGCTAAGTATGCAGCGTATCACCAGGGGGGGGGGGAGAGAATTATTAATTCATTCTTAATTAATTACGCTATACAGGATACTGTGATTGAATCTCAAAATGTAAATTATTCAAATGAGAATTGGATGATTCTGGTATTTGAAAACTGTCACAAAAAGACATTTTAATAAACATTTTTACAATGGCATCTACAAATCTGAGCGTATTTACCATTACGTTAATAAACAAGAGGCTGTGCAATTTTCTAAGCAACACTCAGACGTACAATGAGCCCTTTAAATGCAAGCAAACAAGTATAGTTGTACTTTAAAAATCTCACAATTATTCTAATGCAAAGTATGTTACCAGTTATGATGTTAGCAAACAGTAATGAATTTTAATGGGTTGGGACGCCACGAATGATTAACCTGTCATTCGACAGTTACACAGTCTAGCTCAGTAGTTTTATCAGATCACAGCAAGGATCTTTATCTCAGATGCGCTTAAGGGTACAGTTTCAAAGGGAGTTGCAGCCTGAATGGCTTCGTAGAAACACATTACCGTTCCACGGCAGGTAGCACTGGGCGGAGATGACCACCTGGTCGATCGTCGTAACTGGCCACGCCAGCAGTACGTGGCAAGTCGCAAGTTAGCAGTGCGCCTCAGATGGTCTCCAGGACACAAGTCAGCCCAGCACACATGGACCCCAAGTCGCCAGTGACTCGTCTGGGCTCCGGAATGGACGTGATCTTGGCTGGCCTCCCGACTGGAAGGAAGTGAGGAAGGAAGTGTCCTCGTCTTTTTCTCCCGCCACGGAGGTAAACTCTCACTCCCCCTCTTGTGGCTCGAAGACGACATAGAACATAAAATTCCCCGAATCTTAGTACTATGTTCCCTGTGATTGGCTGACCATCTGACGTCATGTTATTCTGTGGTTTCTCTTGGCCACGTTAAGTTTCGGCAATCCTCGAGAGCCGATGTCTCCTTCGGGAGGAAGGAATTCTGTTTACGGCCTGCCCGACAGAAATCCCTAATCCTCTTACCATTCTGCCCAAAAGGCGCCAGCCAGACTGCCCTTCACTGAAGCGTCAAATCCTTGCCTTTCACCCTTTTCACGCGCATCTTTCAAACATACAGTGGACATCCCAAGAAATGGAAAAATATTCTAATCCTTTACTTTATATACAATAAAAAGTGATATGTAACAGGGAGCTTAGCGAATCGTTACAATTATAAAACAATTCAGTAACATTGAAGTTGAGTTACGTCTTTCTCTCCACCTGCTAACTGTATAACATAAGGGAAAAAAAGCTATAGTACCATGTCTAAAGAAATAGTACCAATTGTTTGCGAACAACCCAACTTGAGTGACTTGCCTGGCAGAGTTGTCAAGAATGCAAAAGTATGCCCTCATATTGGACCTGTTTTATTGTGATGACAGCTCTAACGGTGCACAGGTAAGACTAAAGTAATGAGAATTTTGAAGGAAGAAAACAGTGTAAATATTCTCATAGAAGCCGGGGCACAGGAACACGTAAAATCATTCAAGTATTTAGGATATATGGTTACTGTTAATTGAAGCTGTACGGGTCAAGTATCGATCAGAATTTCTAAAGAGAAGAAAGCTTTGGCAAAGTAAAAGCTTGCTAATCCTGACTGAATTATGTAAGAGATTAGCCAAATGTTTAATGTGAGATCGTATGATTCAGAGACGGAAAACCTGGAAAGTTTAAAATTGCGGGGGAAAAAACGGAGAAAGCAAAATGAACAGGATGAAAAATAAGGAGATGGTGAAGTTGCAAGAAGATTTTAGAGAAAAGGAAGTCGTCTTACTTAGGTAGCATAATATTAAAAAATTCTCTAGAGAGGGATATCATGGAAGAAAAAAATAGAGAGAAAAATGTTTATATAATCTTTTTTTATTTTTTGCTTCCGGTATTTACAACCATTTAGTAAGTTACAAGTATTTACATTGTATAAACTATTGTATCACACTTTGATCATGTAATTGCGAGACTTTACAGGATAGACAGCACAAGAAAATTACAATGAATTGAAACGACTTATGATCCTTAACCGAACTCGAACTGACGATGCGCCGAAAACGGAGACAACGGAGCTAACAGATATAAAAGAAGGCTGAAGTTATAAACAAATTAAAGAAGGCGCTTAGGACAGAAAGAAATGGAGAGACTGAGCTTAAGAACAAGAAGTAACTTTAAAATTCTGAAACATTCCAAAATTCAACCGCGTAGGTACAGTCTTCCTTGATAATGTTCATTTTATACTCTGTGTCTGTTTCATCTCTGCAAAAATTGAGAGCCACGTAAGATAGTCAAGTACACCAAAGATGTCCACAAAAATGTCGTTTTAATATTGATTCAGAATAACTGAAAATAAAAGTGAGAAAGTAGTTTCTAAAACTTTATTGATGGGAATTTCGATTTTTACGATGTAGTGTATTGCCACACTACATCGAGATATATTTGCGAGAAGTTGGACCTTTAGCTCGCACAGATGGAGAGTGGAAACAAAGGTAACTGTGTAATTGTGTCATACTACTTTAATAATATTTGATGAAAAATAATTTCTAATAAACATATATTAATGTCAACGTAGGTGTTGTACAACGGTGTTGTTAATCCCGACTCTTCATATCAACAATTTCAATAATTAACAATATTTTTATTATTTAATTTATACAAACAAAATTAAATTAATTCTTAATAAGAGGGAGTACACCTCAACAAATACCTAAAAGGAGTGTTACTACAAATCTCCTTTCTGTCATGGAACAGCCAAATAAATCTATATTGACGGAGCATAATTTTTAACCATTGTGCTGCTGTCGAATAACACAGGGGTGGTGAAGTTTCTGTCGTCAGCAGTAACAGTATTACTTATTAGGATCGAAATAAATCCCATTGGCAGGTGGCTAATTTCCAGTGCAGTTTCTTGAAAGTTTTCAACATTATCGATTGATAACTAGAAATTTAATAGAGATATTAATTATTTTTCCTTTATTTGATTCGTATTGGGTGCGGAAATTCTTTCATACTTGTATTAACTAGGCTAATTAAAATACCATGTTCGTCAGTTACTGTATACCTTGATTGATATCGATCAAATCCGTTCCTGAATAGTATATATAGTACAATATATATTTCTAAGTTGACAATATGGCCCACTAAAACATTATTAACTTACAGCGACTCATTATTGTGTTAATTTCAATCAAAATGATCAGAAAAGTGTAACGAACACATATCTAGGACTGAACAAATGATTTGAATTATTTTTTGTATGGTTTTAAGATGAATAGTACAAATAACGATATATTACACACCTGTTATTAGTAAGATGTTTTCGCCTATTATCCGAATTTCAAGAAATAGCTTCCCATTTACCTGTACAAGAAAAAATGGCAGTTGTAAAGAAATAGGCAGCGGCTTTGTCCTTCTCCGAATTAGCCATATCCTGTTTTGTGTGCCAGTAAGGTCTCCAGCCACAAAAGAATTTTTGTAGTCTCGGAGTTTCAGACACTGGTTAAACGGTCACGCAAACCTCACAACCAGAGAAACGATATATTATTATTATTTTATCTGACCTTCAGTTAAATTACTTTGCATTTAGATCACGTAACTTCAGTTTTCTGTCAATGAATATGGACATTTTCAACCACATGTAAACATCTGGTACAGACAACAAACTGGAACGCACAAAGACTAAAATATGATAAGGATAAAGCAGTTACATTGGAAAATAAAATTCTGTATGAATGCATCATACGAGACATAAGCAAACGGAAACGAGTGCCAAAAAATAATTTATGTTTCTAATCCTTCCATTAATTTCATATATTGTATCGTCATATAGAATTTAAATTTTATATTAGTAAAACTTTATTTTTTTACGTAGAATTATTTTAAAGAAAAACTGGTAATAAGATCTGAGCATAAATAATAACATCCAGTGCTATTTACATATGTATTATTGTTTTTTTATGTCTTTACGTCTCGCCGGCTTCAAGGTCATTAGGGCAGGAAAGAACTGAGGGCAAGGAATTGGAAGGAATTCGGCAATGGGCCTTTGTTAAAGAAACCATCCGGGTATTCGCCTGAAGTGATTTAGAGAAACGATGGAAATCTCAAATCTAGATGGCCGGACGGGGATTCGAAATCACATCCTCCGCTTTGATAAATTTCACTGTTGCCAAGAATGCTTGTAGCGTCTTGGATTTTAATAGTGCCCTCACTGAAGTTGAGAGAAGTGTAAGTCTTCACAAGATATGTGTGTGTATGAGCATCTTGCATCGGGCGACGAGTCAATCTGATTGCCGCAGCATCAGTAAGTAGTACACGATTCGGATTCAAAATAAATGTGGTATTTCTGCGACATTTGAGCAATAGCGTATCTAGGTTCACAAGGCCCTCAGAGCTAAAAACAACAAAAGTCGTCCATTTGCTCTGAAGACCCGTGGGCCCTCTGAGCTGCACTTCGAGGACCCCTGGGTAGCACTAGGGGTCCCCTCTACTGCGCTCAAGGGCCCCCTGACCGTGGGGACCCGGTGCACTGCACCGCCTAGTCCTATGGTAGCTACGTCCCTGCATTTGAGAGGCAGGACATAAGTCATCAAAGCCGATCTCCCTTTCAGTTTTTCAGCCTCAGATGTAAATGTACGGAGTGTAAGAGGGGCTTTTTTTTTTTTAACTGTCGTTCCCACATTATATTTTGCATGTTATGGGCCAATTTATTTATCAATTCGAACGTTTCATACATTTTCTCGTGATAGTCACTGCTCGAATTTGATTTAAAGGATATCGTACTAATGGTAATTTTCCCCGATTAGACCTTTCACTTCATATTCCATTTTATTCAATTTGCATTACAGAAATTAACATTTATATAGAACCAATTAAATTTATATTGAATTATACATTATTTGTCGACCACACTACATGTGTGCGTCTGCCGCTCTCAACGCCAGTTCAACTGCTACTGACTACAGTATAGTTGAGAATCACTTTTAGCTTTCCAGCGGGGGACGCCCACCGATCGAGTTGAACAAAATTCAGGTCTATATGTGACTCCCCACTCAGTGACTCCAACACTGAAAATATTAATCTTATGTCAACTAAACAAAATACTCCGCTCGCGGAACCTCAGATATAAAATTATACACAGTTTTACAAAGATATTGTATATACATCTTCGTCGCAGAAGGCAGCCCAATCTGAGGTCATAAACTTCTCCTCTAATAAAATCTCTTTATTAAAATATCTTTGAATTGCGGATCAAAAGATTGTTATGGTGCCGAATTAGGTAACCAACAAACAGTGATAAGTCAAAAACATGTTTAAAGTGTAAAAGATGTTTAAAAAAATCTGTTTGTTGGAGTCTATAGAAATATCATGAGCAGACGGTAAATAAAGGGCACATAAATTCACTTTTGTAATAAAAAAAATAAAATAAAATAAAATAAAAAAGTTGTTTTGCGAACAGAAAAAAATAGTTGCTCAAAGAAATAAACGCTTAATTCGTAGCGTTCAAGTGGTGTTGGTTTGGTTGCAACACTTAACAACAACAACAAAATCAACACAAATTCTTCACAAGTTTGCCGCCGGATAATGTTTTCTAAGGACAAGCTTTCGGCGACTTGCACTGCCGCCATCATAGGGTCCATTGTACCTTAGAAAACATTATTCGGCGGCAAACCTGTGAAGAATTTGTGTCAAAGATACGCCGGGAAAGCCTTGTTTCTCAACAACAAAATCGTTTAGGACTTGATTTTGCGTCGAAAACAAGAACAGCAAGTTTACTTATCGCAGAACTAGAAAATATTTAAGCTTTTTTTTTTTTTTTTTGCTTAAGGTTTTACCTCTCGTAGACGTCGAGGTCATTAGAGGCGGGAAAGGACTGGGGACAAAGAACAGGAAGGAATTCGGCCATAGCCTTTTAAATAATTTGGAATAATTTGGTGAAACCATGGAAAACCCAAATCTGAATGCCCGGAGCAGGATTCGAACCCGCGTCCTCCCGAATGCGAGGTCAGAGCGTTAACCATTCACTTACCACGCTCAGTCAGCTGTTATAAAAATGATGTAAGCTACTATTATAATGTAGTCACCGAGGAAAGGAGTATTCTAGGTTACAATATTACATTAACAGGGCGCTAATAACCTCGTTGTCTTTGCTCCCTAAAGCCCCATTAGCAGCAACAACGTAGGTTAGACATTGACATTCGTAAAAACTACTGCACAGATAAAGTAAAAAATAAATTTAAAAACTCTGATAACTGCTTCAAAAATCAGTATCTAGAATCAGGAAAATATGTCAGTGTTTAGAATGATGCCTAGTTGTTGGCAGCATTCCTGTGAGCTCACAGAAGGGTCGCTCATGATGTATTAAAAGCGTTTATAGGCTGTTTATTACCTCTTCATAGGTGACAATGCACTTTCTGATGGATTAGCACTGACCGATTAGCCCATATTTCGTGCGAAATTGACCTGCGCTAACTGAATGAGGCCGATGCTGGAGGATGAGCACTAACGCTCGCGCCTGACATTCGGAAAAACGTGTGTTCAAATCCCCGTTCAACCATCCAGAATTTGGTTTTCAATGGTTGCTCGAAATCGCTCCAGGCGGATGCCAGGATGTTCCCTCTAGAGGCCATGGCCCAACTCCTTTCCATTCCTTCCTTCGCAACCCCCACCCCCTTTCGAAAAAAAAAATCGTCTTCGGATCTAATGACCGCAATATCGACAAGCCATTAAAACCGAGCGTGGCGGTGTAACGGATAGCGTTCTCGCCTCGCATTCGGGAGGACGGCGGTTCGATCCCCGTCCGGGCATCCAGATTTGGGTTTTCCATGGTTTCCCAAATCACTCCAGGCAAATGCCGGGATGCTTCCTTCAAAAGGCCATGGCCGAATTCCTTCCCATCCTTGCCCCCAATCCTTTCCCGTCTCTAAAGACCTCGCTGTTGAGAGACGTAAATACAATTTAAAAAAAAAAAAAAGCCATTAAAACCGAAAAAAAATCATGAATATTGCTGTCGTTACGGTGTTCGATACCATGTTTTCACAATAATTTCAATTATACCATGTTCCAATCCTGACTCCTTTCATGTCATTAGATAGAGCAGAGCCGACTATCTCTTATAACTACCATAATAATAATAATTCCGTTTGGTCGTAATGTCATGGTGACAGGGTTTCTGTTGGCTGCGCATTTCACCACTGTCGTAGCAGCCTTAACCTAACCCGGCAATCATATCGGGTACAGGGGACCTACAGTTTAACTTGGAACCCAAACCACGGAAGCGTTCTGACGTACTTTTCATTTCACGGCAAGCTGTGGCAGAGGTGAAGGTCAGTTTAAGGCCATATGAAAATCCCCGCCGAGACCTTTGGATTCCCAGTCTGACACCTTAACCACTGATCTACCAGGTCGCTCTTACAACTACTCAAATGACTAGTTTCTACTAAAAGAAATAACGTCGTTTGGATCAAAAGTTTATAAGATTATAAAATTGTGTGTTAAGAAAACAGTGAATCAAGGTGGTAAGTCGAAAGTCCGATGTTCTTCATGAAGAATAGAGATTCTTGATAGAGACAATAATCTACCCCATTACCAGTATAGCCGTTTGGTATAAAACTCACTGATGAATAACGCATTGGATTGTTTCAGAAGGGAGAGAGTTATACATATAACGATTGTGGAAGCAATCTTAATAGTGAAGGCCCGATAACAAATCAACTAAATATACACACAAAGAATCAGTACCTCAATTAAATGCCCTACAAGAACTACTTTGGCTAAAATTGTAACCTACGCAATCGACTTTGATTTCGAAAGCGACTGCGAGAAACTGGGATTATGAAACATGAGTGGCGTAGCAGTGCATCGCAATCTGCAGAACACTTGTGCGTATATGGGCTGGTCACTCTTAATCACCACACCTGATATACGGCGTGGTTGGTGACTTAAGCGTGTCAACATTACTGGGGATGAAGAAACAGTACCATTTACTGAAATTACAACGTGCCACGAAAACCAGTTTCAAATACTAGATGCTTAGTGTGAAGGCATTGGAACGACCCTACCGAGCATGAACGTAGACAGGAACATTCTGGTTCCACGATGCTTTAACATCCATGTAGACATAATGAAAGATCGATCTTTTTTTTAAATAATGAAGTTCGGAATCTATTCTAACGGCTGCATTTCTGTGTATCTCTCAGGAAAAGATGCATTAAAAACGGCTTTGAACATACCTTACCAGTTGTATCATACTTCATGCATCATTTCCGAGGCCCTGAAGTAGGAGTTTAAAACTGTGGTGCCAAAAGTAAAAGAATTAAACAAAAGCCTGCCTGGAACATAGTTGTTCGTGGACATTTTCTGCAAAGCGATGACATCATTAAAGTTATAACTGTTAATTATTCACATCGAAAATAACACAGTTCAGTATCTAATACTTCTCTAATAGTGAATTGAGATGAATGCTTGTTAATACCGATAAAATAATTTCCACAAACAATATTTTACTTACACGATCGTCATCTCGAATCATATTTTAACATTTTGCTGCTTTCTCAGTGAAACAATTTGCATTTTTACGGAGTTGTGAAGCCCTGTGTTACTAGTTGCCACTTATATCTGCCCACTTCAGGCGAATGCCGGGATGCTTCTTACAAAAGGCCATGGCCGAATTCCTTCCAGTTCCTAGTCCCCAGTCCCATCCCGCCTCTAATGACCTCGACGTCAACGAAGCGTAAAGCCTCAAGTAAATATATATATATATCTGCCAGCGCTGTTATAACACGCCTGATGACGCAAAAAGTGCGGTGTAGACAGGGAACGAATGCAACGCTTTTTGTAACATAAATTCAGTGTCCCATCGCATGTTTTTTAACATCTACAAACGTTATAATAATTGCGAATTCATTACTGTAATTAGAAATGTTACTTCTGGCCTCGCATTCGGGAGGACGGCGGTTCGAATCGCCGTCCGGGCATCCAGATTTGGTTTCCATGGTTTCCCAAATCACTCCAGGCAAAGCCGGGATGCTTCCACTCGCTGTGAGAGACGTTAAGCAGTTAAAAAAAAAAAAAAAAAAAATGTTACTGATACCCTGCATGAAACGTAGCTGTAGGTCCTCTACTTTTAGCAGTCTGT
>JARYHS010012519.1:92386196-92452279 GCA_031002005.1 Vandiemenella viatica
CGTAAAGCCACAAGTAAAAAAATAAAATAAAAAAAAGGCAGTCTACTCGAAGTATTCCTGGAGTAAATAATAAAAAGCTACTCGAAATTAAATGATGTGATGCTACCGTATCAAAATAAGTAAACGAAGAATCAATAAAAGTTTGCATTGTTTGATGAAGGCTATTGGTGATATGACAACTCCACCAACGCACATTAATGTCTAACAGCTATCATGTCCTTTTATCGGTTTAAGATATTCGCTATGGCCAGTAATTGTTATGAACTAAGAGAAGTTTAAAGTCGTAGCACAATCTAAATACTGAACTACATAACTACTAGAAAAAGCAAAAAATAAAGTTTTGTTATTAATTTTATCACTACATGAAACAATCAGAGACCCTGCCAACATAAGAAATATCTTTCGGTTCAGTGAAATACATTGTTGACTTCTCCAGAAAAAGGTTTCGGGAAATTCGTAACAAACGTGTCCCCGCATCTACGGCAATTTGCACGGGACCTTTTGTGTATGAACAGAACACTGCTCATTGTTGAGATAGAATAAATAATTCTCGGAATGAAAACAGATTCGTTTCGCAAAACGTCGTGGAAAATTTTCCACTTCATTCCAGAGAACTTCGCTCCCGCAGTAATGTCTTTTTTTTTTAAGTTCTAAGACTTTGCACCTTCCTTTCCCGGGAAGAAAACATAGAATACGTTTCTTTTTTAACATACATCGAATTTTAAAAACAGTCGTGATGAACCGTCACCCAACAACAATGTAATTGAGATACTGAAGTTACGGCGAAAAATTTTTTCCCTTATACACACACATATCTTTGACGCGTACTTGAATTAGGTACTGAAACACATTTCTAAAAACTAACTAATTTATAAATAGGATTTGTATTTAACCTAATGATACCCCGAGTGCTGCTATCTTACGATAATTGTTGAGTTTAATCACAACTGTAATGTCTCATAAGAGGTTGGGTGTCAATTGCAATAACTGAATGTTATCTTAATCTCAGACAGCGGCAAGGAAAGAAACTAGAACTCTGCGAAGTGCTAGCCTTCCTTACAGTCATTTTCTAGAAGATTCGGTTTCTGAACAAGTGAGAAGGAGAACTATAAGGACAACTGAATCTTTGGAAATATCTGCGTTCCGGAAATGTCTACTGAAAGACAGAATTAATAGCAGATTTCTTCAGCATTTTTCTGTACCATGATAGGTGGAATAACTACGCAATAATATTAAACTTGTGTCTCGATATTCCAACAGAACTCTGTAAAATAATTTCTGTCTGTGACTATGTTTCCTCATAATACATTTTCTTATCCTATAACAGGCACTTTATAACAAAATTGTTGAAATTATTCGTAACAAAGTGTTGAGATCAAAAGTCTTGTTTTAAGTAGATTTTTCTGTCAGTTCATGAACTGCGCGCTTCCCTATTTAGATTATTTTGTTCAATAACTAGAATGAAAATTAATTTTTTGATGAAACTTTGCAGTTATACACCACTAACATTGCTGAATAATAATGCAGTAAAATTGCGGATTTAGCGAAGCAACGTTTCGGTCCCAATCAAAGGTATTCTTCAGGACCGCTTCAGGTTAATGCATAGGGTCATTCATCGTTTTCCGGCACAATGGATACATTGTGTTGATTTTCCTGCAGAGAGTGTATTGCTTATCCGGAAAAGTTTCCGTTGTTCCAGAGAAGGTCTAATCGAGATTTGCCCCCTGTTTAGCAAACTAGTTGTTGTTGGAACACGTTTGTCTGCGAGCACACATCAATATTTGTTTTAATACTTAGCCGCAGTAATAGCTATTCAATAAGCGCAATTATACAACAGTTAAGTTGTAAAATTGCGCTTATTTCATATTAACTAGGTGGCGCGTCAGCAAATTTAGTGAATGATATACGGTGAATAGCGAGGTAGGTGGTTTATAGCGGAATGAAAGAATAACCGACTCATTTGTAACAATTTTTTATTTGCCAACTGAAATAGACATGTAGAAAAACACTTACATCTTCTTATGAAACAATTATAAATCACTTTAGGATACGTTAAAATACGTATCACACAAACTGGTGATAATTTCCAACACAAAACAAATTTTAATTTACATGAATAGGAGAACTAAGTTAATTCTGTTACTTGGGAAGCAAAATTACAACCGATGACCGAAGCAGGAATGATGTTAAAAGCAGAATTATTATTATTATTATTGCAGCTATATCGATCCTTTTTTCAGGATGTAGCCTCTTTAAGCCTGATGAGCTATATATTAGAATTTAATTCTACATAGTTTTGCTGTAGTTCTTTCCAGGCCGATCGATCCTGAGCCACCCTCTTCCAGTTCACGCCTGTAACTCGACGTATATCCTTATCCCAGCGATCCGGGGGTCTTCCTCTTGCTCTTTTCAGGTTTCTCGGTATCCAATCCAGCACTATCGTAGTCCATCTTTCATCTCTTTTGCGAGCAACATGACCGGCCCATTGCCATTTTTGGGTCATGACTCTTTTTAAGATGTCTGTTACTTTAGTTATTGAACGGATGTGCACGGCCCTTTTCCTGTCTCTTCTTGTCAACCCTAGCATTGCTCTTTCCATACTTCGCTGGGCAGTTCTCAGTTTTTGCTTCGTGTGACTATTTAGGGTCCAAGTCTGGCAGGCATATGTGAGGACCGGTAATGCACATTGTTCAAATACCTGTTTCTTAAGATGTACTGGCATGTTCGATTTAAAAACTATGGAATTTCTTCCGTATGCTCTCCAGCCCAGCTTTATCCGTCTGTAGATCTCAGGCTTTGAGTCACCATTCATAGCACTAGAACCTTCATGAAAAAGAGAAACCTTATAGTTTCAAATATTGATCTAGGAATTAAAAAGAACTTTTTAAAACACTATGTGTGGAGCACAACACTTTACGGTAGCGAAACATGGACTTTAAGAATACCGAAAAGAAAGAAAATTGAAGCATTTGAAATGTGGTGCTACAGACGAATGCTGAAAATTAAGTGGACTGAAAAAGTAAGAAATGAACGAGTTCTGGAAGTGATGGGTGAGGAAAGAAGTTTGTGGAAGAAGAGACAGGATAGTAGGTCATATTTTGAGACATGCTGGATTGGTTAATTTGCTGGTGGAGGGAACAGTCGAAGGTAAGAACTGTAGAGGATGACAGAGATTAGAATATATGAAGCTTATAATTGAGGACGTGGGTTGCAAGGGGTGTGTGGAGATGAAGAGGTTAGCACAGGATAAGCAGAGATGGAGGATTGCATCAAACCAGTTGAAAGACTGACGACAGCAAAAAAAGACATTTCAAAGTATTTATTTTAAAAATTTAAATTACAAAGTCCATAAAACTATGATAAATGGTTTCACCGGTAATACTATCACTCCTTATCGACCCCAGCGAAGCCTAGCAGCTTCGCTCCGAACTATCTCATCTTGTAGCAATTATTTATTTATCAACTGAAACAGGTACATATCAGAACATTTACAACGTCTTACTAAACAATTAGAAATGATGAACAGAAACAAATATATCGTAAAAGCTCCGTACTCTAGAAAACACACCCACCTTATCAGTATCTCTGCGACATGCGGTGATGCTATCTAGCTGTAATCCGATAACCCTTTATACACTGAAGCACCAAAGAATCTGGTACACCTGCCTAATATCGTGTAGGGCCCCCGCGTGCACACAGAAGTGCCGCAACACGACGTGGCATGGACTCGACTAATGTCTAAAGTAGTGCTGGAGGGAACTGACACCATGCATCTTGCAGGGCTGTCCACAAATCCGTAAGAGTACGGGAGGGGGGGGGAGAGGGAGATCTCTTCTGAACGTCACGTTGCAAGACATCCCAGATATGCCCAGTAATGTTCATGTGTGAGGAGTTTAGTGGCCAGCGGAGGTGTTTAAACTCAGAAGAGTGTTCCTGGAGCCACTCTGTAACAATTCTGGACGTGTGGGGTGTTGCATTGTCTTGCTGGAATTGCCCAAGTCCGTCGGAATGCACAATGGACATGAATGAATGCAGGTGATCAGCCAGGATGCGTACGTACTTGTCACCTGTCAGAGTCGTATCTAGACGTATCAGGGGTCCCATGTCACTCGAATTGCACACGCCCCACACCATTACAGAGCCTCCACCTGCATGACCAGATATGCAGGGTCCATGAATTCATAAGGTTGTCTCCATACCCGTACACGTCCATCCGCTCGATACAATTGGAAACGAGACTCGTCAGTCCAGGCAACATGTTTCCAATCATCAACAGTCCAATGTAGGTGTTGGCCCAGTCAAGGTGTAAAGCAATGTGTCGTGCACTCAACAAGGATACACGAGTGGGCCTTCGGCTCCGAAAGCCAATGTCGACGATGTTTCGTTCAATGGTTCGCACGCTGACACGTGTTGATGCCCCAGCACTGAAATCCGCAGCAATTTACGGAAGGAATACACTTCTGTCACTTTGAACGATTATCTTCAGTTGTCGTTGGTCCCGTTCTTGCAGGATCTTGCCGCAGCGATGTCGGAGATTTGATATTTTACCGGATTCCCGATATTCACAGTGCACTCTTGAAATGGTTGTACGGGAAAATCTCCACCTCATCGCTACCTCGGAGATGCTGTGTCTCATCTCTCGTGCAGTGATTAAATCACCACGTTCAAACTCTCTTAAAACGTGATAACCTGTCATTGTAGCAGCAGTAACCGATCTACCGCATGCACCAGACATCTGTTGTCTTATACAGGCGTTGCTGACCGCAGCGCCGTACTCTGAGTGTTTACATATCTCTGTATTTGCATACGCATGCCTATACCAGTTTCTTTAGTTCTTCAGTGTAGCATAGCAGCTTCACTCTGAAATAACGTTTCCCCGCAAAGTGTTCATAACTTTGCCAATTATGGGTTGAGTTTCGAAAAAATCCTTTCTTAATTAATTATATTACCAAAGTGGAAAACTTAATCTTTAAAATGAATCATTTACCAATTTTGAAGAGAAAAATATAATTCCCCACAAAAAACACCTTTTAGGTATATAGTGTATATGATAGCAGTATATAGGTTCATGACGATATATTGGACTATAACAAACAAAATGCGAAATATTTTCCTGTCTTCGGCGCAGTCACTTGGTCGGCGGTTTTACGTGTTAGGCTCATAGCCAACTATAGTGTGCTGATGGTTATGATGTCGTAAGGATGTCGTGAGGGTACTGAATTCGTGCAGACTGATAAGGGCGATAAAAAGCACTGCCATCCAGTCACAAATGCAGGAAACACTTCCAGAAGTGCGAAGAGCATCTTAATGCACCAGAAGCGCAATAACCTGAACATACATAACGCAGAAAATATTGATCGTAATTGTAACTGATTTATTATGAGTTTATCAATTACTGTGAAAACGATTAATATATAGATACTGTGTGGAAACATAGGAGAGAAGAGAGACGAGAAATATAATGTAGGTGTTGAACGGCTGAAGTTTTAATTTTCTGAAAACGAAGGTTGGAGAAATACTTTGGAATAAGGACACCTTTAATGAGACTGCAAACGGCTGGGACCACAAGGAATTGTAAAGTTGTGTTGAGACGACTGAGAAATAAGTGAGTGTTCAAAAGTAGACATCGAAGGGAATAATACTGATTAAAAGATCGAAGAACCAATTAGGGTAGATAATATGAAAGGTCATACATATTTCGTTCAGGTGATTGAAGTATATTTATAATATATAAGAGGAAGCCTACGTTCCACGTATTCTAAGATGCAATAGAGGACGCAAAATGTATCTTTACTTTAGTGGGGGTAACCTTATTAGCAATTCCCATGAAACCTTTACCGGCGCGAAGAAAGAGACGAGATACCCTCTCTTGGATCACTGACCATTGACCTTCCAGCCATATCCAAGGCCAGAGTTGGTTTTACCTCCCGTTCATTACATGTCTGCGTACATTTATGAAGCATACCGATGGCAATCTCCATGTCCATCCTTTGAAAATTGTATAACTTAACAACTTCATCACTGATGGGATATTACGCCCAGGGACGTAGCTACTATGGGGCTAGGCGGTGCAGTGTACCGGGGCCCCTACGCTCAGGGGGCCCCCAAGTGCACCTCTGGGGACCCCCAAGCGAAGTTCAGAGGGCCTACGGGCCTTCACGGCAAACTGGTGACCTTTTTTTTAACTCTACCGTCGTCTAAGGGGGCCCCTGAGACACAGGGAGCCCCTTCACCAAGAGGCCATCACTGCTTGGGGGCGCCCCAAACTACTGGTCAGGGGCCCCCAAACACAACCTAGGGGCACCCAGCCTCAGCTCAGGGGGCCCCTATTAGCAACACAAAGCAAAAAAAAAGGTCGCCCATCTGGCTTCAGGGCCCAAAATAATTTTTTTGCACTGCGGCCCTTGTTGACCTACCTACGCCACTGATTACGCCAAGAAAATAAAATAGTTGTCAGTTAAAACAAAAGAACTATGGAAATTAAGCAGTACTAAGTAAATATACCAGAACATAGAAAATATAACAGAATCAATAAGAAAAGAGGGATTGCTGTTTTTTGGACATATCTACAGAATGAATAACAGACTAACAAAAAACCTTTAGGGGAAAAAATCAACAACCAGCTGGATTCAAGAGGTTAAGAAAGATTTGGAAAGAAATAAGAGAAGAGAAGAGGAAATTATAGAAAGAGAGATCTTTAGAAAGAAGGTATTAAGTTTAGAAGGATTCCAAGGCAGAAAAGGAAAAAAATCTGCTCTGAAGTGGTCTGAAGAAAGAAGGAAGAAACATAGTGAAATGATGAAGGAATATTGGATTGAAAGGAAGAAAAAACAACTAAAAAGAAGAAGAATTGAAATTGGGAGGCCTTATCGGAAAGAAGAAGTAAAAAAACAGGAGCAGGAGATATGTCACAATCGTGAGAAGAGAACAGAAATCTCTCATAATGACAAATATTTGTTAGTTACCAGTGACTTTATGAGATATGCTGAAAGGTTCTTGAGCTTGATTGTAGAGTCACTACAGTCGGCAAATTACGAATCAGCAAACCTAACCAAGAAATGGCAACAGTTATTCTCTACGTACAAATACGATTTTTATGATAATTCATAAACTTAGTTGTTGCTGGTAAGGTTTTCATGTTTTCATACCAGTCTGGTAGATACGGTTCTACTGGAGAAATGCGAAACTTTTCGGTGCAGTACTGTTTGCACTATGTGCAAATGACCAAAAATGCCAGAGCGCATTCTTGAAACGGCAGTTCCTGCCTTCAGAAGGAAGATGTCAATATTTGTTGCGATTCTCCAACAAAACATTATAAAGGACACTTAACTCTTGACTGTCGTACATAATCCTTTATTTTGAGGAAGCGTTTGAAAGAATCAATGGTTCTAATCTAATTGGTTAACGTTGTCGTATTTGTTTAATCACGTGCTGTGATATTAATTTAATTTCTGATGTTGCATTCATATTATTAGTTTCCCTTCAGTATAACCTCTCTCTTTAGCCAAAAAGCCAGTGAATCAACAAATTTTGTTTATAACTTTTAGACACACAAACCAAATTAATTCAATTCTTAACTAATACAACACGTACACTGGCGGAAATGAAAAGTGTAACTCCCAACAGGAATGGTGAAATTTTAAGAAACTTTGTTGATATATCCAGTATAATATCAAGAAGAAATGATAACAAATTGAAATACATCAGGCTAAGCTTATTATCTATAGATACAGTTGTCAGTTAGAAGTGCACCCACCTTGAGAACCTATACGTTACTGGATTCTTGCCGGTATTGAATCAATAAGAGTTCGGATGTGTTTTTTTTTTTTTTTTTAATGGCATTTGGCAACGAAGGCCATACAGCCAGCTCAATGTAATTTTGTAGTTTTTCAGTGTATAAGTCATATATTGTATTTTCCAATGTATGGACGCCACAGGACGGACAGGACATTCACACAGACACACAACACTTAAACATCCATGCCCGTGGCCGGATTCGAACCGGCAGCCCTTCGGCACGCGGAGCCAGCACTCTAGCCCCTACGCTACCGAGGCCGGCTAGTTCGGATGTGTCCTTGGGGTATATCTCTCTACGCCTGCATGTCTTGTGCAGTCAGTTGCCGCACAGTTTGTGTTGGCTGACCATGTGATGTAATGTGTCTACTAATGACATCCCAGACAAATATACGCCATTCACTTGTCCATTTGCGTTTTGTATTCCACCAGGTTAGACGATGCTGGAATTGAAATCAGGTTAATGGAACACATTGCGTAGGACTCAGAGAGTGTAACCCGGCTTCAAGCAATTGGTTTACAATCATCTTGGAAGGAGGAAGGTGACTCTCTCTGTAACCACTGCTTGGATCTGGCCTGCAGTCACCCGTCTGCTAGCAACCCCACTGAATCCTGCCAAATTGTTTGGTCCCCCATGTCTTCCTTTCATTCGTTTTTATTTCTCGATAAGTACAACCGACAACTTTCCACATATCCAAAGGGACTTTGCTTCATTTCTACCTTCGCTCAGCTGGTTCGGCTACCACTTTCGCATTTTCACTTCCAAAGTGTCACAATTTTTCGAAATTTACTTTTATCAATCCTGAAATAACTTCAGTTGTTCACCGTTGTGGATTTAATTCAAAATTATAATATTTTGTCACAGATCACGCGACAAACGAGCGGCGTAACGTCTGTAAGGCCACTTGGCGTGGCCTTTATCGATACCCCACCAATCGCTATCCGACCAATCGCTCCCCTTCCCCTCAGTGTGTGACTTTTTCAAACATTCTTGTTGATCGCTTGAACTCGTCTTTGAGTACTATCTGTTTCTGACAGGCAGTTTTCATGTCGCTTGTAATTCCGGGATTCTTCTTCTTATGAACGCTTTGCCCCTCTGCGAGCGTAGACGGTTACCATTGCGGATGTCTACAGTTCCATAGCAATGTATTGGAAGACGTACCGGGGTGCTTTCCTGTTGCCTTCCTCAGTCTGACGGTGATCGTAGCTGTTGTTATAAGTGACTGTGATAATGCTTGTGTTCGATGTAGAGTGTTGTTTTGTGTTGTGAATGACGGAATGAAAGAAGGAAGAAACTTGGTGCCGTCCCCTTCAGGCCTATTCTTCGGAAAGACACCATAGCCGCCAAACATAAAGTCCACATCCAACAGACAAATCAGCTTGAGCTGTGCCGTACACCCTCACTCCACACCCATGAGTTTGGTGCTCAATCTGGTGATTAAGAAACGTCTACCACCGCCTCTTTTAGCCTGCCATCCCAGTCCTGATGATGAAAATTTCTTCCACCATCAGTAGTCGAAACAGCTCCATGTCAGCGCCCAAAACCAACACGATGCCGCAGACAACTGAGTCAATGGAACGGGCTAACTTCCGAAATGCCAGCCACTTGGAAGTCATATGAAGTATGACTTGCCCGTAAAGGTTGTACTGGAACACGTATCTAACACCGCTGCGCGATCTTCACTAAATCATGTGTTGGATGCATTTATTGCGGAAGATTGTGTGCTGTATCTTTTAATTCAGAGATTTTCTCTATTCATTGATTTCGGCACGCCTCACCTTATAAACTCGTACCGTCGTTGACGCGTTTGGACGCTGCCGTGACAACTTCCTTATGCGTGTAACACTTCATTCAATACCGTTGTCCACGCGCGAAATTGATAAATCTTGACGCATAATGTCAGCTGGGACAAAGAGCATCGTGGCTTCATCGAGTGAGAATTTAAACTGCGCCAATATTTCCAGACGAAGAGAAACGAACTATAACAATCTACTCCCATCCACGGAGGAAGTCACAGTTCGAATAACAAATTGTTTGATCCTTTATCGGTTGAGTGTTATAACTGGATTTTGGATGTAAAAGACAGATTCGTAGCTGCAACACCGAAATGAGTTCCCCGATTTTGTTGTCATCGGATTTTCTGGGAAGTCTTCCGTATCGAAGCAAATTTAAATATGCATTCACATCAGACATAAACATGAAAATGTATCCATCCACTCATCTACGTTCTGTCAAATTATACCAGAAATTACTGGATTAAACTAAATACAATAAATACTAAATAGTGACGGTAAGAAGTATACCAAACAATAAAATTTACGTAAAAATTTCTAACACTGAAAAATTCTGTAGGATCAACCTGAAAAGGTGAAACATATATACACAATACAAAGAATGCATTTAACAAGTGTCAACTCAGTCAACTACTTATATACAGCAACATTAGTCATAGGAAGGTAAGAAACTGTCCACCTTAACTCCGTATCAGGCACAGTATTAACTCTTGTTGAAGTCCTAGGGCAGAATACCACACAAATCGTAATAATGCCTTCTGGGAAGCACTGTGACTGTGTACCACCTGCTGGTCTTCAGCCACTCTGGTAGAGATAAACAAGTGGCAGGATGAGTTAGGCCATCTGAGGTTTGAGACGTGACAAGAAGTGTGAGTCTGCAGATAGCGGCGGTGGAAGCTGTCCAGTAACAGGAGACAAGGGTCCGTCCCAGATAGCGGGCGCCGGCACGTGCCAGCCACGTGGCCAGAACACTGCGGGGCCTTCCTTTTAAGGACAAGACGCCATATGAAACGCATTACGAGAAGCTACAATAAACCGGCACAAATTACACTGTACAATATCAAATCTCAACTATCTGAGAATACAGCTCAATTAACTTAATACTAGGCCCAGACGTAATCTATTAGGATAATGAGAATAGTAATAAATTCAGATCAGTGATGGTAAAACAAATCGTTAGGTGTGCCAACAATAATTGTCTTTCATGTCAGTATTTTGAGTATCCCTTCTCACTTGAATGACCTAAAATCTCAAGCAGGTATTAGTAACATGGTGAATATCTTTCTACGGAGTAATGTTTCAGAAGTGTTTCGACCACTGAATGACAAACCAAAGTTCATATAGTGCGAAACAACGGCTAAAGAACTCATAACAGCACTTAAACACAATAAATATTCTGATATTGTAACACACGTAGCACACAGCAGACTGCCAGCGCCCACTATAAACATTTTTTATTTATTCTTTTATTTTATTTATGACTCTACGCCTCTTCGACATCGAGGTCACTAGAGGCGGGATGAGACTGGGGACAACGAACGGGAAGGAATTCGGTCATGGCCTTTTGAAGGAAGCGTCCTTGCATCGCCTGGAGTGATTAGGGGAAACTTTGGAAAACCCAAATCTGGATTCCCGGACGGGGATTCGAACCGGCGTCCTCACGAATGCGAGAGCAGAGCGTTACCCGTTCACCCACCACGCTCGGTCACAATAAACAGCTAGAATCTATAAACATAAATATTTCATGAAAACTATAGCATTCATAAAGTATAAGCAAAAGGAAAGCAAATGCTAAAGGAATAATCAAATTTAGCCAAGCATTGAACGTAACACTGAAAACAAATTGAAGCACATCTGCCGTCACAGTTAACAATGTGACAATATAGCCACTATAAATGAATGCAATTTTTCTCGGCGTTGTTTATTTATAAATGTTTCTCGGGAAACAAACCGAGTAATATTATTATTGATGCACAATATTTCGGCGACATAATACTCCGTCGCCATCTCCAGGTGCAGGTGTAAGCCTTGAAATCTGCCTTGAGCGCGTTGTTTGAAAACTGGCATGGCAACGACAGACGTTGTTATGTTGCCTAGCAGCATCTCAGACGTCATTAGACGCCCGTGGAACACAAAAAGCAGAGCGTTGTTGACAAGCAGCCTCAATAACAGGAATCAATGCATCACTTATCTGGAACCCACAATCCCTGTTAACCAAATCAGACGCGAGGCGAATTTCAAACGCTTCTTTAATGACGCTGTCCCAGAAGCCTCTCGCATGTGTCAGCACCTTAGTTTCTTCGAAATCGAATCTATTTCTTTCTCCCAAACTATGTTCCGCTACCGCGGATTTGTCTTTTTGCCCCAGGCGAACGTGTCAGGCGTGTTCCAAACAACGTTGTTTAACACTCCGTATCGTCTGGCCGATGTACTTCTTTACACATTCATACGGGATGCAATAAACTCCCGGTGTACGAAGCGCAAGGTCATCTTTTAGAGAGCGCAAAATGTTTCTCAATTTTGGTGGTGGTAGGAAAATGGTCTTAATGCCATTTCTTGCCAGGACATCGAGGGTCGCAATGGTCCTGGCAGATGTAACCAAAAAAACTCATTCTCCAGTTTCGTAAACATGGAAAAAGAAGCAAAAATAACATTGTAATTGACGTCAGTTCTAGGTATTCTCAAGAATTCGGGTGCCCATTCGATCATCAAGAATTCGCTTTAACTTGGTTCCCGAAAATCACTCTAGCCAAAAATAGAAAGTTTTTTGATAAAACATTTGCCTGTTTCCGTGCCAAAATTATCAGCTCTGAGAAGACTTTTTAAAATATACACGTATTTATTGTTACGAGACATTACTTTAATTCAACTAGCGATGTTTTTTTTATCGCCGCTAAGTACATCTGGAACGTGGAACGTCGTACAGTATTTGCGCATATAGGTCATACCTGGAGGGACCTATTATGTATTACAGGTGCACTAAATATCTCAGACATTTCAAGTTAAAACTTAAAAAAGGGTATTTTGTTTACCGAACCTGAAATGTAAGTGCTTAACGTCCTGACCTGGTACTCGGGAGGATGCAGGTTCGATCCTCGCCCGCTCCGGCCAACCAGATTACGGTTTTCCGTGGTTTTCACAAATAACTCCATACGACTGCCTTGATGATTCATCCCAAATGCAATGGCCTAATTCTTCCCTTCCATCTCTAATGATCTCAACTTCGATGAGCTGTAAAGCTGTAAATAAAATGGATTCTGATGAGGTTTCTGTAATATCGTTGATAAATATTTACCATTTAACTGACAATCACAGGTTTTGACACTTAGATTTCATTCATGTTTTTGTTAGAACATGCAAGTTTACTCTCCAGTTAGTTAGTAATGAGCGACGAATTAACATCCTTTCCATACAAATCAAATTACAACTCTCCATAATCCTCGGTATGGACCTCAGCAAACCCATCCTCTTCAGTTTTATCACCTGAACCGAGGACTTCCGCCTCAGTGACAGAGTGATTTTATCGGTTTTATTTCATTTCTCAAAGGTTTCTACTGAGATCTTCATACCAACATCACAAGTGTTCCAGAATAGTGAGAAAGATTTGGGAATAATACTTTTTCTTGAAGCTTAGGATTTACATTATTTGGAGGTTAAGACGTCGCTGGTTCAAAACTTGGTCACTAAAGATTTGTAGCATGACCTTCACTCTATTGCAAATTGTCGATGATATCGTATTGTTAACAGATACAAATGGACGTGTTGAGATATTACTGATTGGCGTGAACAATATATTTGTTTGAGATAAATATACATAAAAGTCAAGAAGTCTAGCAGAAGTTACAGTGATAACATTAGACTGAATATTGAAACAGAATAAGATTTAATATAAGAAACAAGAAAGTATTGTTATGTTGACAGCAAAATTACAACTGACGGTCGAAGCAAAAGTTATATGGTAATCCAATTAGGACAATCAGACATAGCCTTTATGAAAAGATGGAGCAAATTAGAATTAAACAATGACCTGCTACTAAGAAACCACATGATGCATGAAGAACAACAAATTTTACAAGTGTTAACCTAGGGATTACCTGAACGGATAGTTTGAAGTATTCCTAGGTGGTGTTGCAGAACGCTGTTCAAAATTAAGTGCATACATTAAGATGAGAAATATTTTTATTTTTTTACTTAAGGTTTTACGTCGAGATCATAAGAGGCGGGATGGAATTGGGGACAAGGAATGATAAGGAATTCAGCCATGGCCTTTTTGAAGAAAGCATCCCGGAATTCGCCTGCAGTGATTTGGAGAATCCATGGAAAATTCAAATCTGAATGCCCGACGGGGATTCGAACCGGTGTCCTCCCGAATGCGAGGCCAGAGCGTTAACCACTGACCCACCACTCTCGGTGTAAGAAAGTAACATGACCTTATGAGGGTGGGAGATGAAAGATATTCATGGAAGAAACTCACAAAAGGGTCACATGTTACAACATACAGCACTGGTTAATGTGTCAGTGAATGGAGGGTTTTCTTGGGTACTGAGAATATGGAGATGAAAACACTAAGAGTAGAAACAGATGTAGGATCACATCAAACCAGACGAGACGTTCCGTGAATTGCCCCCGTTATCAGCGTGGAACCCCTTCCTGCTGGAGGATGCAACCAGTCTAGTTATTGTGGACGGAATTAATTATTGCAGCTGTCCCAGCAATGCAGAGAAGTGCTCAGTGTTTGGACCAGGAAATGTGTGGGTGGGGCAGTCTTTCTTTGAGGTGTTCTGGGAAGGCGCCAGTCTGCTATCGAACTGGTTCTAGCAGCTGCCGGCACTACAGCAGCTGGAGACTTCTCAATGAGGTCTGCCGACCTCGAAGAGACAAAAAAAAACAAAAGTCGAAAAACTTGGTCTGTGCGTTGTAAGAAGGCTTGGGTACCGAAAATTTCTCCCGACACATTGATCACTTTAGTCGGATTTTTAAAACATGTGCAAACTTATCTCGGTAATAAATGTTGAACCTCGATCCAGGAACATAGTTGCTAATGCACCAGCCTCACTCTGTAAATGTCGGTGGTTCGAGTCGAGCTCACGGCATTGACGGTTTCCATTTGAATGTGTTTGGTGTTCTTGTGACGTTATTCTTGTCTTCTACATTTGACAGATACAAAAATATTTAATAGATTGTGATTGAAATTAAGTACACTTGGATAAATCGCTGCAAAGGCTGAATTACAGTTAAGAAGTAAATAAAGATAGAAACGAAAGAAAATATTAAGTGCATAGCATCCCTTTCCTAAATAACAAACACAAAAGTTCTTTTCAATTCCGTCAAAACAAACGATTATGCCTCCTTTCTCTTTTACCTCTCTCAGTTCTTTTGTTACATTGTTGTAGCATCGTTCAACGGATTTCCTCAATCTCAAAGCTTGAGTTTATCGAATTATTAATTTTTGAAACTAATTTAAGTCAATCCGACAAAAGCCTTTTCTCGATGAGCTAAGTATAAAACAATTCAGTAACATTGAAGTTGGGTTACGTCTTTCTCTCCACCTGCTAACTGTATAACATGAGGGGAAAAAAGCTATAGTACCATGTCTAAAGAAATAGTACCAATTGTTTGCGAACAACCCAACTTTAGTGACTTGCCTGGCAGAGTTTCCAAGAATGCAAAAGTATGCCCTCATGTTGGACCTGTTTTATAGTGATGACAGCTCTAACGGTGCACAGGTAGACTAAAGTAATGAGAATTTTGAAGGAAGAAAACAATGTAAATATTCTGATAGAAGCCAGGGCACAGAAACACGTAAATTCATTCAAGTATTTAGGATATATGGTTACTTTTAATTGAAGCTGTACGGGACAAGTATCGATCAGAATTTCTAAAGAGAAGAAAGCTTTGGCAAAGTAAAAGCTTGTTAATCCTGACTGAATTATGTAAGAGATTAGCCAAATGTTTAATGTGAGATCGTATGATTCAGAGACGGAAAACCTGGAAAGTTTAAAATTGCGGGGGAAAAAACGGAGAAAGCAAAATGAACAGGATGAAAAATGAGGAGATGGTGAAGTTTCAAGAACATTTTAGAGAAAAGGAAGTCGTCTTAGTTAGTTCGCATAATATTAAAAAATTCTCTACAGAGGGATATCATGGAAGAAAAAAAAAGAAAGAAAAATGTTTATATACTCTTTTTTTATTTTTTGCTTCCGGTATTTACAACCATTTAGTAAGTTACAAGTATTTACATTGTATAAACTATTGTATCACACTTTGATCATGTAATTGCGAGACTTTACAGGGTAAACAGCACAAGAAAAGCACAATAAATTGTAACGACTTATGATCCTTAACTGAACTCGAACTGACGATCCGCCGAAAGCGAAGCCAACGTTTAGAATGCTAACAGATATCAAAGAAGGCAGAAGTTATAAACAAATGAATGAAGGTTTTTTTTATCTGCTTAACGTCTCTCTAACAGCGACGTCTTTAGAGACGGGAAAGGATGGGGGCAAGGAATGGGACGGAATTCGTTTGAAGGAAGCATCCCGGCATTTGCCTGGAGTGATTTGGGAAACCATGGAAAACCCAAATCTGGATGCCCGGACGGGGATTCGAACGCCGTCCTCCCGTATGCGAGGCCAGAACGCTAGCCGTTACACCACCATGCTCGGTGAAAGAAGGTGCTTAGGACAGAAAGAAATGGAGGAGACAGAGCCAAAAAAAGATCTAAAGAACTTTAAAATTCTGAAACATTCCAAAATTTAACCGCGTACGTACAGTCTTCCTTCATATTGTATGTTCATTTTATACTCTGTGTGTGTTTCACCTCTGACAAAATTTCGAGCCACGTAAGATATTCAAGTACATCAAAGATGTACACAAAAATGTCGATTTAATACTGATTCAGAATAACAGAAAATAAAAGTGAGAAAGTAGTTTCTAAAATTTTATGGATGGGAATTTCGATTTTTACGATGTAGTGTATTGCCATACTACATCGAGATATATTTGCGAGAAGTTGGACCTTTAGCTCGCACAGATGGAGAGTGGAAACAAAGGTAACTGTGTAATTGTGTCATACTACTTTAATAATATTTGATGAAAAATAATTTCTAATAAACATATATTAATGTCAACGTAGGTACAACGGTGTTGTTAATCCGGAATCTTCATATCAACAATTTCAATAATTAAAAATATTTTTATTATTTAATTTATACAAACAAAATTAATTTAATTCTTAATAAGAGGGAGTACACCTCAACAAATACCTAAAAGGAGTGTTACTACAAATCTCCTTTCTGTCATGGAACAGCTAAATAAATCTATATTGACGTAGCATAATTTTTAACCATTGTGCTGCTGTCGAATAACACAGGGGTGGAAGTTTCTGTCGTCAGCAGTAACAGTATTACTTATTAGGATCAAAATAAATCCCGTTGGAAGGTGGCTAATTTCCAATGCAGTTTCTTGAAAGTTGTCAAGATTATCTATTGAATACTAGAAATTTAACAGAGATATTAATTATTTCTCCTTTACTTGATTCGTATTGGGTGTGGAAATTCTTTCATACGTGTATTAACTCAGCTAATTAAATATCATGTTTGTCAGTTACTGTATACCTTGATTGATATCGATGAAATCCCTTCCTGATTAGTATAGTATAATATATATATTTCTAAGTTGACAATATGAACCACTATAACATTATTAACTTAAAGCGTCTCATTATTGTTTCAATCTACATGATCAATAAAGTGTATCTAGCACTGACAAAATGATTTGAATCATTTTTTGTATGGTGTTAAGTTGAATAGTACAAATAACGATATATTACACATCTGTTATTTGTAAGACGTTTTGGCCTATTATCCGAATTTCAAGAAATAGCTTCCCATTTACCCGTATAAGAAAAAATGGCACTCGTAAAGAAATTGGCAGCGGCTTTGTCCTTCTCCGAATTAGCCATATCCTGTTTTGTGTGCCAGTAAGGTCTCCAGCCACAAAAGAATTTTTGTAGTCTCGGAGTTTCAGACACTGGTTAAACGGTCACGCAAACCTCACAACAAGAGAAACGATATATTATTATTAGTTTATCTGACCTTCAGTTAAATTACTTTGCAGTTAGATCACGTAACTTCAGTTTTCTGTCAATGAATATGGACATTTTCAACCACACGTAAACATCTGGTACAGACAACAAACTGGAACGCACAAAGACTAAAATATGATAAGGATAAAGCAGTTACATTGGCAAATAAAATTCTGTATGAATGCATCATACAAGACATAAGCAAACGGAAACGAGTGTCCAAAAATAATTTATGTTTCTAATCCTTCCATTAATTTCATATATTGTATCGTCATATAGAATTTAAATTTTATATTAGTAAAACTTTATTTTTTTACGTAGAATTATTTTAAAGAAAAACTGATAATAAGATCTGAACATAAATAATAAAATCCAGTGCTATTTACATATGTATTATTGTTTTTTATGACTTTACGTCTCGCCGGCTTCAAGGTCATTAGGGCAGGAAAGAACTGAGGGCAAGGAATTGGAAGGAATTCGGCAATGGGCCTTTGTTAAAGGAACCGTCCTGATCTGATATTCGCCTGAAGTGATTTAGAGAAACGATGGAAATCTCAAATCTAGATGGCCGGACGGGGATTCGAAATCACATCCTCCGCTTTGATAAATTTCACTGTTGCCAAGAATGCTTGTAGCGTCTTGGATTTTAATAGTGCCCTCACTGAAGTTGAGAGAAGTGTAAGTCTTCACAAGATATGTGTGTGTATGAGCAGCTTGCATCGGGCGACGAGTCAATCTGATTGCCGCAGCATCAGTAAGTAGTACACGATTCGGATTCAAAATAAAGGTGGAATTTCTGCGACATTTGTGCAGTGGCGTAGCTAGGTCAAGAAGGACCCCGGTGCAAAAAAATTATTTTGATCCCTAGGCCAAATGGACGCCCATAAGCAATAGCGTATCTAGGTTCACAAGGCCCTCAGATCTAAAAAAAAAAAAAAAAAAAAAAAGCGTCCATTTGTCCTGAAGACCCGTGGCCCTCTGAGCTGCACTTCGAGGACCCCTAAGTTGCGCTTGGGGGCCTGAGCGTGGGGACCCGGTGCACTGCACCGCCTAGCCCGATGGTAGTAGCTACGCCCCTGCATTTGAGAGGCAGGACATAAGTCATCAAAGCCGATCTCCCTTTCCGTTTTTCAGCCTCAGGTGTAAATGTACGGAGTGTGAGGGGCGGTTTTTTTTTTTTTAGCTGTCGTTCCCACATTATATTTTGCATCTTATGGGCCAAATTTATTTATTAATTCGGTCACGAACGTTTCATAAGGTCTAACATTTTCTCGTGATAGTAACTGCTTGAATTTGATTTAAAGGATTTCGTACTATTGGTAATTTTCCCTGATTAGACCTTTCATTTCATATTCCATTTTATTCACTTTGCATTACAGAAATTAACATTTATATAGAAACAATTAAATTTATATTGATTGATACACTATTTGTCGACCACAATACATGTATGCGTCTGCCGCTCTCAACGCCAGTACAGCTGCTACTGACTACAGTATAGTTGAGAATCACTTTTAGCTTTCCAGCGGGGGACGCCCACCGATCCAGTTGAACAAAATTCAGGTCTATATGTGAGTCCCCACTCAGTGACTCTAACAATGAAAATAGTTAATCTTATGTCAACTAAACAAAATACTCCGCTCGCGGAACCCCAGATATAAAATTATACATAGTTTTACATAGATATTGTAATATCTTCGTCGCAGAAGGCATCCCAATCTGGGTCATACACTTCTCCATCATATTGGATTCGCCTCTAATAGAATTCTTTATTAAAATATCTTTCAATTGCGGATCAAAAGATTGTTATGATACCGGATTGTGTCACTAACAAACGGTGATAAGTCGAAAACATGTTTAAAGTGTAAAGGTGTTCAAAAAATCTGTTTGCTAGAGTATATAGAAATATCATTAGCAGTTGGTGAACAAATGATTCTATTATCATAAAATATAGTAAAGGGCACAAAAAAAGTTGTTTCGAAAATGAGTTGTCGTCACAGAAGAAATAGTTGCTCAAAGAAATAAACGCTTAATTGGTATCGTTCAAGTGGTGGTGGTTTGGTTGCAGCACTTAATAACAACAACAACAAAATCTTTTAGGACTTGATTTTTTCGCCGAAAAGAAGAACATCAAATTTACTGATGGCAGTACTAGAAAACATTCCCAGCTATTATGCTTTTTTTATGGCTTTACCCCTCGTCGACGTCGAGGTCATTAGAGGCGGGAAAGGACTGGGAACAAAGAACAGGAAGCAATTCGGTCACAGATTTTTAAAGGAAGCATCCCGGCGTTGCCTGGAATGATTTGGTGAAACCATGGAAAACCCAAATCTGAATGCCTGGAGAGGGTTTCGAACCCGCGTCCTCCCGAATGCGAGGACAGAGCGTTACCGCTCACCCACCTTGCTCGGTCAGCTGTTATAAAAATGATGTAAGTTACTATTGGAATGTGGTTACAGAGGAAAGGAGTATTCTAGGTAACAATATTACATTGACAGGGCGCTAATGACCTCGTTGTCTTTGCGCCCTAAAGCCTCAATAACAGCAACAACGTAGGTTAGATTGACATTAGTAAAACTACTGCACAGGCAAAGTAAAAAATAAATTTAAAAAATCTGGTAACAGCTTCAAAAATCAGTATCTAGAATCAGGAAAATGTGTCAGTGTTCAGAATGATGTCTAGTTGTTGGTAGCATTCCCGTAAGCTCACAGAAGGGTCGCTAATGATGTATTAAAAGCGTTTATAGGCTGTTTATTACCTCTTCATAGGTGACAATGCACTTTCTGATGGATTAGCACAGACCGATTAGCCCATATTTCGTGCGCAATTGACCTGCTCTAACTGAATGAGACCGATGCTGGTGGATGAGCACTAACGCTGGCGCCTGACATTCGGAAAAACGTGCGTTCAAATCCCCGTTCGACCATCCAGATTTTGGTTTTCACTGGTTGCACGAAATCGCTCCAGGCGGATGCCAGGATGTTCCCTCTAGAGGCCATGGCCCAACTCCTTTCCATTCCTTCCTTCGCCCCCCACCCCCTTTCGAAAAAATCGTCTTCGGATCTAATGACCGCTATATTGACAAGCCATTAAAACCGAAAAAAAATTTCATGAATATTGCTGTCGTTACGGTGTTCGATCCCATGTTTTCACAATAATTTCAATTATAACATGTTCCAATCCTGACTCCTTTCATGTCATTAGACAGAGCAGAGCCGACTATCTCTTATAACTACCATAATAATAATAATTCCGTTTGGTCGTAATGTCATGGTGACAGGGTTTCTGTTGGCTGCGCATTTCACCACTGTCGTAGCAGCCTTAACCTAACCCGGCAATCATATCGGGTACAGGGGACCTACAGTTTAGCTTGGAACCCAAACCACGGAAGCGTTCTGGCGTACTTTTCATTTCACGGCAAGCTGTGGCAGAGGTGAAGGTCGGGATAAGGCCATATGAAAATCCCCGCCGAGACCTTTTGATTCCCAGTCTGACACCTTAAACACTGATCTACCAGGTCGCTCTTACAACTAGTCAGATGACTAGTTTCTACTAAAAGAAATAACGTCGTTTGGATCAAAAGTTTATAAGATTATAAAAGTGTTAAGCAAACAGTGAATCAAGATGGTAAGTCGAAAGTCCGATGTTTCATGAAGAATAGAGATTCTTGATAGAGACAATAATCTACCCCATTACCAGTATAGCCGTTTGATATAAAACTCACTGATGAATAACGCATTGGATTGTTTCAGAAGGGAGAGAGTTATACAGATAACGAATATGGAAGCAATCTCAATAGTGAAGGCCCGATAACAAATCAACTAAATATACACACAAAGAATCAGTACCTCAATTAAATGCCCTACAAGAACTACTTTGGCTAAAATTGTAACCTACGCAATCGACTTTGATTTCGAAAGCGACTGCGAGAAACTGGGATTATGAAACATGAGTGGCGTAGCAGTGCATCGCAATCTGCAGAACACTTGTGCGTATATGGGCTGGTCACTCTTAATCACCACACCTGATATACGGCGTGGTTGGTGACTTAAGCGTGTCAACATTACTGGAGATGAAGAAACAGTACCATTTACTGAAATTACAACGTGCCACAAAAACTAATTTCAAATACTAGATGCTTAGTGTGAAGGCATTAGAACGACCTCTACCGAGCATGAACGTAGACAGGAACATTCTGGTTCCACGATGCTTTAACATCCATGTAGACATAATGAAAGATCGATCATTTTTTTAAATAATGAAGTTCGGAATCTATTCTAACGGCTGCATTTCTGTGTATCTCTCAGGAAAAGATGCATTAAAAACGGCTTTGAACATACTTTACCAGTTGTATCATACTTCATGCATCATTTCCGACGCCCTGAGGTAGGAGTTTAAAACTGTGGTGCCAAAAGTAAAAGAATTAAACAAAAGCCTGCGTGGAACATAGTTGTTCGTGGGCATTTTCTGCAAAGCGATGACATCATTAAAGTTATAACTGTTAATTATTCACATCGAAAATAACACAGTTCAGTATCTAATGCTTCTCTAATCCTGCATAGTGAATTGAGATGAATGCTTGTTAATACCGATAAAATAATTTCCACAAACAATATTTTACTTACACTATCGTCATCTCGAATCATATTTTAACATTTTGCTGCTTTCTCAGTGAAACAATTTGCATTTTTACGGAGTTGTGAAGCCCTGTGTTACTAGTTGCCAGTTCTCATCACTTATATCTGCCCACTTCAGGCGAATGCTGGGATGCTTCTTACAAAAGACCATGGCCGAATTCCTTCCCGTTCCTAGTCCCCGCCTCTAATGACCTCTACGTCGACGAAAGCCACAAGTAAAATATATATATATATATATATATATCTTCCAGCGCTGTCATAACACGCCTGATGACGCAAAAAATGTGCTGTGTAGACAGGGAACGAATGCAACACTTTTTGTAACATAAATTTCAGTGTCTAACGCATATTTTTTAACATCTACATACGTTATAATAATTGCGAATTCATTACTGTAATTAGAAATGTTACTGATACCCTGTATGAAACGTAGCTGTAGGTCCTCTACTTTTAGCAGTCTATTAACACGAACAAGACCCAGCATAGCTTCCGAGCGAACATTTGTAGTTGAACTTGGTGCCACATCGCGTGCTTTGCCAGTCGAGATGGAAGCTATTTGTGGGAGCGAGGAACACGGAAGAGCCCAAGAAAAGTCGACCTTTAGGGATTACTATTCTCGAGTGCCGGCCTCGGGCTAGAGTACTGGCCCCGCGTGCCGACAGTCGCCGGTTCGAGTCCAGTCGAGGGCATGGGAGTTTAAGTGTTGTATGTCTGTGTGAATGTCCTGTCCGTCCTGTAGTGTACATTCTTAGAAGCTACAAAATATATAACGAATGATTGATGCACTTCAAGCTATGATAATCACAGTGAGCTGGCTGCATGGCCTCAGTTGCCGAATGCCATTAAAAAAAAAATCTCGAGGAACGTTTCGTTGCTCCTCGAGAAAACATGTTTTTGTGGCGTAACAGATACTGTCTGAAAACAGTCTACTACATTTGGTGTCCTGTGCTGTACATAACACTTCCACTGATCACTCTGAATCGTATCACTAGTATTCTAAAATAAAAGCGCATGACACACGTGGCAGCCTATAGTGCTTTACGTGTATTTTATGCACTACAAGAGCTTGAGAGAATTGGTTAATTGAACGCCTCTTACATCCTGTTTTAACGCGTGAGCTAAATATGCTGTAATTTGTTGTTTCCCAATTTACTGCTGATGAGGGGGCAGAGAAGCAAGTAATAAAAAACGGCACCCTCTTTCTCTTGGGCTTGGAAACGGCCTACAAAGTAGCATGAATCAGAAATGATTAACGATATTGGGACGAAAAAATGGCTAAACACATTACAATTGTAATTCCATCATCATAGCTAAAAATTCTGAAAGAAAACACACGATACGATTTCGATCGGAAACTGCCCAGGTCGGAATCTTCAAAAAAAATTCCTGAGAACCGCTTCATGGTATGTAAAATAATGAAAGTAAGCGATCAAATTAGTTTCTGGATGCTGGCAGATAAACTGTATAAAAATTCGTCATTTTCTCGAGTGGATTATTTGAAAAATATATTTTGTATTTAATCAAATGCAATACAACATTAATAGTTCGTAATTCAATTTTTGAACTATTGTTTTTCAAATGGTGCGTATAAATCAAGCATAAAAAATTTCGGTTGAAATTGGTTGTGGAAAAACAATTAAAAATTTTCAACAACAAAAAACGCGATGTATTTATTATCCGAGTTATAAAATTTTCAAGCGAATGATATACATGATTTTTTTTGTCGAAAAATATTATCTGCTTAAGTATCAGATTTATTACAATTAGTGATTAATATACTTTACGAATGCCATAAACCCCAGAAAGTTACTTATATTTTCTCTGTAGTATTTAGGATATGACTTACAATTTTGAAAGAATGCTCCAATCAGTAATTTTTGAAGATTAAAGTAGGAAATTGGACATTTTATGATGATTCGCCAAACACTAGACAACTCATGGAATAAAAAGAAAAATACAAACATTGTGAGCGTCGACTAGAAAGGACGCTCAGCTTTCGGCTGATACCCATATATATTATCTAATGGTAAATTCAATACCACATTAAACACCATATACTTATTTTCTCCCTCATGGGTTTTTAACCAAATTTTATGCTATCGTAATGCAATGGTAAGTAACATCTAATATAGTTCGTAATTCCAAATTTCCAAGTTAAATGAATGACAAGTTATGAGGGTGCGAGAGACGAACAGGTTTACAAACCAGAATGGCGAATTAAGTTATTATTAATTCATAAAGGTTGCCTTCTCTATTCAGAATGTAAGGAACTAAAGATAACAATTCAAGAAGTTTTTATAACTGCTTCATACATTTTAGACCCCTCTCTACCTGCTGATTGTTTTAACTAACTTCTGGCGTGATTTTTAAGTGTGCTAATGACATGTAGCCTCTCAAAGAAATGCAGGCCATTGCATTACAACACAAAATATTCTGCAATTTCATGTTGTTTCAATTTTGTTGTGACAGCTTGTGTACTCTGATAAGAGAACTGAAACTGGCTAATGAAGTACATGGATCTTGCAAAGAAATCTTCGTGGGTGTACTGTCGGATTACGTTGTAAAAACGTGATATTTCGACGGGTAGCTCCGCCATCTTCTTCATGTGTAAAACCCATCTGTACTGGAGAATGTAATGCAAGCTGTTTGTCAGTTCCGATGTTACATCCCTCTTCAACAGCGTTGGCTTGTCCGCTACAATACCTTACCAACCAGGCATGGTTCTACCCCACCCACGTGCCTTCGGACAGTTGCGGTTAGGCTGCGAGCAGGCAAGCACATACGACGCTCTCTCAAAGTTTTTCCAATGCCGGTTTCCAGACGTCACTAAGACAAAGGCCGCTATGTTGAAGGTATCAGCTAGAACTATTATCAGTCTTGGATCCACGGATCGCTTGTTGTATGTGGAGATGAGGGCAGTTATATTTGCAGATATAACATTACTAGTTATTGGTTGTTAAATATTAATAGTCTATTCAATAAATAATTCCCCTTTTTAATAGTACACTTCCACTTTCCATAGGAATTCAGAACGGTTTTAGATTTAGCGTGTTATAATGCTATAACACAATATATCCCAAACATTAATAATTTGCTTATTTTTGAAAATTTACTAGTCCACTAGTTGAAAAAAGGTTGAGAAACGCTGAGCTAGACCAATTTCTACTGCTTCCTTGACTACTAACTCCCAAAAATGGGACGTTCAGGCTAGTATTTTTACGTTGTTAAAATCCACCTCCGACAATCCTAGGTGGAGCTAGCGTTTGTGCTCTTCACACCTGTTTTCTACAGTGAGGATGGTTTTGCCGATGTTAGTTTTCATACCCCCTCCGCCTCCCAAGCTGACCGCTAACTTGGTTACGCGTGCCAGGTCTCCCTCCCCTACGCACATAATAGGGGTAAGTCCAGCGTAGAGGGGATGAAACAGAGTTACCTTGTGCCGCCCATTCAAAACGAACTGTCTTTAATCGGCGTCCATTTATTACATCCGTACGTCAAATCCATTTGGATTTCTTTTTGAACAACTTCACTCTCCGATAATGGCTATTCTACATGTGCATGGAGTATTTTCTTTTTAATTGGTGCTTCACGGCACGTCAACAACGAGATCATTAGAGAGGAAAGAGGGTTGGGCACAAGGAAGAGGGAAAATCGGTCACAGACTTATGAAGCAACATTCGCCTGGAGAGAGCGAAATCATGGAAATCGAAATCTGGATAGTCGATCGAGTGTTTCCATGGCTACGGCTACCAGTTCGACTTTTAACGTACTACATTGTTTGTTTTTAGATTTTAGTAGTTTATTTCGAAACTTCGATTTGCTGTCTTGTATTGGACGTCTCACTTCTTTATTTCCCCTGTAAATTTTAATAGTCGTTCAATTGTTTTTATATTTTGTTTACACTTAGGTATTTGTTACAACATATTGTGTATGCCAGACAGCAAGCTACTATTTAAGCTTTCAAAGGTTAATTTCTTTTGTTATTACGAGTATCTCCAAGCACGTGATTTTTATTTCTTGACATTAACATTTTTTTTTCCAACAATCAATTTTCATTTAACACTCGGAGTATATGGTGTGTAACCAACGATATTTTTTATTAATGAATGTACTGAAACCATTTCTTTATTTGGTTTATGATGCTGATGGATATTTGTAAATTAGTAATGAATAATACTCGTAAACGTAATTTTAATGTTTTAGAATCCAATTTTCCAACCTTTCTCTTTTCTTAATTTCCTGATTGAAAAAACCTGCCATTTCTAAATTAGATTATATTCTTCTCCTTTTCAAAGGCGGATAGATTTTGGTACCGAGTACGTTCTATTACAGTTTTTTATTACTTTGTGGTTCTTAGCCAGATTCCATACTTCAGTTGGCTTTTTTAATGTAGTTACCAATATTGAGAATGCAATATCTGCCCGTGGCTCGTTATTGGCATCGGATATCAATGATCGATCGTAATATTCGTTTCCACTATGGCTGGCTCTTTTTCTTTATATTTGCAGTTTGTCACATATTGATATTTATTCTCAACGTACATAGAGCACAATATGAGTTTTTAGTTTCCTGGCTTAATTGAAATATGATTCAGCTACATCCTTTCCCTACGTAACGCGGGCATGTTTCATTTCTCATTAGCATTTTTGCTTATTTCTCCTGAAAAATTTGATAGCACACATCAGAACTTTAAAAAAAATACTCATAAAATGTGACCAAGGAATGAAAAGACTAATACATGACCGTACAACGCAAGTCAGCACACCAATTGCAACTAGCAATGAATACGCCGAAGAAAAGGAAGAACTATTGACTCCTAGACAAGCTGCCACATTTATTTTATGGCATTACGCCTCATCAAAGTCGAGACATTCAAGGGAGAAAGTGATTGGAGGCGAGGAACGGAAAGAAACTCGGCCATGGCATTTTTTGAAAATCTATCATGTAATGATTTGGGGAAAGCATGGAGAATCCAAATCGGAATGACTGGGTTCTGGATAAATTTTAACAATGTGTTTTTTAATATTAAAAGTGGAAATTTTTATTTTCCTATATTTTTCTCTCTACTACATGAGGGAGGGAGCCAGAGTGGGGAAAGCACCCTGTAGCAAGATGACTAGACGGGTCATCTCATACAATTTAAATTAATTATTGTTTAGTTTAATAAACATAAGAAATAAATGGAAATTCTTTTTCGAGTTGGAGACAGAAATCCGCGTCTAGCTAAGAGTTGTGTTAGCGTGAGCGACAATCTGACTTAAGCCGGAAGTGTTCGGTAGGCCGAGACAAAGCGAGGGATTATCTAGAACCCAGTGAGTGAAAATCCCTGGGAGAAAGGCTGGACACGGAGAATTTTGCGGATGGAATCCTTGAATGAGCCATTTGCTCGGTGCATCGTTGGAAAATTATTCCTACACATCCTCCCGAGCAATCCCGAAAGAAAACGAAGACTCTTAGCAAATGAGAGGCAATGTATTGGCCAGCAAAGAGGGGATACTTTTGCAAAGCCAATTCGATGTGAATATTTCCTCACGTGATTGGAAATTTTACAAATTTTGTGTTTCCATGATACACGCCGAGGAGGAGGAGAGGGATGAGCTCTGGGAGGCGAGAAATCTTCACTTCGTCCAGAACGATCGCCCTGGACTGCTTGCCAGAACAGTGTTCTGGAGGCTTGGATAACTGAGCGCCAAGTCCGATCGATGTTGTCACATGTGCTGGTTGACGAGACAAGTGCCTTGCAGAACCTGGACAGGTGCGCTATTTGAGTGACGATAGCGCTCTTGCTGCGACGCTTCGTGCAGCCAGGCAGACACGGTAATTATTCCTCCAGAACCAGTGTGTACTCTGACGAATCATTGAGACAGCCCTTTAACGGTCTGACGAGTGAGAGTTCTTATGCCGCCCGACACATATTTCTGAACTAGTTGTGTCTAGAAGCCGAGTGCTTTTTTGTTTTCTTTTTCTAGTTTGAATTGAAAGACTGACTTCCATGTTCAGAAACTTTCAATAACTATTGTTGTGGGAACAAATTAATTCCCTGGCGCCCTATGAAATCCAGTGAAATCTGATGTTTGAGTATTATCATTGTAATACAAGAATCGCTCTAAATGTGCATAAGAGAGATTTTTGCTTTAGTTGCATATGAAATTTGTAAATCTTTGTAATGTACATGTATTGCAATTTCTTAGCTTCAATTAACGATAATTGTTTGTTTGTTATTTCGCAATTGTAAGAAGAGGTAATGCGTTGAATATTATTTTTGCACTGACAGATGTTTAAGATTAACGATAAATATACCTCTGTCTGTAAGCATTCATGAGTACCAAATAAACCATAATTTTAGGATCTTTTCAAATACTAATATCAGAAGTAATGGTTTCACCTCTGTTTCCTGAAATTAATATATACGCATTGCAATAGGTAGTGGGAGGTGGCGATATAAATTATGCAAGGTAAGCAATTAAAATCTCCGCCACCGACCAATCCACTACAACCTCACCCTGCAACGCTCAAGTACCGCTCTCAGCATTAAGAATTAAGCTGGGCCAGTGGCAAAAATAGTGAATATGTAGCCATTTGATCAATTAAAAAGTGAGATGACTACATCTGGGAGATGAGAAGGAAATCGGGCTGCACTGGGTTGACATCTTTGAGGTGGATGTGTATCGGGACATTCAGTATGGGGAAAGTGGTCGGTGAAGACTGACACCAAACACCTTTTCTCCATTCAGTCCATCTTTGCAATGAGGCTCAGCTTTGAACAACTGTTCTCGTAATTCTCCGTTACGAGATTGTATCCTACTTGTCGCGGTGCTTACGCGTACAATAAATCACTTTTGCAGATATCTCACTGTTTCATTTCGACGACAGGCACGCTTGGATTCGAATATGAAATGTATACAACGTGGTTAAAAAAAAAAAAAAAAGAATCAGCTTTTGCATTTTTATTCTCACAAACTATAAAAGATATAAATATGTGCCGCAAATCACTGAATAGATCACATTTTTTATCGTCCGCTTATTAGTTCCATTCGTTGCCGCCAACTGCTCTGTTGTCTCTTAACGTGGAAATGGAGACACCACAAGAGAAATCGATTTGTGTGCTGCATTATGTAAAAAGTGAATCCACTGTTGATGCGCAGCATGCATTACGTGTAAGTTCAACAAACTGCCACCTCGCCATAAACACATTTGCGATTAGTATATTGGGAAAAGCTCTGGTTGTCCTTGAACGTAAAACAAAAATCTTGGGATGGCAAGAAATGAACTATCGTTTTGATGTTTACCGGGCAACAAATGGTAGTTATGTAGAATGTATACAGCAAAACTTTGAACCTTCATCTATCCAGTAATGAGTGGCACTTAACTGTATTTTTTATATTTTGTGAGAAATAAAATTCAGAATCTTTACTTTTTGTAACTTTTTAATAACCCTGTATATTGTCTGAAAGTTGGAGACCCAAAAAGCTGGTGTCTTTACCTAATAAAGAAAGTGTCCTCTGTTTAGTAGTTAATTATAGCTTTCAGAGACTCCAAAACTGTCAATAACAGACGAAGAGGGTGATGAAGATGGTTTCCTCTCGAGTCAGATTCCGAAGACATTCTGTCTCCAGCAGATCTATAAGCGATTTCAAGATTGGTGAACATTTCCAGTAGTATTGTTGGAGGCCTGACCCGCTGCTATAAGCTGTGGTCAGTCATATTGGCGGGTGGCTAAATCACGCACTTAACAGTTAAATACACATGTTTGCTTGTGGTAATAGTCTGTGCGTTGTCGCTTGTACTAAGCAACACAGGACGCACAGCGTTGCCATTTTCTAGCGTTAGAGAGAGAGCGGTACGCGAGTATGATCGCAAGTGCGGCAACAGCGCGCTCGCAGCCACCCGCCAGTTTCCCTGGCCGCAGCTACATGTGTTGTCCGGTTGTTCGCCTCCTACTGGCCCTGGCTGGAGTGTCCAGAGGTGCCGCAGCGTCGCTGCAGACTGACGCACCGCAACGCGTCGCCCGCAAGAAATGTGGCGCCGCAGACAGCCAGTCGATATGCTAAACGGCTCGCCAGACAGCAGCGGTCGATTGCGACCCCTGCCCCTTCACGGCTCCTAACATTGCCCATCGTGATAGCGCAGCGAACACCATTAAATATACAACAAATGGTGTCTCACTTGTTTCACCAATAATGCCAGCAGTGTAAAAGTATTACTTCTCAGTTGTATTGTGATATTCTTCAATCATTCATCATAATACTCACAGTGAGATAAATAATAATTTTGGTATTGATGCTCATAGAGCAAGAAACAATAATATTGACAGTGGGGACTTGTTAAGAATCACACCCGTAAATGTATTAGAGAAAGAGAGAGACGTATACAACTTCAGGTATTCAAAAGTTGAAATGTTATCTTGTGCAACAACAATTTGAATAAACGGGAGGAAACTTTTGCAACTTTTGTATCGTTACTCTCCGAACAGTACAACTGCCGAGTGTTTTTTGTACCAGTCGAATGTTGACTAGACGTTATGCAAGAGAGAGCGTGTTTGATTTAACCATTAACGGCAGAGTGTTTGCTTAGCAATTCTAAATTGTTGCACATTTGTTTTTTCGCTAGACAAATTACCGAGGGTATGGAGTTGCTACTGCTATGGCATTGGTGACCTGTCCCTACCCCCAAAAAGATGCATGGACGATGGACAGGTGGAAGATCTACGGAGAGATTTGAGGGGAGACTTCCTGCGGGACCAGTCAATCGCTTCAGGCTGCGTCAAGCTTCTTCAACATTTTGATTTTCAGTTAGGGTCACATGACCGTGAATGATGTATTTTTTTGCTAAGAATTATGGCAGAGTCACAGCCTCGTTCAACATAAGGCTTGATTGTATGTGATATACATAAACTGGATGATAGGTTTTATCACCGAGCTGAGATCCATCATCGAACTTGCAGAAACAGGTTCATTAAGCACTGCTGATGGAATGACGTTGCTCTTGAGTAACACCATGATCTGGTAAAAATCCATCGATAGGACACAGTTCACTGCAGTAAAATCTCTCTCCCTATACCTGGGGAGCGTGCAGAAACTACGTGGCTCGGTCCAGGGGGAGGGGGAGGGGGTTGTTGGCCGGAAGGCTACGCTGAGTTACGTGGGGGGAGGGGGGGGTTCCAAGCCAGGCCACGTAGCTTTCCTATCATAACATTTTTCACAGTTAAAATGAGGAACAGAACACACAACAGCATGTGAATATTTATTTCCCTCAGTTATTTATCTCCGTATGTAATTTACAATAGTCTGACAGGAGAAAAAAAGTATAAAATGGCTTCTGGAATCAAAAGGGGAAAAAGTACGTGCTACGTGGGGGGGTAGAGGCAATAGCCACGTCGGGAAACGTGGGGGGGGGGGGTTCATAAGAGGCCAAAATGGAGCTACGTGGTTTATGGACGCTCCCCTGCCAGCGATGCAGGTCAACTAACGTTTACATATCTGACTTGTGATAGTGTGATTATCCAACAATATTTGTGATGTGCCACTAGAGTCTCAAAAAATCTATCTTATTGTCTCAAATATAAAGCATATACATTTACATAAAGGAGTAGTAGTACTACTATTATGTAGCTGGTTAAATTAGCCCATGGCTAAAGCCATTAAAAAAGAAGGTTAAAAAGGAAGAAGCATTACCTATCGAATTTGCTGCTCGTATCTCACTCACAGATACGACTAATTTAGTGCTCATCACATTCAGCTTTTCTTGGGACCTGGTACTGAGATATACTCGTTGGATCCGGAGTATGGGGCTACTCTACTAGATGGCGCCACAGACGCAGTGAGCAGGATGCCACAGCGACTGGCGGTGACCTACGAGGGGTCTACTTAAGGGCAGCGCACAGCACACGGAGCTCTCTTCATGCCTGACCATCGAGTCAACATCATTCCGTTATCTGTCATTGTGTATTGTGAGACTGAGTCTAATAACCCGGATCCTTGTATCAGCTGTGTTCTCGTAGTTACTCTCCACTGTCCGAGGGATATCCACAGCCTACCTTCGCTATTGAGCCATCTACCTAGAACCGGGAACACCATTCAACTCGGCCAACTCCTGATCTTTCCCGGATGGATTCGACATATTTACTATCCTCAAACACAAGAATAGCAGTGGTCATGGTGCACAAGAACCACGATAAGTAACAGTTTGGAAAACTGCTTGAAACAAGGCACAGATTACCACGTTCGATACTTAGCAGAAAATGCAGAAAGAAGATGATTAATCTGGCATATAATGCAGCTACACCAAGTTTTGCTCTTAAATTAACACTTCACCTCTGACACAGCTTGCTGTGTAATGTAAAGTACGCTAGAACACTTCTGTGGTTCGGATTCAACGGTAAACTGTAGGTTCCCTGTACCTAGTTGCACTATCTGGTTAGGTTAAAGCGGCTAATACAGGGGCGGAATGCGCAGCCAATAGAAACCTTGTCACCAGGTCGTTATTACTACACGGAATTATTATTATTTAGTTTATCTGTAGCTATAAGTATGACCTGTTGCGCGTATGATATTCGTAGATTTCACTTCTGTCAGAATTCCCCAATGGCTGAAAACTGATTTTTTTATTGTGAATAATCCCTTCCATTCGTGATTCGCTGGTGTTTCTGTGAAGGAGGGCATGTCGTGATTTTGTGGGCAAAAATTACAACCATTCTTTCCTCCAAGTATCGAACAAGTTAAAATTATGTTGTTGCAGAGCTTAAGTGATTCTCAAGTGGACGATGCTATGCTGGTGTTTAATAGTAGTGATGTCGGTATTTAGTTATAGGTGGAGTACTCTGAGATATTTACCAACCTTTTTTTATGGCATTCGCCAATTAAGGCCATACAGCCAGCTCAGTGTGATAATCATTTATCTCACAGTGAATCAATTTCTTCAGTATATTGTAGCTTCTAAGTATGGATACCACAGAACGGACACGGCATGAACCCACACAGCACTCAAATACCCCTGCCGTCGGCCGGACTCGAACCGGCGACCTTCGGCACGCGGGGCAAGTACTTTAGCCCCTACGCTACCGAGGCCGGCAATTGCATCTTATAACAATCTTCTTCTATTCCCCCACCCCATTCCCGTGAGGGAATAGCATGTTATAGAAGTGTGAACAAAGCTGCAGGAAATGCTGACCCAGATGACCGCTTTTCTAAACAACTAGCTAATGCACATACTTTGGTGAAATTGACACCGAATCGCTGATATGCCTTGACTAATAGAATCCAGAAATTAGGAAGGGGAGCAGAATGGGCTGTCACTCCCAGATGCGGGTCGCCACCCTGGGAGAGAAACAGATGACTCAGGGGTGACAAACACAAACTGAATCGGGGAGGAGGTGCTTCAAATCTCCAATTACCGTGACTTGTCGAAGTTTCAAGGGAGATATGCCATAGACTAATAGTTACGTACTGTACATCGATTCTCATACATCGATTCTCGAGAGCGAAGTACAAATAAACTAACGGTGGGGAGGCCAGGGCTGATAACACTAAACAAACCATCTGTTATTGAAATCTAAAGCTGAGAGTGATCAATTGCCTAAACACATAAAATACGGGATGAATCTTTATATAATGGACAAAAAAATAAACAAACTGTTAAAATAACTAAGAAAATATTGCAATTAATACATATATATAATGAGCAAAGGGCATATGGTTAAGAGTCACAGATATCTTCTATACCAGGGGTAACCAACCCGCGGCCCTCAGGCCGCATGCGGCCCCGCCTTGAGCATTTTTCCGACCAGCGAGATTCATCACACTTTTACAAAATATTTTTTATATTTCATTTTTAGTGTTATATATTTCTTTACAACGTGCATTCAGTATAATTATTATTATATTATCTATGTTTACAAGTAAGAATAATAGTAACCACAATAATAATAACTCATTATGTTTTAGTTTTTCACTGCAAAAAAAATGTCTATAGGTGGTCTAAATCTGATATGGGGATAAATAATTTTATATGCGGCCCGCGAAGCTATGATACATTCCCAAAGAAGCCCGCAAGATCATTTGGGTTGGCCACCCCTGTTCTATACAAAGACTGTCCAACCCCGCGGGCCACGAGCTCATTTGAATTTGCACGCCAACAGCAGCTCAAAAACCTTTGCAAAGGTCTCATTGGTCTTTTTTACGTTGTGATTATTATTTTAAAAAAAAAGCTCTGCGGAGGTCTCATTGATTGTTTTCACTTTTTGATTATAATTAAACTATGATACTAATATTTTTGTTATATTTAAACTACAAGCCCGCGGGCTAACTTAGAATCGAAATTGTGATCAACTTAAAAATTGGTTGGACAACTTCATTTTTTATACTCTACTAGTGGAAGCCCGTGACAGTTTTTTGCGTATGGTCACGGGTGTACAATAGTTCCAGTTTTTAGGATCAAAGGTTATGACAGGCTGACCTGATGTGGCAAAATCGAACTTGACCTTTGTTTCATTGTGAGATAAAATCCCTTGAGCCTGAAGAAGTTGAAGTATTAATACACGTATAAAACACGGACAAAGACGATCACCCTATCGTATAATTTTTTCAAAGGCCGTAGCTACCAGACTCGAACTGGCTAAAATAGAAACCTGACTTGTATTTGAAATTTTCACTCTGCAAAAATTTGAAGAAATTCGTTTTAGTCTAAACAGACTGCGGTCTTTCATCGCAGGAACTATTGCTCAGAACACATCTGGTTGTCCTTGATTGAGACTAGTCAAACATTCACAATCTCGCGCCCAGGCCAGAGAACGTAGAAAATAGTAAAGCAACTCGGAAGAAAAAGATTTGCAAGAATACGCGTTTAGGTAACATATCTGAAGTCTGGAGTACACTTTAAAAAACGTACTAACTCACGTACAGTGATCCCGGACAAAGGCCATTAGCGTAAGTGATCAGTAAAATATGTAAAAAGCAAATAAACCGAAATGCATAAACTTTGGTCAAGCAACAACATTAGGGGAAGATCTAATTATATTGAAATTCAGCCAAGATCGGAATAACAATTGGCATTTGATGTAGCAGCAAAGATCATGTGTTATTTAAGTATATTTTTAAGTTTTTATGCTGCTTCTATTAGTAATAATATTTTATCCATGATGGATTGGTGGAACTTCCGCGACTGTGATGTCAAATATGGGTTGTAAAAAATACAGCAACCAGTCACAATATGATGTTGTTTATTAAACCATTACCGGTTTCGATCTGAAGATGAGCAGGTATAGCTCGAAACCGGTAATGGTTTAATAAACAACATCATATTGTGACTGGTTGCTGCTTCTATTAGTAACATGTTACTAAAAAGTAGTTCCACGTTTTTTCAACGGTAACTTTTTCATATTTTTTAAAAATATTACTGAAAGCAATCTTAATGAATATACTGTGGCAATTAATTTCATAGCAGATTTTTAATATGAATCTGGTCACTGTTAATCTGCGAGTGGTGGCCAGGTCGTGACGTCATCGTTCTCCAACCAATAGCTATTGAGGTGACTGAGTGAATGACTGAGTTTATGGATTTATTATCATTATTTACGAATAAGCCCGTTAGGACTACGCAAAGTACTCAGAAGCGTTTGTTCGCTTTCCTTTGTGCCCATATTTTCTTCACACGCTTGCTGTGGGCTTCTTTTCTCTCATCTGACCATGTTGTTCCTGGTCTTTTCTTAAATCTTTCCTCCCGGTCAACTTGCCACTTGTGAATTTTGGATTTAAATATGTCTCTGTTTTCGATATCTTCTGGAACAATTCCTGCTAATTTGAGGTCTTTCTTGATTTCTCCAACCCATTTCATTGTATCCGATATTAATTTACTTCGGTTTTCATAGAATTCAACTATTTGTCTTGTCAGTCTGCTAAGGTTCATTCTTTTGATGTGTCCATAAAATTTTAGTTGGCGTTTTCTAATGTCACTGTGAATGTATGAATATTGTAAAATTTCCTGATTACTTTTGATTCTGTACTGGTCTCCTATGAGTCTTGGGCCCAAAATTTTCCTTATTATTTTGCGTTTTTTTGTCTCAATGTTTTCTATATCTTTTTTCTGTTAAAAATAAGTGTTTCTGATCCATAAAGACATTCTGGTTTAATAACTGTAATGTCTCAGTTTTGTGTGCTTGGAGATGCATTTTTTGTTGTAGACGTTTTGCGTTAGGCGATAAGCTATTTCCATCTTTTGGAATCTAATTTCATTAGCTTTTGCTTCAGTTCCATTCTCTTGGATTGTTTCGCCGAGATACTTGAAGTATGAGGCTCGTTTGATTTTTCCATATTTTGTCCCCATTTATTTTGGTGTTTCTTTATTGCAGGTCATAAATTCTGTTTTCCTCGAATGAAATCTGTATACCCACTTTCTCCGCTACTTCTTTCAAGAATTCGACCTGTTTTTGGGATATTGTAATGTCACGGGTTAAGATTGCTAAGTCGTCTGCAAATGCTAGGCAATCTATCTTTAATTTTCTTCTACCTAATATAATTGGCTGGTCAATTCCAAGGATTGGTTTTTGTTTCCACCATTTCTGTAACACTTTTTCAAGGACGCAGTTGAACAGTAACGGAGAAAGTCCATCTCCTTGTCTTACTCCTATTTTAATAATGAAGGGTTCTGATATGTCCACTGAAAATTTTATTTTGGTCTTTGTTAGTGTTTGTTGTATTAAAGCAAGAGTTTTGGGGTCTAAGCCTTGTTCTTTCAATATTTGGAATAATGACTCTCCATCAACTGAGTCATATGCGTTTTTTAAAATCGACAAATGTGCAGACTAAACGGTTGCTACAAATTCTTTGATGTTTGAGGATATGTTTTAGGTTGAGTATTTGTTCTGTGCAAAATCTACCTGGTTGAGCCCTATCGAGGAGGCACTGACTGCAGTGAGATTCCCCTGTAATTATTTAACACTTCCTCTGTCTCCCTTTTTGTGTAAAGGGTGGACTAACGCATTTTTCCAGTCTTCTGGAATTTGTTCTGTTTGCCAAATTTCTTCGATAATTTTTGTGATCACTTTTATAGTTTTTGATCCCGCTGAATTTAGAACCTCTGCAGTCCATCTTCACAAGCTGCTTTGTTGATTTTGAGTCTTTTGATTTGCCTAACAATTTCATTTTCATCAGGTGGTGATGAATTTGGATTTTGTTCTTTAGGTTCTTATGGTGCAGATCGTTGTATTGGTTCGGAACAATTTAAGAGTTTTTCATAATACTCTGCGATAGTGATGCTCGATATACATCGATGTATCGAAAATATCAATGTATACTATTCGATGCATCGAATAAATTCGATGCATCGCTTACTCTCGATGTTTAACGATGCATCGATGTATTTCATTTGATACGTCGGAAGAATGCACACGTTTTTTTCGACGCGATAGGATTAGTTTTAAAATAAAACAAAACAGGAAATTTTATTACTATACGATATTTTTTTGTCACCTACAAAATCAAATTAATTTTTTTATTTTAACTTGGATAAAACAACAAAAAAACTATAATTAACTTGAAATCTCCCGCCACTGTAGGATGGACCTCAATGATACGACATTCGCATAGGCTTGTCTGTAGAGTGTATGGTCTTTTCCTGCTCTATGAGCTCATAAAAAGTAAACAAAATAATGGCAAACAGATTAATTGCAGTTGAAGCTGCAGCTAAACAAATATCCGGTGATAAATATTAAACCAGCAGTAACCCCTGTAGTGAACTATTTGCTTTCAAAACGCAAAGCAGTTGTGACTGATGAACCCTCAGTGATGGAACATCAGCTCCTGAAAGAAATCAACAATGGATGGGTGTTATCAAACAAGTTTCGTCTTTAGCTATCGCGATCTTATTGGACCCATGGCTCAAAAAAAATAAACATTTTGAAGACCTGACGGCTTATGCAAATGCTGTTCAAAAGATCAAAGATATGATGAAGAGGGAGCTGGAAGGAAAGCGAACACATTTTGATTCAGATAGTTCGGACAAATCATTGGAAGATTTCAGTCTTTGGACCGATCATCACAAACTAGTTTATCGAAACTGGAAATAAAACTTGACCGAAGAAAGTTTTTTCTGATGAGCTTGAGGACCCCGGCTTAATTAAAATCCGTTTAGAGGTATGGTTCGATTATAAACTACAGTTTCCAAAATTGTACAAAATGGTTTATAAATATTAAACTTTGGTAGCCAGCTCAGTACCACAAGTAAGACTTTTTTCGATAGCTGCAAAAGCTTTAAATCAACAATGTAACAGAATACAAGGAAAGTAGGTCAATAAAATATTATTTATACAAAGTTTAGAGAAGTAATATTGGGATTTCTAAGTTCGAATTAGAATAGAATCTGAATACTGCCTTTGTAAAAAACTAATGGTCATATGATTCAAATAAATGTCTCATTTTTCTACTTCTCTAACCTTTACCACTAATTAAAATATTTCGTTATTTTTATTCGATGCATCGGAAACATTGACGTTTTTATTCGATGCATCACATCGGAAAAAAAAAAAACATCGATATACTTTCTCCATGAACATCCCTACTCTGCGAGCACTGTACAGTCTTCTTTTTAAAATTACAGGCTTTGTGGTTTCTATCCTATGACTGTAACACAGTATAGACAAATACAATTAGCAGAATATATATATATATATATATATTTATTGTCATTTCATTCATCCCCCTTAATGGGGGAAGCGGGCTGGCAGCACACATGTCGTGCTCTTCAGCCAAATGATAATACAATTTACAATAGATTTTCGTAAAGGAATGTTTACACTTTTACAAAAATTATACAGTTGATTTGCATTAAGTTGTTACATGATCAAAGTTGTAGTTTTGTACAATATTTTGTTTGCTTATCTTGCAGATTTGTGGCTAGTAGTAGGCGATTTTGATGTCATTCACAGAGTGGGGTAAATTTTTGTTCTCTTCTCTTGTTGAGGTATTGTAGGTGGTCGGTCTCTGTGCTGGGTATATAAAGGATATTTTGGAGGTGCAGTGTTGGTGGGATCTGTTTGTAACAGGAGGGGAGATGAAGTGGTTCTTTAAGTAGGCGGTGAGTTATAGGATTTTTGTTTAGAAGGCTATTGATAGCATATTTTAGCCGGAGGGATTCTATGTGGATCAGTATGTGAGGAAAACGCATTCTGGTATAAAGCTGTTGGGTAGGAGAAGGTAGTCTTATTCGGTAGGCGATTCGGAGGGCGTGGCGTTCTATTATTTGGAGTCTATTGTAGAAGTGATCAGGGGCGGAGAGCCATGAGAGGTGACCATAAGTTAAGATGGGGCGAAGAAATGCTTTGTATGTATTTATGATGACCTGGCTATGTAGTCCCCAGGATGTTCCAGTAAGTAATTTTAAAAGGTTTAGGCGGGTTTGGGCTTTGGAGTTGATGGTTCTAAGATGAGGTGTCCATGTAAGATGTCGGTCGAGGGTGATTCCTAGGTATGTAACTGTGAGTTGTAGCTGGATGGGATGATTGTATATGGTTATGTTAAAATCAGCGAGCCTGTATCTTTTACTAGTTTTTCCAAAAATAATGGCTTGTGTTTTATTGGGATTAATTATTAGTCGCCAGCGGTTGCACCATTTGATGAAGTTGTCTAGTATGATCTGTAGGGCTTTCTCCGACTGTTGAAGGGTTTTATGAACGGCGAGGTAGGCGGTGTCATCGGCATACTTAAGGATATATGTAGGTGGTGCGGGAATGGGTATATCGGTTATGTACATGATGTATAAGAGGGGCGACAGGACAGACCCTTGGGGGACACCTGCGGTCATGGTGAAGATGCGGGAGAGAATGTTGTTTATGGAAACGAAGGAGGTACGGTTGGTGAGGAAGGAAGCTATTGTGCGAATGTAGGTGATAGGAAGGGCGAAGGTTTGCAATTTGAAAATGAGGCCAGCGTGCCATACTCGATCAAAAGCCTTTTCAATATCTAATAGTATAAGTATTGCTGATCTGTGGGTGTTGATGTGGGTGGTCAGAAGGTGCATAAGTCTGAGGAGTTGATCTTGGGTCGATAGGTTTGGACGGAAGCCACACTGGGCGGGGGATAGGAGAGAGTGTTGTGATAGATGTTTGTGGATACGTCGTGATAGTATGGTTTCAAATGTTTTGCTGAAGACGGAGGTGAGGCTGATGGGGCGGTATGAGTTCGGATCTGATGTGGGTTTGTTAGGTTTGGGGAACATAAGGATTTTTGAAGATTTCCATTTTGGGGGATAGATGCCAGAGTATAGTACGTTTGTATATAGATGAGCTAAGCAGTTGATGGAAAGAGCGGGGTGCTTCTTTAATGTGGCGATAAGTGATTGAATCTGGGCCCGGGGCAGTATTTTTCTTCGTGCTGAGGACGGATAGGATGTCATTAGCTGTGATAGGGGTGTTAAGTCCAGTACGGCTGACGGTTTGAATGTAGTTGAAGTCGGGTAGGAGGGGAGGTGATGTAGGGTTGGCACGCTGTTCGATGATATGGGAGTCTGTGTAGTCGAATTTGGGGTCGTTTGGGACAGTGTGGATGGTTTCAAGTAGGTTGGCGAAGAGGTTGGCTTTTTGAGTGTTGTCGGGGACAGGAAGGTTGTTGTGGAGGAGGGGGTAGTTGGGGGCGGGTTTGAGACCAGTTAAGCGGCGGAAGGTGGACCAGTATTGGGAGGAGTTTTGCGAATATTTTTGGCTTAGTTGGTTGCAGGTGTCCCTCCATGTGCGTCTTTTCTGAGCGGCGATACAGTTGCGGACTGTTCGCTGGAGTTGTCGGTGGAGGGTGAGTAGCTGACGGTCATGGGTTCTTAGGTAGGTGCGGAAGAGGCGACGTGAGATATGAAGAAGTTGAAGGGCTCGTCTGGATAGTGATGGTTTGTGAGGGGTGATAGGAGTCAAGGGGATATGAGCGGCAGTAGCGTCTGTGATTGTACGTTGGAGGTATTCGGCGGTTCTAAGTAGGCTGTCTGCGTCTATGATATTTGGGTTGTCTGTCGCTATCTGGTTGTCTATGTATTTCCTGTAGTCTTTCCAATTGGTTTTATTGTAGTTTTGAATATATTTATGGGGTGTGGGGTTGGGTGGGTGCGGGGTGTGGGGGGCATTGTACTGGATGGAAAGCATAATGGGGAGGTGATCACTACCGATTGGATCGAGGACATGAAGGGTGGAGCGGGTTAGTATATTGGGAGAAGCTATAACTACGTCAGGGGTTGTGTTTGATTCGGGACGTGTGGGTAATGGGATGTTAATGATGTCACCTCTCATGGCGGTTAGGATGTTATGAAATTGATGAAGTTCTTGCTGGGTGCGGCTATGGATATTGATATCTGCCATGATGATGTATGAGCTGTAATGTTTATCTATATATGATATAAAATTTAAAGGGAGGGGAACACCGGGTCGAATGTATATGGTGACAAGGGTGACTGTGAGGGATTTGAGAAAGACTGTGGCAATGATATGTTCAGATGGATGGTTGAGTGGTGGGTGTATTTTGATGGGGATATGATGCTTATAGCCAATGGCCACTCCCCCGCGTGCTATAGGCGCTGGGTTGTCGGTTCGGGTGAGCTGGTAGGGTGACATACGGATGTGATGGTGGGGTTGGAGGAAGGTTTCATTTAGCATAAAGCAATGGATGTCATGTGTAGCGAGGGTATGCAGGAGGAGGTTTTTGTTCGTTGGGAGTGATCGGATATTATTGAAAAGTATATTGTGGGAAAGTGGCATATTAGGAATAGTTCTAGTTGTGGAGTTGGTGGGTTTAGACAAGGGTTTCTAGGGCAGAAATTGGAAGTGGGCGTTATTGTGAGAGTAGGTGGCGTTTATTTGTATTCCAAATACTGCTTTTGCTGCAATTGAAATTTGCGCCAGGGTGTGTTCACGGGAGAAGGGATTTAGGTTTTGTAATGTGATTGTCATGAATCTTAGGATATCTTCTATGGTCGGTGGAGGACGGATGGAGTTGGTGGGTGGTGTGGGAGGATCAATGGGTCGGAGGGGTACTGTGAGTTCTGCTTTGGTAGGCGCTGGCTTTGATTTGCATTTAATGGAATAGGTAGGATGGTTTTGGTCACAAGTATTGCAGGTGGGAGTTTTCTGAAGGTTTGGGCAAGCTTTTAAGAAGTGGTTCTCTTTGCAGTGTGGACAGATAGGGGGTGTTCTTGCAGTTTGCCGTTAGGTGGTCATTGTATTGTAGACAACGTGCACACAGTGTGGGTTGGGGGGAAGGGGTTTTTGATGGTTCCACTCTATGTTTTTGATGGTAGATTATGGCTCCATTTCTAAGCAGTTGATCAATTGTTGATGCGTCTTCAGTTAGTACTCTGATCATGTAAGTGGGTCCTATTTAGCAGAATGGCTGTACATCATTTTTATAAACAAATAATACACAAACTGCCTGCGAGAGAAACATAAAATGTTGTGGAGCTAGTTACACTGCGACTGATATACAGACTTACACAAACATCATGCAAAAACTAAGGACCAGATTTTAAGGAAGTTTCACGTTGTGATAGTTTACGTCACTGGTTAGGACATAGGTACTTTTTATCCAGATTAATTATGTTAGTTCTATGATACACAAGCGAAAACAGTACATTGTAAAATTTTTGTTTCTCTGTTGCCGCAACACACAAAAATTAATTCATGGATTTTAACGAAATTGTACATAATGATTTCTATGGCACTGGTGAAGATATGGGATACCATTTATGGAGGTTGTTAAAATTCTTCTCGATAATACAGAGTCCAAGAAAATGAAAACATTAATTTCAGACATTTTTGTCTCTTTCGGTGTAAATCACAAAAATTCATGAATAAATTTTTTAAATAAACTACGAGTAGCTTATGTAACTAGGCAGGCGTCAGTACTTCTGTGACAATCTCAAGCTTTTTCGCCAGTTCGGGAAAAAAATGGTATGTTATGCGTTATTATTTAACATATAGGATCATAGGTTATATGTTATAGGTTATATGTTATTATTTAACATATATGATCATAAGATACTTTTTATCTAGATGATAAAGATGCCAAAACACTCAATTTTATAACAGATTTTATAATCTTCGTCTGTGTACAACCACCTAACACAAAAAATGATTGGCTTTTAGTGTAGCTTCACCTACTGAAGGCTTATAAATAACATATTTCGTCCACAATTAACGCACACAAGACTGCTCCTAAGAAGATGTCGGCCGCAATCAAACAGTGATTCTGCTGCCAAGGATACCGGCATCAGGCCAAGGAATGTTGAAATCGAGTGCGGTGTGTACGCTTTTGAGGAAAGCACAGTGCCATGTTTTGCACATGCCCGCGTGTAGCCACGCCGACTGCGGTTCTGACCACGCCGCCTGCTACGGGGGCTGCTATGTAAGAAGTAAGCTTCAAGCCGCCACCGACAGGAGTCAACACCAATCCAGAGACACCCGGCCACCAAAAAGATTCAATGTCTCAGAGATAAGGACAGCATACCAAACTGGCAACTCAGTGCGAGATCAACCGAGATATCAAACGCTAATTGCGCATTTTGAATAAATTGCCTATTTTCACCGCACTACTTTCACTTATTATGAAATAATTTATATATTAATTTGCATATTAAATTTATTATTTACAGTTGACATGGAAATATTATTATTGTTAGAAAGAAATAGGCTGAAACTACCATTGTATGTTTATCAATGAAACTGTATAAGCTGGCATTTATTAGATACTCTTATGGCATGCAGACTCAAGTACATTTACAGCTAATATGAATATAAGAAATAATAAGACTCAATAAAGCAATACCCGTCTTAAAATGCGCCGACAAATGAAACTATCTAACAAAACACTACACATAGACAGAAAGTAAACGTACTGAAAAATATTACAGCAGATTATAACAATTCCTACAAGTGGTCGATCTGATTTCAATCTGTTACAAACGGGAAACGATCTTCGCCAAATGATGCTACATTAAATGATTTACATAAGCTTTATTTACAATGGTCGCCAGGATGTTTCAAAATACACATACACAAGTGAATGATTTAAAGAATACGAAAAAATAGTTCGTCTTTTAACAAAGTTGGTCTTTTGTTTTTAATACAATATAGCTCATTAAGTTAGTCGGAGGAGATCCTCTTAATCGCTCAGATTTCTTTGACAGGGCCGTTAAAGGGCAGTTACTCAATGAATTAGTGATGCCCACACTGTTTGTTCCTCGAAACGAATTACCGTGTCAAGTGAAGTCTGTAGCTCACACCAAACTCAAGCTGCCAGTCACTTGAGTACATCTACAAACGCTCAATCAGATCGTACTATACGAGCCGCGTCAGACTTTTGTGCCTAAATTCCACGGACTCCACGAAGGGAGACCCTCAGATCCTCAAATTTTCCTCATTCTCCAGCTTCTGCGTCCTTCCCCCACCATTTTTGGATTAGGACATGCCTCTCGCCGTCATTATTGGCAACAATCCAACAAATTTCACAGAATTAAGGACCACGAAAATATTTCTACATCGGTAATTGGTTCGCTTAGAAGTCCCCCTTCTCAAACGTCACCCTAATTGACCAGAGTTCTTTTTCGACTTTCGGGCAAACTCGCTACACCTCGTGACAGCTTGTTTGGAAATTTCATTTGCTGGTTGAGAGTCATATTCCGGAGACGAGTACGTCGTCCTGTTATTTCTCTCTACCGGTAAGGGACCTGGTCACCCACCATTTGACACCGTCGCGTAGAGACAGTTCTGACAGGGAGCCACCTGAACTTCTGATCTCACGTTTGGCTGGCTATAGCCTCGAAACTTAACACAAGTAAATATTGCTTATATTACTTGTCCATTGCAAGTATACTAACAATTAAAATTGTACAGGATGACCCACTTTGGTCATTTCAGCTACAAAAAGTATCCTTCAGTTTGTCATGACTACAAATAGATCTTTCAAATAAAAGATTAAATATGTTTTTAAGGAATACGTCCCGTACAAAGCATGTTATATGTTGACTTCGAAGTCTTTTTTTTTTTTTTTTTTTGGCTTGTCGCTCGGTGGCATGACATGTTCCTTCTTCGAGCTCTGTTCTACGGTGGCAAAAGCAGAGTCGCCTTATGTTTATGACGCGTGTAATATGTGTTCTGAATGGTAAGTGTATTTTTATTTGTGTAATATGTACTTCATACGTTCACCTAGATGATCGTGATAAACCACCTAAAAACCGCAGTCAGGACGGTGTCTGGGACTCGAACCAGATCCACTCGGACTCGTTATAATTAAAATAATAAGTAAATGAGCCATTAGAAAACTGATTTACTGATGATACCGTAATACGGAATCAGCCAACAGAGGATTACCTCTACCGCCAATGGGGACCGGTTAATAATTTTTACCCGCTGTAATATTCTGCCAGAGGTATTTAAGACTGTTAAATGGATCTTTTATCGCTGCATCATTACACGCCGTCAATTTGGAATCCCGTGACATCCAGCCTGTTGTCCATGACGAGACGACGATGAGGGAATTGCGAGACCGTACCATTTCATCAGCTTCCACTAGGAGAATAGTGAGACTAAAATTTCCTACATGTATTATGAATTTATTGTTTCTCTTCTTCTATCACTTTAAATACTCAGTTAAAATCTATAACACAAATTAAAGCGAAAAAATTTGCTTAAGCAAATACTGCATTTTTTAAATATTATAATTTCATAATTTTTTAACTACAAATATGATACACACGTTGACATTCATACTATCTTTGTTAATAACATCAAATTTTGTAGAGCATTATTGACCGGGAATGGTTTGGCTAGCTACATCACAGGCGTGTGTAGTGGTGCGCTGTTGCCATCGGTTTGCAGCAGAGGTGCGCACCCCTTCTGTTGCTGTAAAGTGCTCTGTGCCAAACGACATTAGGCAGCGTGGTGAGGAGGTGGTGCGAGGTAGCGAGGGCTAAACTGCGGCGCGCGCTCATCCCTACACTTCTGCGTGCGGCCTCGTAACAAGACGTCGTGGGAATGCAGCTTAACGGGTAGAGGGAACCTACAATTTAATGAGGAGTCCGAAACACGGAAGCGTTCTGGCGTGCTTCTCATACACAAAGCAAGCCCAGGGTTGAAAGTAGAGTCTAGGGTCTTTGAAAATTACCGAGCATTCGGGAGGACGCCGGTTCGAATCAGGTTCCGGGCATCCAGATTTGGGTTTTCCATGGTTTCCCCAAATCACTCCAGACGAATACCGAGATGCCTCCTTGAAAAGGTCAGGCCTAATTCCTTCCCGTTCCTTTTCCCCAGTCCCATCCTGCCTCTAATGACCTCGACGTCGACGAGGCGTAAAGCCAAGATTGCTAATAATATTGTAATAATACTGGACAGCAGATTTCTCAGAAAGAATGGTAAACAGTTGGAACAGCAGGAGCAAACTAAAGGTGAAGATGAAAGGTTAGCCCCATTATTTCATCTTGGCTTCTAGAAATCACCTTCGAGATGCTGTTAGTGGATATTAACCTACACTTCTTTTGAATCGAGAGCACTCGTTATTTGAAAGGGCGTCCTTTAACGGGCTCCCCTTACGGGATCTGCGCTGCAGGCAAACTGGGGTTAATGAGGTACGCAGTCGAGAGCGTGGCCACATTGTACTTCAGTCGCTCCTCCCGAGGGGTAGCCTTTTAACAACTGCCTGCAGTTTATTAATAAATTACGGCTAACTATTGTACTTGTTCAAGGTGCGAATTAAAGATTTATCAGAAAGACAGTGATAAATTCGATTCACCCTTGCGAAAAAAGTATTGGCCATGAAGGTTTTGGCGCCAATGTTCGTTTAGTTCTCCCTCCTTTATCTGGCACTGCATGCTCAGTAGTGAGGGGGCTATAAACTTTCAAGTGCGTTGTAAGTGTGAATTATTTGGGATTTTTCAGCACGTGTTGCAATTGGTAGAAGGTTTGCAATCGTGTTCTCGTAGGTAGGTAATCATGACGAAACATGCTGACAGCTCATCGCTTGGAGGGAATGAGAAACAAAATTTACAAGCAATATTGTGTCACTGGTGCAACGATTTCGTGATGACACCGGTGTAGGCATATATAGGCCTGAAATTTGGAGAGGGAACAGTAGCGGCCAGTTTTCCTGATGAGAAGCATGCTTCACAATGTTCCAGAGTTACACAAAGTTTGCGCAAAGGCTAATACTATGGGATGTAGTGTTAACAAAGAAGAAGTCACCAAGGTGAAAAGAAGTTATTGACGTCTTTTAACTGACGAGGAAAAATTGAAAAGAGCAAGAAAAGAAAGATGTTATAGAGACTCGGTTTAAGTAACAAATTTAAGATCAAGCAACAGTCTCGGTTTTTCTACTTTCACCGTCTTCAATCAAGTCCAAAGAAAGAAAAACTACAAACATTTATTTATTATTCACTGGATGCGACGTTGATGAAAACTTTACTTGATATTTTCGTAACGGAGGGACCTATATTCGCCTGATTTAGTTGGAAATAGTTATCAATGTTAGTTCTTCACATTCAAGCAATTGGTCAACTCAAATCATTAAAAATGTTCAATCACTCCAGAATCCAAAATTGTTGCATAAATTACAAAACCTATGAAAGGATAGAACGTAGTCAGAAATTTTTAAGTGTGGTATTTTTTCTCAGTTGAACCAATATTATGGGGATTATCACATCCCTTACAGACCATTGACGTATTACAAAATAAACAATATGTTACATTCCTCCTATTGTTATGAAAAATGCCATTACAGTTTACATTCGTTGCACATATTGGCATCCCTGTCCGAGGTATCCTAGGAATTACAAAAACAAAAAAAGAAGTTCTTCCTAAAAAACCAGCCAAAGTTATAGGTTTCAGAATTGAAGAATACAGTTCAACAAATTATATAATCAAACTGTTCTTACAGAATGGACTTTCAACCAAACATAGAAGTATTATATACATTTTACTCGAAAGTATGCCATGCGTCCTGCATCTATACAGAGACACCGAATGTAACGAATCACGTATGCATGTCTTCTTGCTGTACTATCCCAAGTCTGGATGTTAAAGCACTGGAAACATATTCAACTCTTCAATGATGCTTCCTATTAATGCCTAACTTGTGTACAGGAGCAGAAAATGATTGTAGAGTGACCGACAGGACGTGTGGGATGAACCAAAAGCAACACTCGTACTTGGTCAAACATTTCTGTTTTTTACCGTCCTATGAATTAAATGCAAAAAAAATGCTCACACTATTTTCATGTTACAGCAGTATTTTCTAGTTCCATCTACCGTGGAGCGTTACAGTTTTATCAAATTAATGATAAGGGTTGATGTCATAAAATGATTTAGATTAATATAAGTAGACAAATCTAACTATCCAACTCTCAAAGAGTGATGAACAAAAATCTCATCCAATCTAGACTTTATAGGCGTAAATTATTTCATTAGAAATCATGAGAAAGTGTGTGAGGGGATTGTTTGTTGTTAACCGTCGTTCCTCTTGATATTTTGTACATTGTGTACCAAATCAATTCAGCAATTCGGCCACGTCCGATTGCAAAATATATATTTTAACATTTTCTGTGATAGTACCAGCTTAAATTTGATTTAAAGGATAAGGTACTGGTGGTAATTCTCACTGATTAGAACTTTCACATTATATTCCGTTATATCCCCTTCACATGACAGAAATCAACATTTATATACAACTACTCAACTTTATGTAGTATAATACACCACACAACATGTCTGCCACTTTCAGTGTTAGACTAACTGCTACTTTCTGCTAGTAAGCTAGAAATCTTTTCTCGTTGTCGAGCAGAGGTTGGCCACCGACCCAGTTGTCCATAATTCGAACATATACGTGGCACCTTATTGTATCCCCACACAACTATGTAGTTCAAGCACTGAACATAATACGCCTGTCATGGAACCTCAGATACGAAATTATACGCAGTTTTACATAGATCTTATATATACAGGAACGTCACAAGTGTCAGTGAATCATGTTAAAGACATACGTCAAGCAAAAACTAAAATATTTGCGATTTATGGTAATTATCATTAATTCTTCTATTTTTATTATTTGCTGAGATGGAGCTGATGCCTCAGTGTTAATTTCCCTACATATCTCGTCATTCGATATGCGGATTTCTTCTTTAAATTCTTTCACTGTTTTAGGTAAACTGTTGCGTACTCCCGTAATAACTTATTCCAGCCCCGTATGTCTGAAATCAAGTGCTAATTAATTTTCATACTGCTCTTTTCCCTTCTGTATCATTATCAACCAGTTCAATCATTTATTCATGTGGCCTCATATGATCATGAGTTCAGGTAGAAATTGAGCAGTATTCTCCAGGTCGAACGATTTTGGGCGTTCCTCTGCCAGATAACTACCACAACCCTCCGTACGTTCTTGTCCCATCGGTCTGGTGGTCTTCCTCTCGCTCTGTGGTGATCTCTTGGGTTCCACTCTAACACTGTTTTTGTCCGTATTTGGTCTTATCTCCGCGTAATATGGCCGGTCCATTGCCTCGTCGAGGATGCTTCCTTCTCTAAGACGATAGTGTCCTTCGTAACTGGCCTAATGTCGGTTGCTTTTTACTTGTCTTTTGTTGTTAAATCTAGCATTGACCTTTCCGTAGCTCTTTGGTCAGCCCTTAGTTTATCTTTGGGGGCGTCCATTAATTACGCGAGGGGAGATAGGGGGGGGGGGGGGGGGTCCGACGAAATCTCACGTGAGGTTTTGAAATTCTTGAAGGATAGTAAAGCTAAAAAAAAAAAAAAAAAAAAAAAAAAAAAAAAAAAAAAAAAAGAAGTCGTCAAAATACGCGAATATCGACTTTACGGGGGAATATTTGGCCTAGGAACGACCCGGAAACCGACCTTAGGGGGGGGGGAAGTATACCCGCCCCGGAAGCATGAGAGCTACAAAAAAAAGTCTAAAAAAAGTACGAGAGGGGAGGGAGGGGTCGGAATCCCGGAAAATCACATCCCCTTTTGTAAATTGCAGATCTCACAGGAAGAATGTCCATAAACTTCTGTATATCACTCTTAATTCTTCAAACAATATCCATTCACCTTACTCCTTCTGCAATACAATAACTGTCTTATTAAACATTCCCGATACTTAGAATGTCGGAATCACACCTTGGTTGTAATGGGAATAACTAAATAAGAGCCCCTCAGTCACTTGGCTGGACATTGGAGGGTCGGACCCCCTATGCGTCACCCCCCGCTGTGGCCCCTTGATTCCTCCCCACAGCCTAGGGGCGTGCGAAATAATGAAGGGCGCCGCGACAAGTGCGCCCTCACGGTGGAGGGGCCCCGGCGCTGTAACGGCCACAGTCCGCCAGCAACATGATCCAACGTTTGTTTGCTTACATTAACTTTTCTCTCAACCCTTCACGGCCTCAAGGGGAGGGGCGGATCGCGAGTAAATACAATGCCTAGGGGAGAAAATTCTGTCGTTCAGTTAATTAGATAACGACAGGGTAACATTCATCCGCCACCGACATTGACACAGCACAACGGTACCCACAAGCAACGTTCAAAGTTCCCAGTAGCCTCCGGAGATGTACGGAGAAAGAGAGTTGAGTCACAGTCAAACTTATTTGAAAATGTTTTAGAAATTTTAAACATTGACCTTCTTGTGAAGAATTTAATAATAACTAGCCATTCCCGCGACTTCCTCACGCGAGACTTGATATTTCTGTTGTTAATTCAAGGATAAACTGTCAATGATGTATTGGCTGGATTTCTAAGGGGCATCCATTAATTACGTCAGGCGGCAGCAGTTTCAGCCGTGACAGTCCTCTGAAGAAGGCCATAAAATGATGGCCGAAACGTTAAGTTTCGACAAATTGACGCGGTTCAACCCGGGCAACCAAGATAACAATTACGTGAGGTGTTTTCCCGGAAATCTAGACCTCCCCCTTGTGGTTAGATTTGGAGAGTCGGTGTACCTTCCCGCCCCCCTCCCCCGGTGAGGTAAGATCTCAAGGAACCACCCCCACCCCACTCTGCTGACGACATCGTAACTTCTTGACACCTTTTTTTTAGCTAACATTGGGATCGACGGCATTTGTAGACCTTCCTTTATCGAATTAAGAAGATAATGTGAGATTTCGGTCACCCCCCCCCCCCCCCCACGTGTCGGAATTAGTTTTATATATATAAAACTTTCACGCCTCTTCAATAAAATTTCGTGTGAATTTGGGCTCAATTGCTTCCGTGATGCTGTGGTTCACGCACGCCTACGATTTTATACATAAAAAGAAAAAGCGAGCATATGAGTATTTCAGATCCGAGATTTGCACTGTAACCAATCTCGGTCTGAAATTTCTGCTATTGAGTGACGTTTCAACACTCATGTTACTTGGACCAGCATTTTGAACGGACAAATATTTCGTTTGCCATTGTCTCAGGATATAATTTAAGCTGAAGAGTGGTAGGTAAACGCTGTTATTAGAAAAAGGCTGAATGACCAGTTCTTTTTATCGATGTTAATTCATCTCGCTAGCTGCTGCTTTTGTTTAATTTTGCTGCTAATCACCGTTATCACTCGTTTAAGTCATTTCGAAAACATGTGAGTCCATTCGATTTATCGTTGCACTTGAGACATTCTGGACTGTACATTGACTGTAGATTAGGAATAACTTCGGCAGAAAACCTGATTTCATTTCATAAACCTTTATAAATAAAATAGTGAATGAAATTAACGACACCAGCTAGTTATTAATTAATAATAAAATAAATCTGGTACAGGTAAACTAGAATTTCGGTTAAACCGAAAATTTTCTTTTGAACTCTACAATTCTTGCATATAAATACTAAATGTCACTATCTTCACTATCACCACTGTGGTTTCCTATTTAAAAAAAAAAAAAGCAAATAAGAAAACCAATTTTTCTTGTTAATCGCAGTTGTTGCTCTTAAACGCCTAAGATATGCCAACATTTTGTTGTACGAGAGAGTCAGGTGTGACGCGTGATCGTGATCAAGCTGAGAAGATCGCGCACTAGATATTGGTGTAGGCAGAACTCCGTGATCCCATCCAGAGCGAGAGGCCGAGAAAAAATGTGACCAAGCACTAAGGGGACGTCCATTAATTACGTGAGGTGTTTTCTGGTATTCCGGACCCCCATCCCCCTCTCTCTCTGGTGAGACTTCGTGAGAGCTGGTCGGACCCCCCCCTCGCCCCACCTCTAAAATGACGTGAGATTTTGACGGAGACCACCCCCTTACTATCCGACCTCGTAAGTTTTTGAGACCTTTGTTTTTTAGGTCTCCTGCTTCCAAGGGCGGTTATATTCCCCCCTCCCTCCCCCCAGGTCGGTTTTTGGATCAAAAAAGTCGACTTTCACGTCATTTGTAGACCATTTTGTTTAGTTCTACAGTCTTACAAGGATTTCAAAACCTCACATGAGATTTCCGTTGACCCCTCCCCCTTTCCTCTTGGTGAGGTTTCGTGAGATTTCGCCGCCCCCCCCCTCTATTTCACCTCACGTAATTAATGCACGCCCCCTAAAACTTTTGATATGTTTATTAAGATGCTGTGGAAAATGAGGAACCACGAAGAAGCAAGCAATCACTAACCCATAGCGTCTTGAACTTATCAAATTCAAAAGTAATGCAGAAAACTGATCGCCAAAAAGGAGTAAATAAAAATGTAAAAAAGAACCAAAACTACTGCCGATAGAAATCCGAAATCTTTATATATATAGATGAATGTATGTTTGTTTGTTTGTTGGTTTGTTGGTTTGTTTGTTCTTCATACAAATCCACAGTTTTTATCCGTTCTCGATGAAACTTTGCACACTTATCCTTTGAAACAAGGAGAAAAATACTGTCTACATTTGGTTGAAAAATTATCTGTATAAATAACACATGTTGTCTCATAACTTCGAAATACGTCGATAGACAGACACGTTGGATATGGACGTCTCCGTACCGTGCTTCCGTGTAGTGGACTACCAGCAAAGTGGTTAAAGCGCTTGCTTACGAACGTCCTGGTCTCCGGTTCTAATCTCCGTCTGGGATAAGATTTTTTTAAATTGTTTTTCATCGTAAGAGTCAGGCCTGGGCCGTAGGCTATTCGGATTGAATGTTAAACCGCAGATATTAGAAAGTTAGGGGCGCAATGCGAGGCAAATCGTAGGTAGTCTTGCAATGTTGTAGGTGTACACTTTTTTACGTTATAATGATCCCTCAGGTGTTGTTCGCAGTCAGTGTGTGAGTGTGAACCACAGTAATACTAATATAAATACGGAACTAAGTCTCTGTCTTTTTGTTACGTTTTGACGACTAAATGGCTATATCGTTGTGATGTAATTTCATAAGGAAATGTGTATGAAGGGCACAGGATATTTTTTCCAGTATGATTAACAGTTGTAGTCACGAAATTTTGAGATCTTATCGAATAGTGACAGAAATATGTTGGAAATTGATTCTCTTCAAGAGGCAGGTTCGACGGTAGAATGATATAGTGATAGCTTTCCTGTCATATTATGCCGACTCGATATTGTTTGGGACTAATCATTCGTTACCAACAACTTACTATATTTAATTCTGGCAAAAAAATCTTAATCCACGCGTATGAAGTCGCGGGTACGAGGCTAGTTTATTCATATTGACAGAATCTGTTCACGGGGAGATAAACAATTTTCTTTTTAACCGTGGTCCCCTCCCATTCCCGTCGCTAGCTCGAGGGCCATTAAGTAGAATATAAGTGCTAAGGATGGGGGATAGGGGGAAGAGGAAGTTGGGAGACTGATCAATACAATCGTAACTCTAGCGCTGAAACTTAATTCCACGTCGATATTATCTCCCAAAATCCAGAATGGAGGCTCTCCAACACGCTCAGAAAAATCGCTGGTCTGGTTTGATTATTTCAGAATGTAATGTAACAAACATACATCACGTCAGTGCCAATGCATCTGTAATTATTAACGTATTTTTTATTAAATATATGATTTTTTTTGAATAGCTGTAACAATAGTATTAGTTCCGAGCATCCTTCGCAGCAAAGAGAAAAGCGGCCCATAGGAGATGCGATCACAAAGAGAGTATATTGTAACAAAAATAAGAAATAGACGTAGAAAAGAATGATTCAAAAAAAGGAATTTTTAAGACTGCGTTTGGAACTGCAAATAAATGTGCTTTTAAAATTGTATTGGGGAATAAATTGAATGCAGTATAACTGTATGAAAAGTTGAATAAATGTCGAGTTTAGTTAATATCCAGTGATTAATGTTGTTGAACGAATGGTTGTACCTCTGCTAGTAGATTAATGAAAGATATGGAGGAATAAGTATAATTATTTCCTTTCAGGTAAGGGAATGTAGGTCTACTATTGGTGACAAATACGACTGCTTAAGAGCCAACGTCAGATGTTGAAAAAAGAATAACAGACGGTGCAGCGTACTTTCGTAAGAGGATAACAGAAAAAGCGGCAGCACTATCATAACCATGGAGCCGCCATTAGATGATGGATTTTTATGTAACTCGACGAGAAAAATCGAAAGTGGGGAATAACATGAATCATAGAAATAATTCCTTGTGCCTTTGGCGATGTTTTTCTTCTGGTCCAGGCCGCATTTCAACCAAATCACAACCGTTAATTTGAAAACAAGACATCAATTTTGCGTGTTCAGCGTGTAGTTTGGTCCGGCCTTGGTGATTTTTTTCTTTTTTGGTCCAGGCCGCATCTAAACCTACCACCCTGATTTTGATAAACAATATCTCAAGAAATAAGGGATATATCAAAAAATATATATATTCTTTAGATTTGCCTTGTCGCGTTACATAAAAATCCATCATCAAATTATGGATGGCGAAAATTTTCTTCATGTCCAGGCCGCATTTCGATCTAACCACCTCAATTTTGAGATACATCTCGAGAACTAAGCGAGATATCAAAAAAGAATTGTTTATTCTCGATATGTCTTCTCGAGTTACATAAGAATGCATCATCAAATTGCAGCTCCACAGTTTTCGTAGAATTCACGAAAAAGTGATAAGAGGTGTAGCTAATAGTAGCGAAACGCGGTATAGAGCAATGAAGTATGTATGGTGTATTAAATAGTCAAAAGTAGACAAGGTTCAAAGAGCAACGAAGCGAGAGCAGTAAGGTAACACATTTATAGAGTAAAATAAGAAATCTGGGATATTAGATGCTGCACGTAAACACCTAATATTATTATTACTTATCTGTGACTGTGTAGTCAGAAGCATCGTAAAGATATATTTATGGTAAGGTCAAAATAATTAAAAAGTTTAGTATATATAGTTTTTCCTTGTGTAATATCCAGTTGGCTGCAATGAAGGTCATATGGCTGTGTTTGGAATTGAAAAGTACTCCCTAATATAAACTTTGTTTGGAAAGGAACAGTTGTTTCCAAACCTGAAATCCAGTTCCTTTTTTAAAAAAAATATACTTCAAAACAAAATAATTTCGTGTAACACTAGAATCTTCCGTAAGTTATTGAGCTGAGACTGATGCATATAAGTTGAAGAAAATTCGAAGTTTAATTTTTAACGTAATTTTCCCTAGTGAAACACTCTTCCTCCAAAGCATAAAAGCATTACTCAAGAATGATGTCACCTTATATGAAATGGATGACACATTAACTTTTTATTTAAAAAAGTATATATGGAAGCTTACGTGGCATATCGCACGAATAGGGGATGCGGTACCAAATTGAACCTACATTTATCAATTGCAGAAATGAGAAATAGTAACTTGTGACTAGAAACATTACACTATTGAAACAGTATTTTATTTCAATGCCACTCTTCTCTTTTCCTTGGCATCTGTTCGCAATAGCTTGACAAGATTAGTATCATACTTTTTTGGGCCATTTTAGAATCCGAAATACATACTCTATGATTTTTCCTGCAGAAGGAATCACCAATTCGTATACCTCGTTCACATTTTCTTGCGTGCGGATCAGTGGAGGTTCTCTCTCGTTTTAAATTGAGATGTACACTAATTAACCATACTGCAGGCAGGGCACCATCCCATAATTCTCATTATGTCTTCATGCATGTCTTGCTTGCACAAATATTTAATCACAAGGTGAATTTCTTTCTTCTTTATTTCAGATCAAATGCACACTTCATCCTCTTTCAGCACCTGCAACAAAAGGAAAGTTAGATAGAAGTTGTAATTTAGGACATAATCTACAAAGGACTTAGTAAGAATTATTTGCAGTTTTCACAAGATCGAATGATTTCGTTTTCCTTGTCATGACGCCAATTAATAGGATGACCCTTTCAGTTTCTGCTTCATAAGGGGCCATCCATAAATTACGTGAGGTGTTTTTCCGGATTTCCGGACGCCCCCCCCCCCTCTGGTGAGCGTGAGATCTGGTCCGATCCCCCCCCCCCCCTTTAGAAGTCACCCCCGCAACTATCTGAGCCTTTTTTTATTTTTTTGGGTCTCACCCTTCCAAAGCCGGTTACACCCCCACCTTTCGACGAAATGCCCTCTTAAAATCGCCTTTCGCGTCATTTGTAGACCTTTTTTTTTTAGGAACTATAGAAAAGTAAGCTTTTGGAATACATATTTGAAGTCTTTGTGAATGACATAATGGTCAGGGATATGAGAGAAACGGATATAAACTAAGTAATATGCGACTTATGGTGGATCATATAATAAAACAACTGATATATCAGAAAACAGAAGAATTTTCTATAACAGTTATATGTTATGACATAAACAATCACTCTAATTCCAGTCTGTTTGGTGAAAACTTATTCCTTCGTGCTATTTGTCTCTAAAAACTGGGCTACAGTGATGTATATTAACGAAAAAAAATGGAGGAAGACCACATAATGTAGAACTGGAGACTAGCGGAGCAAAAACTAAAAGGCAGCGATAATGACAAACTGCATTAGTAGAAGAGACGAGTTATGTTTGTAGATATGTTAGTGCAAATGGACATTCTGGCCGCACATTCGGGAGGACGCGGATTTGAAAACCCATCCAGAAGAGAACAAATGGAGAGCTAGAAATCAAGGTATTAAGACTGATTAGACAAAAATAACATCGTTTTGAAAGAGAAGAACATTTTAAAGAGAAAGTTTATAAGATGCCAATGAAAACTGCCCAATAAACCACATGAAACGTTTTTCGAACGGGCGTAAAATTGCCCAAGCTGAAGATTAGAAAGACTAGAAACAGCAGGACAGAGAATAAAAAAAATAGGGAAATGGCTGAAGTGAAAATGGCTCTGAGAAAGTCAAGAGGGGAGGATTAAAAGATATGAGGATATTAAGACGAAATCCCCCAAGTTGTATTGTTAAGAAGAGTAAGGAGACCACAGATAACAGTAATCATCAAAACAAGAACGCGAAGGAGTTGGAAGGAAACAACACTCAGAAGCGACTGAGCGAGGAGGATGTTCAGGAAAGGAAGTACCAAATACGAAATCAGAGAACAGGGACTCCTAATTAAAGACGAGTCCATGCGAAAAAAAAGCACAGGAATAAAAGATTGCAATGGCAATGAAAATAGAAGTACAGAACCATCCAGCAAAGAAAAGGGAGAACAACCTAACGGATTACACTTGATGAGATTTACAGACCAAAAGGAAAAGGAAATGGATGTCAAGAAGGGAGGACAGAACACGTGAAGTAGAAGAAAAATCTGGAGGAGATGGACGGAATCGGCAAAAGTCCCGCTCAAGAAAATAGTGAAGATAGCAAAGAAAGGAATATAAGAAAATCCAAAAACAACTGCAAAGCAAAATATTAGAACACGGAAATAGTCAGAGATACAGTTGAAGGACAAAATAATACGAACACCTGTGAAAAAGTATTTCATACCTGCAGTATAGCCGCGCCACCTGCAACAGAAGTCTGCCACCTAGTGAGCGTGAAGAGGAAGGTATCAGTCTCTCAGCAGCAGTCACCTGCGTTGCATGCGTCTGTCGAACTGTCTGTCTGTGATAAGTTGAAATGTAAGAATTCCAAAGAGGAATTATTGTCGGAGCGCGCTTAAGTGGTGCAGCGGTTACGAAAACATCAAACCTTTTGGGGTTTTCAAGGAGTACGGTATCGGCCGTTATGACAGCGTACACGAAAGAAGGTAAGACGGCGTCTTCAAAGCACAACAGTGGCCGAAAGTCAAAGCTTACTGATAGGGATAGACGGGTCTTGAAGCGCATAGTAGCCCGAAAGCACAAGCAATCGTTATCCGAGATAACATCCGAAATGAACAGTCATCTGCAGGACCCCGTTTCAACAAAAACTGTCAAATGGAACTTCATGCTGTGAAAATTTATGGCAGAGTCGCAATTCGTAAACCCTCGGTGACAGCAAGTAATGCTTTCAAGCGACGCCAGTGGTGCAGAGATCACAAAGGCTGGTCCCCACAGCAGTGGCAACAGGTAATATGGTCAGATGAATCGTCATTCAGCTTTTTTTTCAGACGACCGGACGCGTTTATGTCTGGAGAACGCCCAGAGAAGCGTTTAATCCTGAATGCCTCTCGCCGACTTTGAAGCATGGGGCCATGGGGGTGCAGGAAGAATGGTTTAATATACCTTTAAATATTGTCCATGACCTTTATGCATCTATCCCACGTCGCATTAAATCTGTACTTCAGTCAAAGGGTGGTCCAACCCCCTATTAATAAAGATTTTCCATTATTTCACAGGTGTCCCTATTATTTTGTCCTCCCCCTGTATGGTATGTAGTAGTTAGCGAGCTACGGGACATACGATTATAATGTTGACAACATTCCAAACGGTTACCGCCAAACACAAGAGCTTCGCTGACCGTGAAAACTCTGGTACCGACGATTCTTCTTCTTTCCTGTCCGTCCTCAAAGCTGCGCGTTGAATTCCTTCCGCCTGCTGTTGTCGTTTCAGAAAACAGACCTGGTTTCGGTTGCGCAAGGTCTTGTACTGTTCGCCGTCAAAGGCTTCCACCCCCGACACCTCCGCGCAGCGAGCGGCCGGGACACAATGGGCGCACAAACAGTGCGCCGTCCTGTAGGCGGGTTCTTCCGGTCCCTACAGCTGCCCGAGGAACTCTGACAGCTGCGGCCTTGGAGGACCCGGCGCGGCAGGGGAGTGGAGTGGTGCGCATCTCACAAACAGCATCCAACGAACACCACAGTCGTGGCCTCTGTAACCACAGCCATTCACAACGCAAAGAATCGTCTTCGTGCCGTTAGCGATAATGCGGAAAAACTGCTAAGAGGCTAAAAATATTTTAATCTTTTCGATTAGAGCTGTCTAATATCACTTCTTCCATTTGGTACGCGTTATTTCTATCACTTTAAACCACTGCTGTTTCTGTTTTCCACGATATTTATTAACTTCTTCCAATTACTCTTTTCTATTTTATCTCTTGACGAGACATCAGGAAGTAAGAAAATGCATTTCTGCTGCTTGCAAACTTTTTTTTCCTCCTGTTCAGTGTTCAGGCATTTGAAAGCAGGATTGTATGTCATTCTTTTTAAATGTTTTTCCACTATATTTTCATCTTTTGCGTCCATTCAGTCTGTTATTTTTTTTTTTGCAACATCTGAAACTGTACACCTGATGAATACAGCAGAGCCAGCTGTCTGTCGAAACGTTAAATTTATACGACGACATCTGGCTGAACTTCTGTGAAGATTTCATTTCAACTTTTTTAATTTTGTTTGTTTGTTGTCGCACTCATTTCACCTCTCTCCGAGTAATCGCTTCTTGTGTTGGACTCGAACCCGTGTCCTCAATATCCTGCGTAGTTACAGCAGTTGAACACGACCTAATCACCTCTCGCCGTAGTGTTCTAAAACACTAGAAGAAGAAAAAAAAACGTGTTAGTTATTGAGAAATATGTCATTCCGCACATTGTATGAGATATTTGCAAGTAACTATTTCTATTAATTACTACTTTAACACACAATTTTCAAGGAACGATACACCTTATTGGTGATTATAATTTTTTTCTTCTATTCGCCAACAACAAAGTAAATACTGGTCATCACAGGTGGCTGATGTGACTGATGAGAGGGGAAGAGGGGGAGGGGAGGAACTGTTTCTAAACCTGTCTGCGAAACGCGTAACTTTGTGTCTTCTGTGTGGTAAGTACATTTTTTGTTTGTGAAAGGTGTGATTTATGAGAGGTAGATTCGGGACTGTTCCAACATTCACCTAGATCAGGGGTGGCCAACCCAAATGATCTTGCGGGCTACTTTGGTAATGCATCATAACTCCGCGGGCCGCATACAAAATTATATAACCCCATATTAGATTTAGATTAAGTCACTTAAAAGTGAAACATAGAACCATTTTACAAGATGCGCGCGCATCATGAATTCACAGAATATAATTTAAGTACCAGTACTCTGCAAACTCATAACTGTAAACTCATAAATAAAACAGGCAATATCTGTTATATATTCGCTAGAATATTATTTTAAAATCAAAGTTAATTTTTTCTCATAATTTCGACAGCTAATTTTTTAGTGTATGGATGAACAAATAATATTTTTTTCCGATACATTGGTTTTCACTACTTTGGCCATTATAAAATAAATATATTTTGTAAAAGTGTGGTGAATCTGGCGTGCCGAAGAAATGTTCAAGGTGGGCCGCATGTGGCCCGAGGGCAGAGGGTTGGCCACCCCTGCCTAGATGATTGCGAGAAACCGATTAAAAGCCGCAATCAGGAGGAGGCTTGGGCTCGTATCCAGAACCGTTGTACCTCCCCTATCCAGCGTGTGGCACCCCAACGCACTATAACACACTTGCGGAGGTATAGTATGTTTTATTACGATATATGAAGCATATGTTGCTTTATCTTTACTTCTTAAATTCGAAGGTACAAGAACTATTGTGCAAGACAGTTGGTTTATTACAGCACTAATAACTGATAAGTTGTTGAAAATTCTCTATCTAAATCTGCCAGCCTGAGAGGCTGTATTTCTTGGGATCCAGCGATATTGAGCTACTGGTAAACCCAAGCAGCGCGGGATGCTAGAATGGCCGCCTTATTGTTAACCCTACTTGTGCCAGCTTTCATAATTTTTTATTTTTTTTTTTACTTGTGGCTTTACGCCTCGTCGACGTCGAGGTCATTAGAGGCGGGATAGGACTGGGGACAAGGAACGGGAAGGAATTTGTTTATGGGCTTTTGAAGGAAGCATCCCGGCATTCGCCTGAAGTGATTTGCAGAAACCATTGTAAATCCAAATCTGGATGCCCGGACGGGGATTAGAACCGGCGTCCTCCCGAATACGAGGCCAGAGCGTTAACCACTCACCCACCACGCTCGGTGCCATCTTCCAACAAACATTGGTATTCAGTGGAGCTATTCTCACTTTAAGATATTTCAACACAAAATAGATCTATATTACTCCTCTCGAACCAATCATATATTTCATAATGTTTTTATTTCCTTTTCGTACCTTACTACGTTTAGCGGAAATCTTCTGTTCTAAAATAAACATAAAACAATATTTGGAGAAAAAATAGCTGGAAATAATAAGACTACTGATGTTTGTAGTGGAATTATTGCAGAGACATGACACTTGTCGGAGAGTGCTTACATGGTTTAGTGGCTGATAGCTTATCTCCTCCTAAAATAATTAGCGTACGGGACTGGCGAGAGAGCCCTTGTCAATATTGTTGGTTGCAGGTTTGCTTAAAGTGGTATACAGGAACGTCAGCTAGGAAAACACGATAAACGCTTGGCATTTGATGACTACGTCCTTACGGAGCGCTCGCTTGTTCTCACATTGCACCACACTCTGCTTCCCTTGCATCTACCTCATCAGGCGTCCCTCGCTGCATACAGACACAACATATTACACAATATTAGATACCATCCTATTTTCACATTTTCACGCGGCGTTTCATATTATTGTCTAGAGTCTAATAACATAGTCTCTTCCGAAATCAGTTTATGAGAAGTATACTCTTCATCCTGTTTCCGCAATAGAAGTGGGAATGTTACTACTTCCCGTAAAATAACTTGTTTTCAACATCGATGTAAAAGCACCTGTGGCGCATTGAAGGTAGCTACTGGTTACTTACATGTGACAACAAGCAAAACAGCAAGCTTATGAGACTCGCGGACCATGTTTCTGTCAGATTCATACAATACATCCTATCTCCTGTTTAACCACCGTGGAAATTTGATGATATATGAAACGCAGTTTTGAGTGTCACTGTGCATTTGAAACAAAGTTCTCTCATGAATTAATTACAATCACTAAATCACAGATGGACGCCATCATTAAACTCTGCTCTTTTTGCTAGTGCCACTTTGATTTGATCTCAATCTTGCTTGTATCATCGATTATAATTTTATTTAGTAAACAATCGGATATTTTCATTTCATCTGCTGACTGTTCCACCACATATAAAAAGAGTATCGTTGGGGACGAATCACATTAAAAACATCGATTGTGTATTGCAACTTCAAAAGCCTATAATTTTACTGTTAAATTAATGCAGTCCACTTAGTCTAGACCTAAGAGTATAAAGATAAGTGAAAGCAGTGAAGTCGAAACACTTATCTCATCAATGTAAATAGCGAGTAGTCACCAACCTGAAAATGTTACATGTTTGGAATTACTTAAAGTATAATAGGTTCGTAAAACTATGTGTGGCAATTAAGAAATGAGCTACGAATAGAGCTCGCATTTCCTCATAGCAGATTACAGCTCGGAAATATAAGATAAAATGATTTGAAACATAGGCGAACTTAAGAGAGACAGAAGTTAATTACACAAATCAGATCCAACAGCTAAGGTTACCATGGGATTAATGGAAAAGCACGACAACAATTTATTAGGGATGCTCCGTATATAATGCGGCCTTTTTTGTTTTCAGATCGCTTGGATTCCTTACTTACACGATACGAGAGCACTGAAAACAGTGTGCATTGTCATCTTAATATGCTTATCGTGTCTCTAGACTGATTGAGAACAATTGGCACAAACATTCACACAGTACACAATAACCTAACCTTAAAAATAAAAATTATTCCTGAAACATCATCTGGATACGAAGTATCTTGTGTGTTCGCTCACTTAAACTGTAAAATGAAATGTTAACGATATAGAAGGTTGTTACAATTACAACCTGTAGAGAATTATCAGTAGAGAGGAAATATGCTATGGCGTATGTGTTGGAACTACTCAATAATTTGCATGGAATGAATACGCGAAACAAGTGAAAAGCGAAAACGTAATGGTACCGAACCCATGTCCACCCCAAAGTCATATCTCATTTTAACTGCATGCTCCGTATTATCAATCTCACTATGTTAAAAATAACATTACGTAATTTTAAATATTGTCTCATGAAACCAAAGCGAACATATCCGAAAATGCTCTCGTCCACCAAATCTAGATATAAGAGCTTCTAAAGTTTACGGTACGACTTTGTAGTTTCGTTACCATTGCGTACAGTTGAGACGTTTGGTATAGCTCGGTTAGCTTGTATTGTGAGGAACCAGAGCCGTCAGACGACATTCAATGTCAGCCAGCCCCCGTCAGACATTTGACGGGTGTCCCCAGTGAGCCGGCATATAGATCCCCTCGAGGAGGTGGCTCAAATGTTACCATCGAATTTCACATATATATAAGGTAATTCAGTAGAAGGAGCCGCTATTGCATTTTTATTTCTCACAAACTATAAAATTTACAAATACGTTACACACATCGCTGGATAGAGAGATGTTCAATATTTGTAACCCCCATATATTAGTTCCATTCGCTGCCAAAAACGGCGCTGTTATCTGTTTACATGGAAATTTCGTTCGAGGACGACCAGTCCTTTTACCTTTGCATATGAAGCCACAATTCTACGAATTTCTTACGCCAATTTTAAAACTGTTTATGCCGAGATGTCACTTTATTAAACTTATGTCGAAATGCACACTGCAGATCAACAATAGATTCATTTTCTGCAAACTATTGCACACTAAACAACTTCTCCTTTGGCGTCGCTATTTTCACGTAAACAACCAATAGCGCTGTTCGTGGCGTGGAATGGAACTAATAAGCGAAGGGATTGCACATTTCCTCTATATATTTAAAATTACAATAGGTTGGATCTACTATGGAAGTAGTCCCGAAGTAAAGTTTCTGGGGATGTGGTTAAACACTAAACTCTCATGGCGAAGACATATAACAGAACTAAAACAATCATCCATACAGCGAATAAATATCCTCAAGGCCCTAGCAGCTCTGAGCTGGGTCACGGATCCCAGACCCCTGAGAAACATTATTATAGCTTACTGAGGAGCAGGCTCGAATATGGGGGATTTCTCTACGAAACTGCGTCAATTTCTACCCTCAGAAAGGTTAGGCATCATTCAGTCGGCAGCTTTAAGGGTGGTAGGGCGGTTTCCTTAAAAACTACTCCCGTTTGCTGCGAATGGAGGTAGAAACAGCAACTCCTCCATTAGACCTAAGAAGAAAGAAAGTGGGAATGAATTTTTGGCTAAGAGTTTGTTCCACCAAACGACACCCTGTTGCGTCCTGTTGGCTTTTACTTCCGCGAGCGGTTCGGAAGATGAGAGCTTGATATTAGAATCAATTGCAACATGGGTATTCACTTCAGACTAGGGAACTCGGAGTGGAATAACTGGTAGAAATAAACATACACAAGAATTATCAGAGATAAGTTTGCAGCTCACGAAGACCGACTTACATCTGTAAACCTAAGTTCCGTCGGTAAAGCTTGCTAAGAAAATCAAAGTCTAAGGCTAAGGTAGGCGCGAGTTCTGAATTCTAATTTCAACTCCCAGGGAGGTGCGCGGCTTCAAAGTACTATTCGACCATGTCGTTCCGTCGACTAAGTCCTATACTGGCATCAGAGCCTATGCCAGAACCTAAGTTCCTGCTTCCTCATGAAGCCTGAAGGTGAGAGTCGAAGTCCTGCTAGTCTAGCTGCCGTGCCCCGCTCCGGTCAGCTTCCAACCCCACTCACTGGCGGCTGGTCCCTAACTAGCTCTGTTGCTTGCTGGACCTACTCTGGCTTCAGTAGCCCAAACGACCCCCTTATATATCGCTTGATTGCGTCCTTAATGTTCCTTCTAGAAGCTTCTGTCACGTACTCTCCCGGGTCACGTTGCAATACACATGCCTGTCCACCTATTTCGGGCCCCTAGTGGCTTCTTCCCGGATACCTTCTGTTGGTAGCTTCCATACTTAATGATGTTGTTGATCTGTGTTCTGGAGACCTTTCTAGTCGTTGCCTCACTAATGGCTGTTTCCTATACTTGCGGCTTCTCACGCAACTGAATATTCCTAACTATTGTGAGCTTATTTCACGATATTCGTGACACATTCGCGACACCTCCCCCCTAGGGGAAAATTTTGCAATCTCTCTTGAGAGTGCAAAATTTTCTATGCCTATGTCGGCTGTGTGAGCTGCCTTTTTATTTAATTCTTAGTTCATACATTTTATACATTTTAACAATATTTCTTTTATCTTCGTTTTCTTCAGAACCTGTACCTGCAATAGAAACATCTTTCATAACAACTTCTTGTGAAACAACAAAAATATATCATTTCATTATTTTTACCACAATATTTCTGTCACCTTTACAGAACATCTTATTTATAAAGACAATTATATAATGCAACTATTATTTCTTTATTTCCCTAACGTTTGTCTGTCTTTGACCAAAACGTTAGTGGTTTCCTGGGTTCGTATGCTACGTATCTTTCTGGTCGTCGCACACGCTCACTTAGCACTGTATCACTCGGCTCTATTGTATATCTACTTCTTACAGGTTCAAACGTGATTCGCTCACTTTCTTCACTGTTAATTTCAGCTGGATGGT